>VZTG01003473.1:835489-890543 GCA_013397845.1 Melanocharis versteri | reverse complement strand
AGGGGTTACGAGGTGCCATGTCCTCTCTCTCCATTCCCCCCCCCTCCCTGCTTTTCCCAGCAAGCAGCCCTGCCAAAACCACTGCCTCCCTCGCACTCGCCTGGTGCATTTCCTCTCATCAGGACTACGGTTATTTTTTGCTTTGCTGCAGCACGAGGTCAGACGTGCCGATGGAGAACTGTGCAGGGCATTAACACTCAGGCAGCCGGCGTCTGAGCATCCCATCTCCGCATGGCCTGACCCTGCGTGATTCTCTGGGGCATTCCCAGCTCTCCCCCCCAGCCGCTTCTCCCAAGGCTGAAGGAGCTGAAAGCCCTTGGCAGTTATCCTTGTTCCGCAGGGGTTGTGCTGGGGCCGGGTGACAGGGAAAGGCTTGCCATCCCTGCACAGCCTCCCAGAAGATGCCGTGGCAGCTGAGGAGCTGCATCGCCCCCCATCCATCTCCTCACAGACCTGGCGGAGGGAAAGGTGCATTCTGGCAAGCTGGGGGCAGTGGGGCATGCTGGGCTTCTCTGGAGGAGCAGACGCAAGGGTTTGGGCTCCAGGAAGGCTCAGGGAGAAGCGCAAAAGCCAGCCTACTCCAGCTCTTTCATTCATCAGAGAACTGACCCGTGCTTGAAGCAACCTCCCACTTAAACTCTGCTCACCTCTCCAGCACCTGCTGCTCCTTTCCACAGCCCATATTATTTTTCAGGACCTTCTTTAAATCCCTCGAAATCTCTGCAAGATATTGCAGAGCTGTAGCCTCAAGAAAAGGCCATTCCCATCCTCTCTTGGCCTTGTGCCTTCACTAACAATCCTTCTCCCAACCCAAGCACACCCCTCCTATTTACCGGCACAGAGGGGGGTGTGCCGGGATCCCGTTGGCCATGAGGAATGAAAAGCGCATTCCCTCCCAGCGGAAAGGCAGCTGGATCGAGCTGGTACTCCCAGCACTCTCCAGTCCTGTCTGGCCCCTGCCCCCTCCAAACTGCATCCCAGGAGTTGCTCCTCTCCCAAGCCTGCTTTGGCGAAGGTGCGGATGGGAGAGCTGACAGAGCTTTGCCTCTCAGCCAACCCTCCCACGCCTTCCCCCACCACAGCGTGGCCACGAGCCCACACAACGCGAGGGGTGGTGGCTCCTCGGTGTGCCCTGGCAGGGCAGAGGGACCAGTGGGGCCACCGTCCTCGCCCACAGCCCGCCCTGTGGGCATCTGCCTAGGAGCAGGTGCGAAGGAAACCCCTGCCTGCCCTTCCTGCGGGGGATCCTGCCCTGTCCTGCCCGCCCAAACTCTGCACCAGTGTTTGGCCCCAGTTCCTCTCCGAGCTGCGCTGGCGAATAAGCCGTGAGAGCCGGAAGGATCTGAAGGCAGCGGGGCGCTCGGAGCCGCCGCAGCCGCGCTGGGCGGTTCAGCCAGCGGGGCAGAGTCTGGCTCGGAATGCTGATCAGCCTCCAGCCCCTTGGCTGAGCGGGCTGTAGTAATAACCATGACAATAGTAATAAAAGCCAGGCCACCAGCAGGTACCGACAGATCCCCCACGGTGCACAGGGGCCGCATTGTGTGCGCGAACGTGTCCCGCGGTGGGAACATGCCAGCCGGATGAGACAATCCCCGCGACTGACAGCCACGGAGTGTGACCGGCCGTCACATGGGGAAGGGCCGCGGCAGGGAACGCCGCGCTCCTTTATTTCCCCGGCGAGGGTTGCCGAGGGGCAGCCACACTAGCAGGGCTGTTCGCTCGCCCTGGGCCCGGAAGAGCCCTGCGAGGGGGGAAGGCTCCATCCCCGACTCTCACCGCGGTCACGGGTCAGGCAGGGCCAAGCACAGCCCCAGCTGCCGTCTCCCGCTGCCGGCGCTCCTTACATAATGGGATCTCAGTGCTCGTGCCCGACTCCCCGACCAGAGCTCGAAAACAAGTTCATAAACAGGTCCTGCTAATTTCTCCCTCAAGAGAAACCCTGGCGCCCACAAGAATGCTGCCACCAGCAGCCGTCATCACTCTCCCCAAGCACACTTACTGCGAGTATCGGTCACGTGCCGGGGAGAACATTAACAGTCCAGATCAGCCACATTCATGGCACTCAGGACAGCACCCAAGAGCATTTTTGTTTGCAATCCTGCAGAAGGATTTGGACACTCTGCTCCTTACCTCCACACTGAGGTCCCTGTGGCAAAATGTCCCATGGAGAGCTGGTCTGTCACCCTGAATCCCAGAGCCAGCACAGCCTCTGCCCTGAGCCCAGCCTTCCTACAGCTGGAGCCCGGTGGGCTCTCCTCGGTGTGGTGAACTGTGGCAGTCTGCCATGGATTCAGCACAGCTGGGCTGGGGAGCACAGCTCTGCCTGGGACAGCCAGCTGCTAAAGGGAGACAGCTCCATAATCGGTGTCTTGATTACCCGCTCCTTGTCCCTGGCTTCATTCTGTTCTGCAGACAGCACAGGGAAGCTGGAGGTTTTTACTGTACCCCAGCAGCACCGGGCCGCAGCCACCTGCTGAGCAGCTTTCCTGGGAAGAAATGTTCATTGGCACCACCATCCTGGGCCCTGCACAGAACACTGAGCCTCGGCACCAGAGCAGGCACCAGTGCTTTGGTCAGACATACCAAGGCAAAAACCGCTTCAGGCAGCCTAGATTGCTGCCCCAGGCAGTGCAGGAAGGCGCTGAGCAGCCAGAAGAGGACCAGAGCCTCTTCCAGAGAGTGCACAGTGAGTCACCCTGAGTCACGGTGCATCCCCACGTGGTGCTGCTGGCACAACCCAGCCCGCTGGGGCAAACACCTGCAGATGATGGGGTTTCACTGAAGGATGCCCCAGAAACGGGATGCAGAGAAGCCTTGGAAGAGCCCTCAGGAAGATGTGCCATTGATCTCTATAATATCTCACCAGGCTCACCACCTTTCTCCTATGTGGGTCCTGTGCTGCTCCATGCTGCTGACAGCCAGCTCCCCTGCTGTCCCTGCCCCTGCTCCTGTTCCTGCCAGACAGGGTGGGGATGCTGCTCCCTCTCTTCCCTCCTCCCAAGCCTGGAGGAGCAGAGGGTTTGGGCTGTGCTCAGGCAGAGCACAGGATGTTTGTTTGGTTTCCTTGGTTATTACACCGCCTGCTCCAATAATCACATTTTCCTTGTGCTGGTTGGGCCAAGTGCAGCAGAAAGGAAATGTGGAATGGCTGAGGTCAAACACCAGCCTGGAAACAGCTGGGGCCACCAGCCACAGCCTCTCTGTGCCACTTGGGTCCGTGCTATTTTGGGTACCCAGCCTGAAAGGAAGTTACCAAGACCAGGGATGCAGCAACAAGCTCCTTCCACAACAGCCCGAGGGCTTCCATCACTCCCTCCTGTGAGCTGGGGACAGAGGCACCGGCGGTGAACTGCGTGAGGAATTACAGGAATGAGAATGTTTGTGCAGGCAGAAGCCAAGCTGGCTGTGAGCAGGGATATGAGCAGGAGCCTGCGTGCGTGGGTGCGGCTGCATTTATAGCGACGGTGGTGGCGGGGGTGTGCACAGGCAGGGCTGCGCACGGGCAGGGGTGACAGGGTTGCCGGTTCCTTTTATTCCTTATGCATCCTTCAGCCCAGAAAGCCTGGAGCACTAAGGCCAGCCTTTGACCCTGGGAGTTCCCCTGCTTGTTAGCATTCACAGACTGCCCTCTGTTTGGTAGCACGGAAACTGAAATTTGAACGTGTGCAAATCGCGGCTGATTTCACATCAGCTCCCTTTCCCCCTTGACAATTCCCCTCAGCAGTTGCGAGCACAGCATATGAGCTCCCCAATCCTGGCTGCTCTGCACCTCAGGGGCGGGATCTGAGGCTCCAGTAGAGCAAGTGCTGGTGACGCTGCTGTTCTGGTGTGTGACATCTGTCCATGGTGACAAAATCGATGTGTGCTGGTAAAGCAGAGCAGAAGGAACCACCAACCATCCAGCACAACCATGCAGCCTGAGCTGGGACAGGCAGAAGGGCTCAGACAGCCCTGCCTGGTCCAACTCTCCTCACCTTTTCTCCCCAGCTGACATGGAGCAGGCCCAGCGGAACCTGGATGCAGAGCAAATGCAGCAGCAGCAGCTGAAACTACGAGACCGGCAGAAGTTCTTTGAGGAGGTTTTCCAGCATGATGTGGATTTCTTCTTCCCCGTGTCTCACCTGCAGATAGAGCACCGGAGACGTACGTGCTGTGGGCACCAGCACGGGGCTGGGGGTGCTTCAGGGGACAATGACACAGGGGTTAAGGATTGCTGGGACATCCCCAGTCTAAACAGGACATGCATGTCCTGCACCGAGATGGGACCACACTGGCTGTGTGTGGGTGTGCTGTGGATTACTCACGCCCCTTAACTGAAGACACTGCACACGGGAACCCTGGCTGGCACCCTGTAGAGTCTGGCTTTGGGCAGGCTGCATTTTGGAGCAGGGACAAGGACTGCAGTGAGACAGCAGGGACTTCCAGAGAGATGTTTTAAGGAAACATGATTTTCCTGGGGAGCTCTTACCAGCAAGTAGAATAGTGTTCAATGTGGCAAAGCTAGTCTCCCTCCTCTGGGCCCTGCCTGCACAGGGCTGAGGGTGCCCTTTGCTTGGCACTATCCCTCACCTTTTCACTGGCCTCTGTCTCTGCAGCCCCCTTAGGCAGCATTTCCTCCATGGAGGTGAACGTGGACATGCTGGAGCAGATGGACGTGCTGGACCTGTCAGACCAGGACACTGTGGATGTATTTCTGGGCTGTGGGACAGAGGAGAGCAGCATTGCTGGGTCCCTGCCAGGTATGTGCAGTCCCGAGCCCTTTGTGGGTCAGGCTGGAAGCCCTTCCTGCCCCCAGTGCCCACACTGACTCACTCCTCATCCCCAGCCACCCTGTGGGCAGATCCACACCCACCCAAAGGCAGACATTGGTGCTGGGTCTGTGAGGTTGGAGGGACCTCCTACTGTGCTGTTCCACATCAGTATCCACCTCCACAGCCCAGACACACAGATCCCTGTAAATACCTTATGCTGCAGAACACAGAAGAACCCAGGCACCTTCCCAAGCCTGTGAGTCAAATACCCTTGTCCTGAAGCTTCTCTGGAGCAGCCAGTGCCTTGTCACAACTCCCAAGGTCCCCACCATGCTGCAGAGCTCATTGTGCTGAGCAGGAAGGCTGCAGCACCTTTCCACCTCCCAGCCAGATCCCAGGGAGCTCGAGTGGGGTCTGCAGGGAAAGCTGGGCTGGGGTCTGCAGCCAGCACATTCCTCCCCACTCACACACTGTAGTGAGGTCAAACCAAAAGTCTCCTCGCCTGCTGCAGCCAACAGTCTCACTCAACATGGCTCTGAGCCGTGTTTGAGGCAGGATGGAAGAGGCTCCACTGCCAAAAACGGGGAAGGAATGTGCAGCAACTGCCCTGAGCCAAGCTGGGGGTGTGAGGTGGGGAATGGCTGCAGTAGCCACATGGGGAGCAGTCAGGAATGCATAGCCCACTGAGGAATGAGTCTTGGAGGGGCCATCCATGAAGCTTAGGCAGCAATAAGCCTCCAAAAGCCTTTTTCGTTCTCATACTGCTCTCTTCTCCAGGGGCAGATGCCAGCCAGTGCCCAGAGGAGATCACCCTGCAAGTGCCCAACCCAGCTGAGAGCAAGTCTCGCATTTCCTCCACGTCCTCTGCCTCCACGGATCTGAACAGCCTGGACACCAGCGAGGAGGGGGCCGAGACCCCCGTGGTGCAGTCGGATGAGGAGGACCTGCAGGAGGACAGTCCCAAAGAGCAGGTGGTGAGAAGCTAGCAGCCAGCTTTGCCCTGCTCCCAGCCTCCTCCGTACGGACTTGTCAGCCCAGAAGAAGGAAAGCTGCTGGTGCTCAGTAAACCCCATCCTGGACTGCTACCCTGCCAGAGGGGAGAGATGGTTTTCCCCTCCTCTCCCTCCATGAGTTCTCCTGGCAGCCAAAGGAGAAGGAAAGGGGTATTGTAAGCTCCCTAAATTAACTCTTCAGGCTTTGCTGCTAACACTCCCTGCTTCACTCCCCCAACACACTCAGCATCCCTCAGCCCCACCATTCCCAGAAAGCCATCCCTTAGGATCCCAGTCCCCCCTGCCCTACTGACAAAGGTTCTGTCCAGACAAGCACTTAACGACGGCACAGAGAGAAATAACACTAATCTAACCAAGCAGTGGGTGTGTGTGTCATTGGGAGAAAACAGCACGGGGGATGCGGGTTTGGAGTGGACTGCAGGACGGAGAGCAGCGCAAAGCCAGTGTGCTCACTGCGCCATGCAGGAGCAAATGAAGCCTCCTGTTGCACAGCCCAGGGCTGGTTCCTGCGCCCAGGGCAGGAGCAGACAGCACACACCTCGGCAGAGAAGGGCTGTTGTACAGCAAGTCACAATGCTGAGCAACTCGGGCCCTGCCTCCAGGAGGGAGAGAGCCAGCACAGACACAGCTGGGCTGAGCAGGGCTGGGGTGCTCGTGACCTGGAACCACCAGCCATGAGCACACTGGGGACTTCCCACGCAAATGGGCTGAGCAGAGAAGACCAGCAGCTGCTCCCCCAGTGCTGCTCCACAGGAGTGAAGGAAGCACCACCAACACGAGGCCACTTTACAGCCCACTGTGCTTGGCCCCTGCAGGCCAGGCCAAGAGGAGCTGGGCACAAAGCTGGCCACAGGCCCCTTGCCACTATCAGCACTTGCAGGCCAGGAAAGCACTGTCCCTGCTCCTGCATCAGCACAACTGTGGTCACCATGGGGAAAGGAGCCTGGGAGATAAGCAACAGAAGCCAGGGAATGCTCCTCATCCCGGCTGCTTCCCAGGGGGTGTTGAGACATTACTGCACTGCTCCTGTGCCAGCCAACACTTTGTGGGACCAGCTGGAGTGCCCCATATCCGAGTGCAGCATAAATATGTTGCAAGTGCTGCCTTAAGCTGGGAAATTGATCAAGAAAAAAGGGCCAACATGACAACTCCATGACTTTTCAGGTCATAGCACAGGGACTTCCCAAACTAGATACAGGGTAAGTAATAGCTCTGGATGGATGTTTTTACCTTTAATTTGGCTGATCACTGCCAAAATGCATCTAAACCTTTATCACCTACCAATATCCTCTTGCAAGGCGTTGCCCAGCTTAAAAAAAAAAACAACTAAAATCAACAATATTATGTAAATATGACTTTTTTTTCTGGGCATGCTGACTTTCTGGTTGTATGTGATGCCACTAATTAACAAGAGGGGGAAAAAGACATATAAAGGAACTCCTTATTCTTCATAAATACTGAATCACATTGTCAGTTCCAAATTACTGTTACATGAGCACCTTACATCTGAGCAAGCGAGGGGGTAATCAACAAGGTATAGCAGCTGGGAAGTGACAATCACACGTTGTTATAAGTTTTATGCTTATTTCCTACTGGAGCAAATCGTCACCATTCTCAAATCATCACCGGGAGAAAAACAGGAGATGGTGTGAGCTCCACCGGACCGTCACCGCCGGCGCTGCCTTGCTGTGCCCGCCGTTCCCTTCCCCCGGGGCGGCCCGGGCTGGAGGATGCTGGAAGCGGGGCGCTCCCGGTTGGCTCTGCACCCGGAGATAGACGCTGCCCTCCGGAAAGGAGACGAGGAGCGAGGGACAGCCGCGGGAAGAGCTGGGAAGTGGAAGTCACCCGGGGACAGGCACAGTCCTCGCAGCGTCCTCGGGCACAGCCAAGCCTTGCAGGGAACCACCCAAGCTGAGGCCGCGCCAGAGCTTCCCCTGCAGCACCCATTCCGAAGCGGCGGGAGGGAGCCCTCGGGGCGCCGCTTGACCCCCTCTCAAACCACCAGAGTTGGCCTCCATCACCCCTGTGCGTCCTTTCCAACGCAGAATATTCCGCGGGTCTGTGAAAGCGCTGGCGCTCGCTCCTGGGCGGGGGGCAGGCGTGGGCACAGCCAGGCAGGCGCTTCTCCCCGCGGAGGCCCCAGGCCCGCTCCGTTCAGCAGCTCCCGCTCCAGGCCGGGACAGCCCTGCGGCCCGGGCGCACGGAGCGTCTCCATGGCAGCCCCGGAAGCGGCGCCGTTGGCGGAAGCGGAAGCGGCGCGGGACGGGGCGGGGCGGGCTGTGGGATGGCGGCGGCGGTGNGGTGAGTGAGCAGGGCCAGGGCAGAGCGAGGCTGTGGGGACGGAGGGTTGCGGTGACATCACCCGAGGGGGCTCGGGGCCGTGATGCAAGCGGGCTGTGTGTGATGGTGCAAGCAGAGGCAGTGTCGGGGGTGACGTCATGTTTGGGCAGGCCCCGGTGTGATGTCAGGGGAAGGGATCGGGGGATGAGATGGGCAGGGACTAACGCTGCCCACAGTCTCTCACTACAGGCTCTTCCCGAAGGCGCTGGGGCGGCTGGTGGCAGCGTTGGGTGTGCGGGAGCTCCACCTCGCCCTCACCCAGGGCTTCTGGCGCACCCGGTACTGGGGGCAGCCGCCCCTCCAGGCACCCGCCGGCGCTGAGCTCTGGGTGTGGTTCCAGCCCACGGTCACCGAGTAGGTACCCCAGCCGTGGATCAGTCCCTCTGGGTCCCCTCTGTGACCACTGCTTCCACGAGCTGTTGCTCGCCTCTCATGAGTCAGTCACAGTGTGTGATTGGGCCTCCTGCGTTGAAAAATGTGTGCTGGAAAAAAGAGCCCAGGAGTAGCTCTAAAAAACCACAGAGCATATCCCCATCTGGTCACAGGACAGGATGTGGTGCTGAGGGCAAATCCTTCTTCACTAAAAGACCAAGTAATTCCCTTGTAGGCTCTGTGATGACAAACCCCTTGCTGTGCTGATACAGTGGGGCTATATCTTGATCTCTCATCCATGACTCGCTTCCTTTGACTCCCATCCAATACCTGTCACCATCTCCCTTAGCACACTGCCCCTGTTCAAGCTGCAGCAGCCCTGTGGGGACTCACAGAGCTCTCTGCACCCTACAAGTGTCCCATTCCTTGTCTGCTGGTTGGGTCAGCCTTTGGAGCTGCACCAAGGCATTGCTTTGGGTCTCACAGCCCCTTCCCCATTCACACATGTCACCTCCTGCATGCTCCCTGCTCCCCTGGCCTCTCTCCTCACATACCAGCTGTGCCCACCGCCATGGCCCTTGGCTGTGTGATGCCTGTGTGTCCCTGCTGTCCCCCAAATCTGATGTGTCAGAATAAAATACCAAGAGAGCTGGGGAGTGCAAGTCCAGCAGCCTCTCTGCACATTCCATGCAGCTTCTGTAATCCAGTGTGGTGACCCTGCTGTATTTACTGAATGTTACTGACTTAACACTTGTTGTTCCAAGGATTTGAACTGCTGAGTAATTTCTGGTATCTGTTCTCACACAGTGTTGACAAAGCCTGGAAAGAACTGAGTAACATCCTTTCGGGAATATTCTGTGCTTCTCTCAACTTCATTGACTCGACCAACACAGTGATTCCAACAGCATCCTTCAAGCCCCTGGGTTTAGCCAATGGTGAGCCTGGCTCTGCCCTCTCGCTCTTGCCTCTCACTTTAGTTCTACCCTGTGCCACTGCCAGGATTCCAGGTGCAGGTTCTGCAACAACTCTGGGTCTGGGTGTGTACAACAGGACCTGTTAACCTCTTCCTGGAAGCATTTCCTCTCCCTACCAACAAGGCTTGGGTTTTAACAGAGGAAACCCACAAGTAGTACGTGGCAGATGCTTCCAGGCCCTTATCTGTCTGAAAAGTGTTTTACAAAACAGTGAGGACTACAGGATTTAAGGCACTCAAGAAAAAGAATCTGCTAGGATATATCTTTACCTATTCTTTCAAATCACTCTGAACAGAGTGGGATCTCCTTCTGATGGAGCTCACGGCATTTCAGGCATACTGAGAGGGTGGTGGGCAGTGGGGTGGAACAGATCTGCTGCTGCCCTCATGCCTGTAGCAGTACCAGGCTGCTGACCCTCCCTCTCCCTGCCCAGGGACAGATCACCATCTCCTGAGATACGCTGTGCTGCCCCGGGAAGTCGTCTGCACAGAAAACCTCACCCCTTGGAAGAAGCTGCTGCCATGTGGCTCAAAGGTAAAGACAAGTCCTGCTGCCTAATTGGGCCACTCCTGATGGACCTGGGCTCCCAGCAGCAATCTGGGAGCATGCCCTGGGAAGTTCCAGCAGGGCCTTTCTCTTGGGAGCAGAGGACAGGGCAGGGGCTGAGTTTCTCCTTTGCTCCCTGCAGGCCGGGCTCGCTGTGCTGCTGAAGGCCGAGCGCTTGTTCCACAGCAGCTACCACTCACAGGCAGTGCACATCCGCCCCGTCTGCAGGGTAAGTGCTGGGCTCAGCTCCCTCCCTGAACACCCCGAGAGAAAATCCAAAGCCACCTGGTCACATTGCAAGGAATCACACTGGTTTGCCCAGCTCCCCTGTGGTGGGTTCACTGTGTCTAACACAGCTGTCACCCTGCTTCTCTGGTCACCCCCATGGGAATCTTGCAATCCTGGTGGAATTCCAGCTCCATCCTGGTATCCTGCCCCTTCAGAAGGTGTGATCAAAGCTGCTTGTCTCTTTCTTGTCCAGGATGCCTCCTGCCTGGCTGTGTCCTGGGAGCTCAGACAGACCCTCACCGTGGTCTTTGACTTCTTTTCCAGTGGCCAAGGAAAGAAAGGTAAGCTTGGTGGCTGTGCTCGAGCGCTCCCAGCCTGCAGCACTTGACCTGCCACCTGACCTTGCTTCCCACAGACTGGTCCCTCTTTAAGATGTTCTCTCGCACGCTGACTGACACATGTCCTCTGGCATCGCAGAGCAAAGTCTATGTTGACATTTCCCCTAAGAACAAGGTAAGCTCATGGGCCAGAGAGCATGCCCTGCTCCCTCAGTTCAGCCACTTGATGTGGCTCTGAAACATCCTCACCTCCATCCCCTGCATGGCCTGGCCCCGCAGGGACTAACGAAGGGAGGTGATTGCCTTGCTCTGAGTAGGGCTGAGGGGATGAGCCTGGTGGTGTTAGCGAGAGCACGGAGCTGGCTGTTGGGTGGGAAAGCTCAGGGCTACCTGGAGGGACTTTGCCCTGTGCTGCCAGTTTCTTCAAGGGACACTTGTTCCTTTCACGGTCCATTTGCTTTCCTCAGGAAAAGGAGCTACTGGAAGTGTCCCCCCCTCCAACATCAGTACACGAAGCTGTTGTCCAGGGAGAAAAGAAAACCTATGCAGTCTATGACCTGCTGAGCCCCTCGCTCTTCAACACATCTCGCAGCCTCAATGTGCAGCTCAAGTGGAAGCGGCCCCAGGACAGCTGTGAGTGAGCAGAACTTCACTTCATCTGCGCCACTGGCCAGGGCTCCAGGGCTGAAATTCACCCCACTCCTGTCCTTCCTCTCCCACAGCGGAAATGCCCATTCCCACTCTCCACGCTCAGCGTTACGTGGGGGGGTACGGGCTGCAGACTGGGGAGATCTGCACCCTCATCTACAACACTCACCCCTACCGGGCCTTCCCTGTGATCCTGCTGGAGACTGTGCCCTGGTACCTGCGGCTCTACGTGCACACCCTGACCATCATCACCAAGGGGAAGGAAAACAAGCCGAGTAAGTAAACCCTCCAAGCAGCACGTGCACCCGATTCCCTTGGCATGAGCCGCTCATTCCAAAGGTGGTTTAGTCCCTCCCTCAGGCCCCAGTGATCACTGGGAAACTGGATTGTGAAACAATCTTAGGATGTTTTCCTAGCCTCAAGTTCAGTGCTCACAGCAGATGAGACCATTAAGTCTGTTTTATTTATAAGAGGCACATGGATGGTGTTTCATAATCCAACAAGGGTCTAAACCAACATGAATTCATTTTTGTATCACAGGAAGCTCAATTTGAAACTGATGACTGGGTTTTATTTTGCATTTATACCTTTCCTTATGAACACCTGACTTTCATGGGTCAGTAGCTTTAAAGACCAGCTAAATTTAGCTTTAACACATGCTTTTTGCTATGGGTATATCTTCACTTGCCCAGAAAACCTCTCTCAGGACAGTAGAAGCAGGAGCAGCCACCTCATGGGAGATGTCCAGGCAATGTGAGATTGGATAAGGTCCCCCTGGTGCCATTGCCAACATCTCTTTGGGGTTAGGTTACATCCACTACCAGCCAGCCCAGGACCGGAGACGGCCTCACCTCTTGGAAATGCTTATCCAGCTGCCAGCCAACTCCGTCACCAAGATCACAATCCAGTTTGAGAGGGCCTTATTGAAGTGGACAGAGTACCCACCTGACCCAAATCACGGCTTTTATGTCAGGTAATGACATTCCTCAGCTCCTCATCCCTTTCTGGGCCTTGCATAGGACTTGCTGCCCAGGTGTCTGGAGATATCTGCTGTCAGGACTGACACTGGTGCGTTCTTTGTCCTCTTAGTTCATCTGTGCTCAGTGCCCTGGTGCCCAGTGTCACTGCGATGAAGGACATGGATGTGGAGCAGAGCCCTCTCTTCACTTCGCTGTGAGTGTGCTTGTGCTGGGAGTGGGGCTGTGCCACAGCCTGTGGGCTGTGGCTGCTCTCATCCTGTCTGGTGAGCATGAAGCAGCGGTCCTGTGCAGGCTGACCCTGCCTTTCCTTCTTCCACTCTCCAGCTTTCCTTCCTCTGATGGCTCCAGCTATTTTGTGCGCCTGTACACGGAGCCGCTGCTGGTGAACCTGCCAACACCAGACTTCAGCATGCCCTACAACGTCATCTGCCTCACCTGCACCGTGGTGGCCGTGTGCTACGGCTCCTTCTACAACTTGCTGACCAGAACGTTCCACGTGGAGGAGCCGAGCCGGGGTGGGCTGGCCAAGCGGCTGGCCAACGTCATCCGAAAATTCAGGGGGGTACCGCCGCTCTGAGAGGAACCAGGGCAGCCAGCACTGCCTGCAGGGCTCTGTGGGGAGACTGAGATACCAGAGCACTGCTGCCTCTTGTCTTGCTGGAAGCAGCTTGTTCTGTTTTGCTGCCTGGATCTGTTCGGGATCCGGTAAGCTGAGAGGTCACTTCCATTGCTAAGATGGGAAATGGCTCTAAGCCCATTGACTACTGAACTGCACTGCTATGGGACTGGGAAAAGTAAAAGACTTCTTTTTGGGAGAGGTGTAACTCACATGCTGGGAATGGTGCTGGAAGTAAACTTGAGTGTTTTGTATGTTTGTGCTGCTCCTGGTTGGTTTTACTTTCTCAGCCCCACAGGCAGAGTTGGCCCTCTAAGACTGTGAGCTGCCAAGTCTGTAGCACACTGCCTGGATCAGCTGGGATTTGATGAAGGCAGGACCAGGCCAGGGAGTTTGATCTGCAGCAAAGAGAGGGATTCATCTGCTCCAATGTCTCGCCTTTCACAACTGCTGTGTTTCACATATATGTGTCCTGTCACACTTGGCCACATTTGAGCCACTTTGCAAATTAACTGTTGGCCACTGTGTATGTCTCAGCAACAGTAAGGGTTTATTTTCTTTTGCAGGAAAAAGCTGCTCTTGCTCCCAACATCTATTTGTAGCATTTTGAAACCCCTCGACCTGCTCACCCCTCTGCCACAGCACAAGATCCTCCTCTGCATCCACAGTGTCCCCAGAGCTTTGGGGAGCCTGGCTCAGCAGACCTTGAGTGCTGAGCGGCATCCAGCCCTGGGCTGGGAATGCAGGAACACTGGCACCACTGTGCTCCTCAGTTATTTTCTCAAAATACAAATTACCACCTTGTTGTGGGTCACACGGAGCAGTGGGAGGTCAGTGGTGCTGCTGCTTGGCCTCTGACAGTGCTGCTTTCAGGGCTACGCCCTTTCCATCTCAGATGTGGCTTTTGTGATTGGAACGGACACTGCTTACAACCAGCTAAACAAAGGACAGGGAAATCATTGGAAGAAATATTCCCCAGAATCAAAGCAGAGCACAGCCAGAGGTCCTTTAAAAGCTTCTGCTTGAACAGAAAGGCCATAAAAACCCCATTGCCTCCTGTCCTGCATGGAACAATCTGTTCCCACTGGCCTGGGATTACCTTTGCCTTCCATGCCAGAGGTGCTCTTTACTCTGCAGCTCCTTACAGATCCACTCCACTGGATGGCTCCATGCAGCCTGCAGAGCCTGCTGAAATAGAGTTTTGGATGATCCCTCTCTGTTCCTGCTTGCTGGAAAAGGTGCCACGGGGCTGGGAGCTCATGCTGCTTCCAGCTACAGCTCTGCCAGCCAGGCTTCAAGTGCAAAATGGAATTTCTTTATAGAATGCTGAAACTATAACCAAAACCTGAGCGAGCATGCAGCTTCCACAGGAGAGCAGGAGTCTTAGGCATGAGGGTCCACATTGCGGTTTGCAAAAGGATTTGGAGACCTCAAGTTGTGTCAGGTTGGATTCAGTATCAATCCTGCAGACTGCAACCAGAAGCATATGCTGGAGCAGCTCGGAGCAGCCCAGTTCCCCAGGTGAAGCCTGCTTGCTGCTGGTGTTAGGTGGGATCCTGAAAGTCCCCTGAGTGGTCATGGAGTGCCATGGGAATCATCAGCCGGCATCTACCATCAGAGCTGGCATCAGCCAAAGGCTTCAGGGCCATTCCCATGCAGTGCCATAAACCAGGAATTTTAAACACCCCATAAAGAGGTCAGCCCAGAATAATGAATAATGGCAGAGCAGAGGGAAACGATCCTGGGCTGGATACATGCCTGCCAGGCCATTGGGAGAGCAGATCTTATCACACTCATCAAATGCACAGGCCAGCCAAGTGGAAAACTCTGTGGGAAATGTGGGTGTCCCTGCAACTGTGGCTGGGTGGGTTTTAAATGGTTGTGAAAATGCCAGATCTTGGTCTTTGGTTGTTTTGGGTTTTTTCCTGGACTATTTTTCTTCTTTCCCTTGGGCTACTCGGTACAGGAGAGATACGGAGCTCCCAGAGGCGAGTCCAGGGGAGCTCTGTGAAGATGATAAAGGGCCTGGGGCATCTCTGAGGGAGCTGGGGCTGTTTAGGCTGGAGGAGAGACGAATGAGAGGGGACTTTATCAATGCCTGTGAGCAGCTGCATAGAAGGTGTTCTGAGGATGGAGCCAGGCTCTTCCTGGTGGTGCTGAACAATGGGATGAGGTAACAGGAACTGGAACACTGGAAGTTCCACCTGAACATGAAGAACTTTACTGCGTGGGTGACTGGAACAGGCTGTCCACAGAGGTTGTTCCCTGGAGATATTCCCATGCCCCATGGACACGATCCAGAGCACTGTGCTCAGGGGACCCAGCGGAGCAGGGGGGCGGCTGGATGGCCTGCAGTGGTCCCTGCCGTCCCCACTGTCCTCCGTGGCTCTGTGAAGAAGCACAGCACAAGGTGCAATGGAGCGTGCAAACACACTTGAATAATAGCCACAGAATATTCTGAGTCGGAAGGGACCCACCAGGATCCTCGAGTCCAATTTCTGGCCCTGCACAGGACACACCAGGAATCCCACCCTGTGCCTGAGAGCGTTGTCCAAACACTTCTTCAACTCAGACAGGCTCAGTGCTGTGACCACTGTCCTGCGGAGCCTGTTCCAGTGCCCGACCACCCTCTGGGTGAAAATCCTTTCTCTAACATCCAGCCTAGACCTCCTCTGACACAACTTCAGGCCATTCCCTCGGGTCCTGCCACTGGCCATGAGAGTGAAGAGATCGGAGCTGCCCCTCGCGAGGAAGCTGTAAGCAGCGCTGAGGTCTCCCCCTCNCCGGGCCGGCGGGCTGGTGGAGCGGGGGGGAGAAGGGGGCTCCCCGCTGAGGGGGAGCCGCGCGCTCGCAGCGCTGCGTGCGCCGGGATGGAGAAGGGTTGAAGCGACCCCGAGCTCGGGGAGATCGGCGCCAGCATGGAAATAACAGCACTGCGTGTGCCCTCCCCTCCTTTCCTTCTCTCGGTCACTAACCTATGGTAGCTCTGTTTAGTGCCTTCTGAAAGGAAATCCAGGCCCGTTTCTCCCCAGGGCAGCACAAGGCTCTGACGAGCTTTTGTCCAGGCAGCTGGACTGGGATGGGCCTTGTGGGTCCCTTCCAGCCCGGGATATTCTGTGATAGTTTATGAATACAGCGCTCTGCAGTGCTGTTGTGCCCAGCCAGGCACCCTCCCCGAGCCCCCATACCTGCTTTGAGCGAGCTGCAAAGTGAGTTTACAAGCTGTTCTGTCATACGAACATTGCTCGTGATATCCCAAACACGCAAGTGCAAAAGAAGAGGAAGAACAAGCTCTTAAGTGCAGTCCACAACGTGCTGAACTCTCCCTTGCTTCCTTGGTACTGAAACATTTCAGTGGACCTTGCGAGTACTCTCATAGTGCAGTAACCTTTGTTTTTCCAAACTATAGCTCCTCATAGCTGCCCAAAGAGCATTTTTGCCTCTCTGAACCTGAGATGCAGAAAACTCATCTTTATCAGGCTGTATTTGGACCTCTGAAGCCTGCTGAAGGCACAAAAGGTAGAGAAGAGGTCCAAATTAAAACTACTTTTCTCAGGGAACTTGGAATGGGGCTGGAAGTTGGGATCTTTAGCAGTTAAACAAAGGCAGAAAGTGGGAATGTGGAGCACAGAAAATTAATTAATTAGTACAAATGAAAGTAGTAATACTTCAGATGACAGTTGTGACTACTGACGTCTCTTCTCGCCACTGAGCTGGCTGACTTAAGCTTCTGCTCTTCTGATTCCTGATGATTTCCAGGCTCATTCCAAGCTCTCTGGAAAAAACAATTAGTTTTGGTTTGGGTCTCTCCTCTGCCTTCCTGCTCACAGGTGGAGGAGGATTCACGCTGGTGCTGTGAGGGCATTGCAGTCCAGATAGGGTGGGCACTGCCTCTGGACAAAAGCTAATCCATCCCCTGTCAATAATGAAGCTCAGAGGGCAGCTTTGGAAGTGGTGAAAAGAGTGGCTCAACAGAGAGCCTCCACTTCTTACCAAGTGAGTTGCTTTGGCTTGTGTCTAGCTTGAGAAACCAGAATACTAAGCCCAAGGCTTGGTTAGTAAAGCATTTGTTGCTCTTTTTGGAAACTGTTGTGATTACATTGCACCATTTCTGAGTCTACATCAGGTGTCCAAGGCACGATCCAAGACTAGGGTAAGGCCTTTGCCAAAAATTATAGACTCACTCTTTCCAGCTGAGTCATACCAGCAGATAAAGCTTTTGAAAAAATTGAAATAATAATGGCAAGGCTAAAAAAAACCCTGGAGAAGTTAATCTCTGCTGCAAATAGGTCTTAAAGTTTGAGCAGTTGTGGTTCTTGGGTTTACGACAGAGGGTTGGCATCTGGGAAGCTGGCCTGCTGTTGCTTTTCTTAGCTGAACTCTTCAAACTTGTCACTTGATAGTTCTTCGTCTTTCTTTTTGTCCCAGTGCTTTGGATGTTGTGTATTTTTCAGCAGCTGTTTTAGGTGCTATGTGATATTTGAGTTGGATTTGAACACACGCTGGCAGTGTGAAGCACTGCCCACACACATCAGTTAGGAGTTATTGGCAGGGTTTTTGATTAAAACAATTTTAAGCAAACAGGTGAGCACTGTAGGTAAGGAACACATCCCTGAGGCTTACTCTTCAGTTTATGTGCACTGGATGGCCTGAGAGACTTTTATCTAACAAGTGTGGCTTTTCATCACAAGCAGAGACTTCAGCTTTTGAGAAGGGGGGAGGATGGCACCAGCACGCCCCAATAAAAAGGTTACTCAGTGTTTTACTGCAGACCTTTCAGCTCTCAGCCTGGGAGACTCTTTCTGTAGCATCTGCTGGGGGAGTTCCGTGCGGACAGGGCTGGCTTAAAGGTTGCCTTAGTAAGGTCTGAACAAGCTTACCCTTGAAGTGCTTAGGGAAAGCTGGCTGATTATTCTCCCCTTCCAGAATAAATGGACTGTTAAAAGGATTAAAACATTCTTGAGAAAGTTAAAGACTTGGTATTGGCATACTGATGTGTCAAACCTGTGGTGTAAGAACACTTCTCAGTGTGTTAATTGCCGAGTTTGTAGAATATGAAGGAACAAATTGCCAGCTCCTCATATGGATTTATTCCAAAATGTGACTGATCCATTGCAAAGCAGTGCACTGTGCTACTCCCTCTAGACTTGTCATAATTGAAGTTTTGTTTCGGCCTGGGAAAGGTCTGCTGCTGCCTTTGCACTGGAATTCCAAAATCCTCCCCACAAGCATACACCAGTAGGACCTGAATGTTTTTGGGAGGGAAGATGACAGCAGGAAGGGCTGGGAGTGCAGTGGAAGCCAGCTAATAACCATGTGGAGAAGTATTGGTGCTTGCTTACTAACGAGGTGTGCAGGGAACCTCCCCCAGCTGCTGCTCTGCCTGCAGGAACTGGCAGGAGGAGGCTCTGGCAGCACGTGGGGGTCAGACTGGGCCACAGTGGGAGCATCACCAGCTCTGCTGCTGAGGGGTCTGAAGTGAGTTCAAGTAGCTCCAAGAGCTGTGGAGGGGCAAAAGGAGGCGGCGGAAAGGAGCCATCAGGTAAACACCAGTGGCCACCAAATCAGATGACACGAGGAGCAGCACAGGAGCAGGTTTGAGGATAGCAGGACACTGGGCTGGCTGAGGCAAGAGGTGAGTCAGGCAGGGGAGAACAAGAGCAACTGGTTGTGAAACCAGTCCTGTTGGGTGACAGATTATTATTTACTCTGGGACATGGTAATCTTTGGCTTGGATTGGAGGGGACAACGACAACAAGGTAGGAATCTTTAATTTGCAAGTTTCATCTTGCTTGAAAAACCAGGCAAAACTGAATATTGTTGTGGCTTCCAGAAGGATCTGCCTGTCCAGGGCACAAAGGAGAATGTTCCCTGCTCAGTAAAGAGCTGATAGCAGGAGGTGCTGTTTCTCTCCGATCAATAGAGTGGAAAGAAAACTCGGTCTCAGTGCCAGCTGTACAAAGACTCTCTAGTGAAGAGCACATATCTTACTAGTGGAAAGTCCCTTGAGGGAGATAGAGCTGTAGCAGCCTCCAGTAGTTGGTACTTTATCTGGGATCAGCTGTGGGATACAGCAAAGGGTCCTCAGCCTTTAACCGGTGGATTGCAAGGGGCACATGAAAGTACAAGCAAACTGACTACAGATACAAAGAGCAAGTGTTTGAATGTCTGCATTTGTCAGAAGTCCAAGAGGTTTGCACGTTGAAGGGCACTGGCATTGAAACTTCATAGTAAAAATAACTACTATTAAATGGTTCTTTATTCTGCAGAGTGGTTGCATTGATTGCTACAAGCAACTGGCTCTTGCAGGAAATACTAATATTTAAAAATGAGTAACTTATTCTGAGATGGCTTTGTGTTTGTAGGAAGCGCTCAAGTAAAGCTTAGATGATTAAAATCAACTCAGTGTTATTGTTAAGAGTATTGTAGGAGCGAGGAGGCCAGAGCATGAAGTACAAAGTGTAGCTACAACACAAATAATAATTATTTTCTTACTGTAGTCAGTTGTAAAGTTTGGGGCTAAAGGCTCAATAGTGATACATGACCCTGTTAATGATGGGAGATTTGTGACAGTTCTGAAAAATTCTAGTTCTTTGTTTCAGCCTTGTGCTGCTTAACAGACACATTCTTTACCCATTTATTTGCTCTAGAGACAGAAAACCCAAAACAAAGTAGGCACTTTAAACTAAAGTTTCAAGAACAGGTGACACAAATTGCCACAGAAGTCAAGCTGATGCAACTTAAGGCTGGATCTAGCAAAAACATGACACGATGTTTAGGCAGTGATTTTTAATGCTCAATGTTTGGAGCACTTGTGAGAAAAACATTGCAGGAAACTTCAAGAAGGGAACATTTCAAGAGGATTAAGGCAGCTGCAGATTGTTGATTTAGTACAACTTTGCTGCATTCAATGCAATCTGTGCTAAAAAGTTGGGTGATGGGGTTTAATTACCTTCCTGTTCAAATATTTGTTGTTAGATCTTTTTCTCTCCATTCTTCCCCTTGGAAAAAAGTTCTCCAGTACTTCTGTGGTATTCTTTACTCCAGAAACATCTGAGCAATTCACAAAGGCAAGCAGACAGCATGTTTTGTTATGAAATGAGTAATAGCTAATTCCAGTTTATAGATGGGGGAAAAGGCTTGGGACTAGACTTGCCCTTAAAGATGCAAGTGAGTGACCTGCCTAAAACAAGACTAACATTGGGAGCTTTATTGCTGTGACTTGGCTTTATCTGTATTGCAGCATAAAATAATTTTTTCCTCACTCTTTGGCTACTGAGCTGCAGCTTAGTTTTACTAATTGAACTCCAGCTGCTCTCTCTGCAGGAGAACACTCCCTTGCAGGAGCACCAGCACAGTGTACTTTCCTCCCGTAATGTTTGTGCTGGTGGAGATGTTGGCCTGCATTTTCTTACTAGCATTAAAGTAAAACAGATCATGCTGCTCAGGATGGCAGCATTTCCTGCTGCTGACAGCAGAGCCCATTGGTACCTGCAAAACAAGTCTGACCTCAGTGTTCTTTTGGAAGAAAACCTTGTGTGGTTTTCTCTTGGCTTTTCTCTGCAATCCCTCATTCTCTCC
This sequence comes from Melanocharis versteri, assembly GCA_013397845.1. Classification (NCBI taxonomy): domain Eukaryota; kingdom Metazoa; phylum Chordata; class Aves; order Passeriformes; family Melanocharitidae; genus Melanocharis; species Melanocharis versteri. The sequence continues at coordinate 870,156 of VZTG01003473.1, read as the reverse complement.
CTCCCTTTGCCAGGAAATCCCTTCTCCTGCCAACAGGAGCCAGTGGAATGTGCTGTTTGTTTACGTTCTCACTCCTTCATCCTACTAACCTTCCCACCCCCCAGCTGTAATCCTGACAGGCTCGGCTGAGCCCTTCATCCTTCTGAGGGAGCACTACTCCATTGAGTAATTGCAGATACAAGGATTGCTGCAAGGAGCTGTCCCCACCAGACTCTTCTTAGTGGGGGTGAGGCATTTATTGTTTTTAAAGCCATTTAAAATCCTTGAAGGTGTTTGTAGTGCTTCAAAGGAAAAAACAAAAGTACACAGTATCATTGAGGTGGTTGCTAAAGGTAGAAGCGGGTTTTCTGGACTTGTAGTGTGCTGCCATCCCTGCTTAGGAAAGCCCTTTAAGCTCAGTTTCCAGAGGGTTTTATAATAATCCAAGTGAGGAAATCCTGTGTTTACAGCACTTATGGAAATTGCAATTTTGAGCCTGTCCCCCACTTTGATCTATTCACATACTTTGTCTTATCTGACTTTAGCTGTTTGGCAAGGATTATAAATCCTTAATCAGGGACTGTCCTCCCCTTTGTTTTGCAGCCTGGACACTGCCAGGGTTTTCCTGGGTAGCTTGGTGTGCAGCTGGTCTGGTGCTGTCCTGCTGGAAGACTTTATTGTTGGTGTGCAGAACAATTCCTAACACTAATGCTTCCTTAACACTTCTCTGTAGCATCAAATAATGATTACCTTTCAACTGCATTTCTTTATATCATCACTCAAGCCTTTGGACTGTCTTGGATCAATGTGTGTAGGGAAGGCTGGGGCAGCTTGTTTTCCATTTCCACCTCTCCCTTTCTGTTCCTGCACTATGCTAAAAGGGTCTCACTTGTTAGCCTGGATAAAGGCCTGAGGAACAGAGCACACAGGATACACTTCTACACCAGCATTAGCTGATTCTGTCCCCAGCTGAGTGGTTCACAAAGCAGGAAGCTTTCCACCAGCTCCAAGACACGCCAGAATTTAGTACTGGGAGTTCAACCATCAGCATACGATGCTTGGGAGTAAATGAAGCTTTAGAAGATTGTCAGTTGATTTTTTCCCTGCATTTCTTTTACAGTCTGACATTTTCCCCTCCCTACAGAGCAGCCTGCCCTCCGGAGGAGTTGCTGGTGCCTGTTCTGGAGCACATCTGACTGCTACTGCCACGAGGCCCCAGCCAGCCAGCCACGATGTACTGCCTTCAGTGGCTGCTACCTGTCCTGCTCATACCCAAGCCCCTTAACCCAGCACTGTGGTTCAGTCACTCAATGTTCATGGGATTCTACCTGCTCAGTTTTCTCCTGGAACGGAAACCTTGCACAATTTGTGCCTTGGTCTTCCTGGCAGCTCTATTCCTCATCTGCTACAGCTGCTGGGGGAACTGCTTCTTGTATCACTGCACAGGATCCCAGTTGCCAGAGTCAGCTCATGATCCCAACATAGTGGGCACCTAGAAAATCGTAATCTTCCAGTCTGCTGAGGGCTCTTGTTTTGCTTTTAAAAAGGGGGTGGGGCTGGGGAGGAGGGGGGTGTTGGGTATGGGACTGGAGTAAGGACAACCTGTTCCCTGTAACTGTGCGTGGACTGGAGTGGCAAATTCTTCCCACTCTGCCTGTGAAATTCGACTCGTTTACTGTGTGAACTCTGGCAGCACCACCTGCTTTTTTAGAAGCAGAAGTCTTTTTTTTTTTTTCTTTCCCGTATCACCGGGAACAGACACCAGCCCTCTCAACTGAGAACTGCTGGAAGCCTGAGCTGCTGGCCACTGCCCAGCTGGAAGTGCTGGAGTTGTGTGTCACTTGTCTGCATTAGGCCATGGTGGTCTAAGGGCTCTTGGCCCGCTGATCCTGCTCAAATAGCTACAAGATTCTCTCAGTCTCTCTTTGTGGGGAGCCAGCCTTCCCACCTTGCTGATCAAGGGCAAGTGCAACAGCTCACAAATGGACTTGGCCAAAAGCTGATGGAGCCAGAGGCAGTTGAGTCACCTCCTCCTGCTCAGCCTGCCAAAGAGATGTGTGCACTGCTGAAGTGCTTTCTGAACTCTCTATGCTCCGAGATCCCAGCCTGAAAGCCTCAGTTATGCTGCTGCTTTTATAAAGCCTCACAGGCAGTAGAGACTGTCTCTTTCCCTCCTCCTTCATGTCCTGGGTTTACCAAGGTATTGACTGTTGGGATAAAGAACTGGCATGCTGCAAGACACAGGGTTTTGGAAGCCACTGTGAACTTCACCCTACAAAACTCATGCTAGCCCAAAAGGCTGGGTGTGGGCAGGGCAGGAGAGGATCCTGAGGTGGAGGCATGGCTTGAAGCAGTAAATGCTTCAGCCATTTTCAGAGATAATGGTTTTGGCCAGAGGTGACAGAAGGTGCTGGTGCTACTGACTAGAGAAGGGCAAGGGCTGGAAAAAAAGCCTGGTGTCTCCAGCTTCCCTGGCAGAAGGATGTCAGGAATCCAAGGTGGTGGTGGGTCAGGCCTACAGCCTGGGGCAGAGGTTGCTTTGTGAGAAACCTTAGAGGTTGACACAAAACACTTACCTCTAAACTTTGAAGGTTTCCCTCCCCTTTGCCGTCTGTTTGTCTTTCCTTCGGTCTTCTGGTGGAGAGCAGCAGAAGTGGCTGTTGCTGTCCTGAGGCAGTTCAAGCTATGAGGTTGTGAAACTTCCAGAGTATTGTTTGTTCATTGCACAGCTGTTCAAAATGTTTAATAAAGCTTTATAAACTTTGGTCTATGGCCTCCTGCCCAGCATGATGCATTGGCTGCTCATTGTGGATGCCTTAGCCCAGCAATCACGTGTCTCTGCATTGTTCTGTTCCCAGCACAGCAACCCCAAACAATCTCTCCAGCGAGAGGCAGAGCCTGTTTGCCCTGTAGCTCCCAGTACTGATTCTTCTTGACTGTTTAAGCTGACCGTGGGCAGACTGGGAGCCAGACTGGCAATTCCTAAACGGCCTCATGTCACAACCAGAAGCACCTCCTGTGTCGTGTGTATCTGTGCACTTACGTGACAGATTCCCCTTTTTCTTGCTGCTTATGAAATTAAACCCCCGAGCGAGCTGTGTCCTGGAAGCCGCTAATCCCCAGCTCCGACAGTAAAAGTGTCTGCTGGGCGCCCACGTGGTGTAAGCCCTTCCCATGACACCACGTCACCCTGTCACCCCAGCCTGTCCCTCTGCTCAGGGCAGCCAGCTATCCGGGGACACGTGGTGGTGTGAGCCCTTCCCCAGCCTTGGTCACGCCCCTGTGTAGAACGGGGAGAGAGACTGTTGGATCCAGCAGTGCCCAGGGACACCTGAGAGTGTTAAAGGGTGCTGGAGCTGAAACAGGCTTGGCTTTATCCCTTGCTCTGAAGACCAGGTCCAAGTTGGAAAGAGCTCAGGGTATATTAGTGTTTACATGATGAAAAAAAAAAAAGCATGTGCCACATCAAAAATAGATGTGACAGCTCTGTCACCTGTCAGGCCGAGGGAAATCCCAGTAGCTGTCACATCAACTCAGGCATAAATAACAAATGGAAAGGAGAGGGGAGGGCACTCATTGCAAGCCGTGGCACAGCTGTGCTCTGCACAACTTTTAAGTTTCAATGTATTTAAGCTAATGCACTCTGTTCTGTCAAGAGTATGCTTTTGTTGCTCACCAGCTAAGTTGCACTTCACAGCAATTTGAATAAATGCTAGCCACGAAGCCAGACAACCCTTTGGAGGAGAGCAAGCCCTGACTTTGAACCTGGGGTTCAAGACAAGGCACAGCTGCAGGCTCTTCCCTTCCGTGCGACCCAGCTCGAAAAAAGCATTTCAAAAGAGGGAGGCTACAGGACAGCTTTCAATGGGGTAAGAAACCTCCCACCCCTAATGCAGAGAAGGAGCACTCTTTGATATGCACACAGCCCTCCCCTGCACACTCTCTTACCATCTTTAGGGCCCTGAGATACCATCTTCATTTTAAAGATAGAAAATTAAAGCAACTTCGTCATGGTCAGACAGAAAGCCTCAGGCAGAATGAGGAACCCAACCAAGTCTCACATCCCATGCTAATGCCTGGTTCATCCTTCTCCATAAAGAGACTGTGAAAAACCAGCCTGTGACTGCAGAACAGGTTGAACCCGATGGCTTCTGAAAAGCAGCATCACAGCTTCCCTGCCTGTGCACCACAGATGGGGCTGAGCCTGGACAGACACAGCCAGAGTGCTCAGCCAGGCGTTGGCCAGCTACATGGAAAAATGCTCACACGAGATGTTTTGCCCTTCTCTGCCAGAAGAACAGTGGGGTGGCTCTGTCCCCGGGTATCCTGGGGGCACCACGGGGTCTCTCTGTGGGGACTACACATGTGGGCAGCTACACCAGTGACTCAAACCAGTGGGATTTAGAACACAGCCAGTGTTGTGCCAGGCCCCACTGAGCCTGGACACTGCCCGCGAGTGTCACTTGACACTTTGGCACTGAGTGAGTCTCATCACCTTGCTGAATTACAGAGTGTCCATCTGCCTGATGCTCCCTAGATACAGGGAGCTGGAGCCTTAAGCTGTTCCTTTGTCTTTCCATATGAGGGAGAGATCATTTTCTTTTCTAGGTCACATAACAGATCAGTGACACCGCAGGGTCAATAAAGGAAAAAAACAAAAACAAAACGAAAGCCAGCCTAGGCTCCACTCCTTAAAAACAGAGATGCAGCTTGGCTCAGGCTGTCCTTGGACTCCTCAGTGCAGCCTTAGTGTCCAGGGGCTTTTCATATTCCTCCTCAACCCTTCTCAGGGAGAGGGAGCATCCCCAGGATGAGCAGCTGGAATACCACAAGGCTTGCCATGGTATGGCTTTTTGAACCTTAGATCTGCCTGACATCCATGGTGGTGCATCATCTTAGGATCTGATACTTGGCAGTTGAGCACCCCAGCACTGCCCGGGGTGCAGGTAGGAACCAGCCTGCTCTCCCAGCATCTGCCTCTCATCCGGGGATCTTGCTGGGTGATTAGTGCCTCCTGCCTGGATTCGCTTCCTGCTCGCCCTGAAACAAGCCCACAACGTGGCCTTACAAACAGCAGCAGCCAGAGGAAAGAGGTTGATCCCGTGGAGGAGCTGGAAGCACCCACCAGTGGGCTCAGGGAGGCAGCCAAGTCCAGAGGCACAGTCACACTGACAACAGCACCAGCCTCGTCCCCTCGTGCTGTCACCCAGGCTGGTCCAGCCAAATCTCCTGAGCCAGGCAAACCACAAACATCGCTCAGGGTCACAGGTAGCCCTGCAGCTTTTCTCTGACACCAGGTGGTTTCCCAGCCGTGGGAGTTAAGCTACAGTCAGGTAAGGACATTTAGCCCTCCCCTCCAGAGCCTGGAGATTAACCCTTGGCAAGAGGGTTTTGCTACTCTTCCAGCAAAGGCAAATCCTCTGGTAGCAGGGCAAGGGAGGACAGATGGCTCAGGTGCCACCTGGACCTGCTGCTGGAAGGGATGAGATCCAAGTGACAGCAGGCTGTGTCCTCTAAGTCAACGCATGCTGGCAGCCTCCTGTCCACTCCCTGTTACCAGTGAGTAACAGGCACTGTGGGAGCTCTGGTGGTACTGCCAGCAAAACCTGGGAGCCTGACACGGGCACAGTCCTGCCGTGAGCCAACCTTTTAACATCCTGGCTCCTCCCCCAGGAGACCTTCTGCTGCATTTGGGCTGGGATCCGGGCTGCATCTGGGAGAGACCCCAGACCCTCAGCACAACTCAGGATGCGCAGTTCAGGGCTGACCCTGTGTACTCAAAAGCATTTATCCTGTGGGAGCCAGGACTCCATGTTCTTGGGGAGTGCTACTACTGAGCTTTGGGTAAGTGAAGGGGATGCTCAAGTCAAACAACTCATCCTCACCATTTTAGAGCCCACTGCCAGCACAAACTGCACAGCACTGGCCCCCTGCCTCCTCCCTAGAGCTGCTCAGGGGCAGCCACAGCCCCACCCTAACACCCTCTTAAGATGCCTCAGCTGCCACTGAGGCTGAGGACAAGACAGGGAGGGGACGGAGCAAATGGTGCCATAGGCAGGGCTTGGAAGTACTGAATCCAGTCCCCTCATCCCCTGTACACAAACCACCTCAGTCTCCCTGCGCTGGCCCAGAGCTCAGGCTGGACAGCAGCACCCCGGCCTCCCCCAGCACCCATCTCCATTTCCCCCCCATGGCCATCCCATTCTCAAACAGCAACGCCAAAGGTGCAGCTCCGAGGGCTGGAGGAGCCACGGCCTCAGCTTTCCTCCTGGGGTGACCCGGCCAGCCCACACGTTGCACGGGGACCACGGAACCTGCACACAAGAGATAATTCCTCAATTGCTTAATTGTTTTAAAGACAAACAAAACATAAAGCATTAAACTTCTAAGGTGGTAAGACTGAGTCACTTACCAGTCTGAGGAAGAGGGAGCAGCCAGACTGGGGGCTTGGGGCACTAAAGCCACCCAGCCTGTGGTGATGATGGAAGTGGTGAAGGAGCAGCAATAGCATCCACTCTGCATTTAGAAAGCCTCCTACCCCTAGTGCTGTGCTATGTATCAATTACTTAATCACCGAGTGAGGGATCCCAATCAGCACCCACTAATTACCTTAACAGAGCAGGCCTGTTTCTTGGAGCTGCTGATAAAGCAGATTCTGCTGAAGGGAGGCTGCTCCTGTTCTGTCTCCCCCCAGCCCGGCCTGGGTGACTTCACTCAGGGACACCATGCCCCAGATTCTGGCAGCACAAGCACCCCCCTGCCCTGCCCTGCGCTTGCTTTGGGCCACGCAATGGCAGGGTCCTGCTCTGTCAGTGTGTCCCAGGCTGGGGGCACATGGACACCCCTCAGGGCCCGACTGCAATGACAGTGTCACTTGCTTTTCTTCCAGCACTGCTGGAAATGCTGGGCATAGCCTTGATCCTGTGCTGAACCACGAGCCTGTGTGGGGAATGGCTCCAGTGGCACAGAAGTGGCACCAGATCCCAGAAGCATCTTCCAAAAAGTGTCTGAAGCAGCAGGAGCTTCACAGTACTGCACATGCTCCAGGTATCATCAGCTCCTCTAACAGGGGTGCTAAGGAGCCAACAAGTCCTCTCATACACAAGCTACACTTTTGTTTTGTGAGGTCTGTTTGTATTTAATTATCAAATAGCAAAGTATTTACATCAACGTTAGAGTTTCAAAGCATCTCCACCCCCCCCACCACCCACAAAGCTGGACCTTTTCAGGTTTTTTTCCAAAGTTTTATTAATATCCAAAAAAAAAAAAAAAAGCTAAATATTTTACTTAGACACCGAAAAAGGCAGGTGAGGGGAGCTGGGGAGAGAGACACAGATCCACACGTTCTCTGCATAGTCAGTTGGAGATCTTACAAAAGACTGTGTAAAAAAATTGTAACAGCAGAGGAGAATGACTTGTAGGGTTTTATGGATCCCAGGAAGCCAAAGAGCATCCGTAGGTGGGGGCTCCCCTCTGGAGTTTATTGGGTTAAAAAGTAAATTGGCAGACAGAATGATGATGGAGAGGAGGCTCTGCATTCCCAGAGCCTCCAGGTCACATGCTGGCTGTGGCAGCGAGTCCGGTGACACTGGGTTCCACCACAAGTGCTGCACAGAAACACGGATGGACACACGGACATGTGGACACACAGCCCTGTGCAGGAGGGCTCTCTGGGATTGCCTTACTGCCTTCTGCCCTGAAGTATCCCCAGCACATCTCCTTCGCCAGATCTTGCTGAAAGCCTTGGGGAATTAAGCCATCCCAGGGTGCTCCTTGCACCTGCTGCCTTCCAGAAAGAGCCAGAGGCTGCACTCACCAGCTGAAGCCCTTCCTGTCCTGCTGCACCCAAGACTCTGCACGTGCCACAGACAACCAAAGGCCAAATTTCAACATGTGTGCTTGCCTTCTCTCTCCCCAGCTTCCAGACCAAATCTGGCTTCCGCATGCTACAGTTGTAAAAGGTTTCTCCCAGGGATAGGGATTTTGTGTAATTCAGGCAGAGCTATGGCACAAGCCACCCCTCGGAACAGCTACCAAGGGACAGGGTGTCTGGGGCAGCTGCCCATCCCAAAAGGCTGCAAACATGGGAAGACTCAGAACACTGAGGTTTGGGGAGTCCCTGCCCAAATGCAGAAATGCCAACATAGCAAACCTGCTAGGAAGGAAGGGGGGGAGAAAAGGCTCCAACTCCCAAAATGATTTTAAAAAAAAACCCATTAAACCAGCTGCTGCTCTTCAAGCCAGCAGGATCTCTCCATACTGCTGAAGAGCCTGTTCAAACTGATTTTAAATGTTTTACTCATTAAAAAAGGAGCCACCAAGCAACCTACCATGTACTTGGTTCATAAAGAAGTGGCTGGGTCAAACCACTACACCAGGGCACTGTGGGAGTGAGTGAGTGAGAGGCAGTGGCTTGCCTGGGTCCTGCTCTGGTAGAGATCTGGGGTGGGGGCTTTGGCCACCTCCTGCCCATGCTTGGCTACCACCCAGCTTTTGTAGGACACTGGCACCATGGCAGAGGCTGGTGAGGGGGGGTTGAGTCTACTGCCTGTGAGGAGGCTGTGCCAGAGGCAAACACCATCCCAAAGGTGACGGGGAGACACAGAAAGCCTACTGCCTGAGGACCAAGAGCAGGGCACAGCCACTGTCTCCCCTCTCCTCTGGGTCCCTCCCTCCAGCACCCCTGCCCCACAGCATTCCCCGAGCCCCCAACCCACCGTGCTCCAGGAGAGGATCCGAAGTCCCCCAGGTCTCTCTGAGCAAGGGTCTCTGAGACCCAGGAGGTGAAGGAGTGAAGCTTTGTGAACCACCATGGTGAAAGGTTTCCAGCTGGGTACAGCCACAGGAGAGGGAAAACAGACACATGCAATGAAGTCAAGGTCCGGGACGGTGCAGGGACCACTCGAGGGTTATGTACAAGCAGGTGCTGGGTGGGACAGGGCAGGGAATGAGCATTGCCTCGCCGACACGAGGGATCAGCCCCACGGGATGTGTGTGGGACAAAGCTGGGCAGGAATAGCCACCCACGACTGAGACATGGCTGAAGCCTTTGGGAGCGAGCAGGGGGGAGATGAGGATGCAAATGTGGCACAGCACTTCCAGATGGTGGAATGTGGCTGGGGATGCTGCATGGGGACTGCCACCTGGAAGCTGAGACAGAGTGGGTAGAGGGAAGGCAGCTAAAAACATACCAGGTGGACAAAACAGTCTGTGAAAGTCGAGTATTTCCTCGAAAACATTCCCACACCTGGAACAGCTACATGGGCCATGCACCCAAGCCCCACAGTGGCACTGGATTCGGTGGCAGGGCCAGCCCCGGGGACTCTGCTGGTGGGAAAGCTGGTGGCGGAGCTGGGGAGGGCAGCTGGGGGGTACTTCCCAAGGGTCTGGCTGGAAGACCTGGAGCATGTCATGGGAGAAAGCACAGCAGGGTGAGGGCTCTGCTGGTGTCCCCGGTCCTGCTCCCCGGAGAGGCAAGACCCGTCCCTTGGGGGAACAGACACAGTTGGAAGATTTGATTGTGTGCCTGGGTGCTCCTATGGGACAGTGTTGGTCACCAGAGCCTGGAGCAGTCACATTTCAGGGTCCCAGAACCCACCAGCCCTTAAGGTCATGGTGAGGCCAGAGGGACCACCAGAGTTCTACTGCCATCCCACGCTGCCACCACCACCCCAGCACATCACCCCACTCAAGCCAGCCTGGAATTGTGACATCCCTGTGGCAAAACATCTCTGCCAGCACCCTCGGGAGAGCTGGAGCCGAGAAGGAGACGGTGGGGAGGGTGAAGGGGCAGGGAAATTTGTGCTGATTTAGAAAAGGGGTGCAGGAGACTGGGACTGTGTGTCTGAGGTGGGGCGATGCTGTCCCCCAATTCCTCCTGGCTCACCCCAGAGCTGTGGGGGGGAAAAGTCTCCCAAATCCCAAGTCTCCTGGCAGGAGATGTCTCTTGCCCTCCTGAGCTGGCTCTCTTGGTGCCCACAGGCTCCTCTCGCCAGCAGAACAGCGCCGCTTCATTAAACACGGGCCAGAAGTCTTAATGAGCAATGGGGGAACCCAGCGGCTCCCCTGGCTGCATCCGGAGATAATGCCCTGTCCTGCTCCAGGGCTGCTCCACAAACACAGCCCCTCGGTGGGGAGGCCAGCCCTCGGCGCCCCATGGTGAGGACAGCAGTGTCCCTGGTGCCAGGAGGAGCCCCGCGTCTATAGGTTCTCTCCAGGCTGGTACTGGGGCTCTGTCGAGGTGAAGTAGTCCTCCAGGAAAGCCTGCAGGTACTCGAAGGTGGGTCTCTCCTCCGGGTCCTTCCGCCAGCACTGGCACATGAGGTCGTGCAGGGACTCAGGGCACTCGGGCGGGCAGGGCATGCGGTATCCCCGCTCCACCTGGTCCAGCACCTCCCGGTTCACCATCCCTGCGTGCGGCCAGAGGAGACATGGCATCGATCAGAGCCAGGCCAGTCCTGCACCGTGCCTGTCCCGGGGGGGACACCAAGGGCATTGTGCCAGGACATGCCTTAGGGGCAATCCCAGTGACCCAGGGAGTGAGGGACCCTCGGCCTAGCAGCACTTGTCCCTGTCACCTTGCTCAGGGACTAGAGCGGGACAGGGTGGCTGGGATGCTGTATCCTGGCTGATATCTGCTCACCCCAGTGGGGCAGATCCAACCTGGGAAGAGGCAGCTCAGGGGCAAGCGCTGGGCACGGACAGCTGGTCTTGGGCACCACAATGGGGACAGGGCCTCTGCCAGCAAGTGCCAGCCCTCACCTGGGTATGGCACTCTGCCCTTGGTGGTCAGCTCGGTCAAGAGGATGCCAAAGGACCAGACATCTGACTTGATGGTAAACCTTCCGTACAGAGCTGCTTCAGGGGCTGTCCACTTGATGGGGAACTTTGCACCTGGATGGAGAGGCAGGGTGAGGGGGTGCCTCCAGGACCCCCGTGCAACCAGAGCCACATGCTGGCTCCAGGCACAGCACACACCATGGGGACTGGTGGCCACTGCTCTGGTGCCACCTGCCCGGGCACGGTGCTGGGCAGCCCTGGGCACGCACCTTGCCGAGCCGTGTACTCGTTGTCCTCGATGAGTCGTGCCAAGCCAAAATCAGCCACTTTGCACACCAGGTTCTCCCCCACCAGGATGTTGGCTGCCCGCAGGTCCCGATGGACGTAGTTCATCCTCTCCACGTAGGCCATGCCGGATGCGATCTGTGGGGACCAGCACGTGGGGCACTGCGGCTGACAGGGTGACACGAGGGTGCCTGGGAGAGCCCGGCACCACTACAGGGAACAGCTCTGCAGCGGGACCCAGCCCAGGGGTGTGGGAAAAAACAGTTGCTCAAGAAATGCCATGCAGACTTGGGTTTGCTGGCTGGGGAGAACTGTCAGCAACGGGAATGGGCAAAATGATGGTCCCAGAGTGCAACCCAGCTCTGGGCTGAAACCCAACAGTGGCACCCATCTAAACGAGGCTGCAGAGCACCCCACTGCCTGACCAGTGACAGCCACCACAGCCCAGTGAGGGGCTCAGGCAGCCAGTGCCCTCACAAGGAACATGGGAAGCCCAGGGATGTGCAAACCCACCTGAGCAGCCATATCCACGAGCTGGGGCAGCCGCAGGTACTTGCCCATCTCGCCCTTCAGGAAGTCCAGGAGGCTCCCTGTGAGGCAGACCATGGTCAGAGCAATCTGGAGGAGCAGAGCCCCTCAGCTGCCCCCTCGGTGTCCCTCCTGTGCTCACTCACCCTTGCTCATGTACTCGGTGACGATGTAAATGGGCTCCTCTGACACCACAGCGTAGAGCTGAACCAGCTTCTCATGCCGGAGCTTCTTCATGACCTGGGCTTCCTGCAGGAAGGCCTCTGGGGACATGGTGCCAGGCTTCAGTGTCTTGATGGCCACCCGGGTGGTGCCATTCCAGGTCCCTGTGGCACAGGACATGCTGCTCAGGACACACGTACAGGGCAGGGGGCCGTGTCCCTCCCCTGCTCCCCCACGCCACCACAGGCTCCAGGCATCTGCAGATGGCTGGGGACAGGATGCAGGTGGTGACACAGAGGGGACAGCAGGGTGGGAGTGGTCCTTACCCATCCACACCTCTCCAAAGCAGCCCTGTCCCAGCTTGACCTCCAGCCGCAGCGATTCCCGGGGAATTTCCCAGGCATCCTTGGCAAGGCCTTGGGTCTGGGGCTTGGACGTGGGGCAGACGTTGGTGAGACGGTGGCACAAGCCGTCAGCATGTTCTGGCACAGGAAGGGACAGCAGCAGGGTGACACATGGGTATTTAGGCATGTGATGTCTTTACCCCACCTCTTTCCTGTAAACACCTTGGGGAACCGTACCCAAGCCCTCACCCTCTGCCCTAAAATCCAGCTTTTCACCAGAGTCCCATACAACTGGTTTGGTGTCCAGCTCAGTGGTGACTTCCCAGCAGCACCTGCCCTGCAGTGAGGGCAGGGACAGCACCCAGGGTGCCACCCGGACCCCAAGGGGACCCACATGGCTACCCACTGGAGTAGTAGGCCACCAGATGCTGCAGGCTGTTGAACTGGGTGCGGGAGGTGATGTAGAAGCCGCCACTGTCCAGCTTGCGGATCTTGTAGTGCTTCACGTTGAGCCCCTTGGCGTTGTCGAAGTCGGACACAGAGAGGCAATAGGCACCTGTGGGCAGGACAGAGGGGCTGGGGGAGGTGTGCCATGCAGGGGTGCTCCCCATGGGGTCCCACTGGGGAAGGCAGGACTGGGCATTGAGGTGCTGCCTTCCCCCAAAAGCAGAGGATGGGGAGCAGCTCCTGGCTGCACCAGCTGGCACCAGGTGCCAGGGAGGAACGGCACAGCCATGCCACACTATCACAACTTCCAGCTGCCCTCTGCCTGCACAGCAGCTCTGCCAAACCTTGCCACCAGCCATCCTATGGGACGTGCTAACAAGGGGAGAGGAGCAGGCAGTGCCAGGCTGGGGGGAGCTGCTGACCAACAGCTCCTCAGCATCTCAGAGAGGAGCCAAGGGACTGGTGGGCCCAGCTCCCTCCTCCACAGATCCCACCATGGGCATCGCTTCAGGAGCTTGGCTCTCCTCTGCCCGCATGAGAACAAGGTGTTGCTGGGGCCACAGACAGAGAGGGCAAGATTTATGCTGCTGCTTGAAGGAGCTGCTTCCACCAGAATAAAATAAATAAAAGTTCAAGGCATAAAATCAGAAAGGAACATCAAGGGGCTTTTCCCAAAGGTGCATTTGGAGCCAAACTAAACCAGGTAAGAAACATCATCCTCAGGCAGTCAAATTCAAAGATCACAACTTGCACTTTTCAAAGTGTCAGACTTGTAAGAAGGACTAAAGTTCATCATTCCCTTGGCCTGGCTGCCCAGGAAGCACATGTTGTCACTGTACAGTGACCAGGGGAAAACCAAAAAAACACATCTAGTTGGGGGTGTACAAAAACCCAACCAAACAAACTAATAATAAAAAGAACAGGAGAAGAGACCACCCTGCCTGGTGGTCTTGGCAGAGTTGGTGAGACCCTTGCCTTCCACCCTGCCACGAGCTGAACCATCTCTGTGAAGGGCGCTCACTGGGCAGGCAGTGGTGGGAGAGAAGTGGCCACATCCCTCCAGCCCCCGGGCTCAGTGGTGTAACAGTGCACTTGGCACAGATGTCAGTGCACTTGGCACAGATGTCCCTGGTGATGTGACGGCCACGTCAGCATCGGCTCCCTGGAGACCAGCACCAGCAGGAGAGACCGAGGGGACTCAGGGTACCCCCACACCCCCCAGAGAGGGTCTCCTCCAGGCCAGCCTCCCCCAGCCCTGCTCACCTTTCGTGGTCTCGCTCTCCCGGACCAGGAAGGTCCCTCGGGGGTTTTCGGGGTTGAGCAGCAGCCGCTCGGACTCCCGGCGAGTGATCTTCCCAAAGTACCACCTGCAGGAGAAAGGCAGTGGCTCAGCACCTGGCACTACCCGCCTCCACTGCCTGTCCAAGCAGGGGGCTCAGCCCTGGCCCTCAACCCTCCTCAACCCACTGCAGGTTTGGGAGACCAGGGGCTGTGTGTCTGGGCTCGGGCACCTTGGTGTGTGCCACATCCCCCTACAGCCTGAGCTGGGCATTGCCTCCCTGCCATCGGGGTTGGAACCTTCCTGCCACGCCTTCAACTACACCAGGTTGCTCAAAACCCCATCCAAACTGGCCTTGAACACTCCCAGGGATGGGGCAGCCACAGCTTCTCTGGGCAACCTGTACCAGTGTCTCACCATCCACCAGGTAAAGAATTTTTTCCTAAAATCTAATCTAAATCTCTCCTGTTTCAGTTTAAAAACATTCCCCCTTGTCCTTTCCCAGGCCTCTCTGCCTGTGTAAGAAGTCTCTCTCTTTTTTAGAACCCCCTTTAAGTTCTGGAAGGCTGCAATGAGATCTCCCTGGAGCCTTCTCTTCTCCAGGCTCTCCATAAAAACCAGACCAGAAGCATCCACAGCCCTGCTCTGCCACCGCTCACCCCTCCACCACGCAAGCACGCTGCAGCACTGCACTTATGGCCTTAAAGAAAGGCTGCTTTGCACATTCAGAGGGGAAAACTAACAAAAAGGAAAAACCCAGAGGGCTTGGAGGCTTCTCCCAGGAGCAGGTCAGGGGTGGAGGGGGAGCACTCGGGGTGTGTTTGCTATTGCTTGTCTGTAAACTGTCTAAAAAATGGCAATTACTCTTCAGCCTGGATGGAGTCTGAGGGCGCGACATAGTTACTGGGGATGTAGCCCGTCTGTCCTGTAGTGAGGGAATGAGCCAGCCACCAGTCACCTTCCCTGCAAGAGAACCAAAACACACTCAGTGTGAAGCCAGGAGCCCCCCGGCCAGCCCCTCACCCGCCCACAGGCACCGGGGGAGGATGAGCCAGCACAGAGCCCCTCTGGCAAAAGGTGCAGCCCCACAGCCCCCAGCCCCACAGCCAGACCCCAGCCAGGAGTGCTCCTGCTGCCAGCCCCTGCGTGTGGCTCTGTTTGGGTGAGCTCTCGTTACTGGGGCCACACATCCACATATGGAATGCTTTAAACCTGAATCAGGCAGGGCAGCCAGCAAGCCAAAATACCTTTGGAGCCACCTGAATGGGAAGGGGATCTGGCTGGAGGTTGTGAGGCACTGGGGGTCCTGGCAGCAGCGAGCAGCAGGCAGGGGGAGGGCCAGGAAACGGGGAGAAGCGACAGAACGATGGCAGCGATTTAAAAAGGCACCAGGAAAACCCAAGGGAGTTAGTTAAACACAGGCTGCAGAAAAGCAGCAGGACAGGGCTGAGGTTTGGGCAGGGGCTGAGCCCTGCCCAGCTGTGGTGTCCGGCCTGGACGCAGTGGGATCTGCCCAGCCCGGGTGTCCCATCCACAGCCCCGGGACGGGCACCCTGCAAGGCTGCAGCCCTGACCCTGAGCCTCCCGCTGCCCCGGCCACGAGTGAGGCTCCTTGTCCCTAAAAACCTGCGGCTGAGGCACCATCCATCCCTCCTGCCCCGGGCACAGCAGCCCCAGGCACGTCCCCAGGAGCTGGAGGGTGCTCTGCCCTCCTTCCCGCCGGCTCCTGCTCCGGATGGGGCTGGGAAGGACAACAAATAGGGAAGAACAAGAGGACGGCAGGAGGCGGCTTCCCCTTCCTGCAGACAGCAGGGCTTTTCCTCCCACCACCTGCATCTTCTTGCCCATCAAAGACCATCAATGAATTCATCCCGACCACAAGGGAGACGAGGCTACGGGAAAACTGCAGATCCGTGGGAACACCACCGTAAAGATACGAGAACTTGGCAGGACAATGTCCGCAAACATGTTACAGAGAAACACCAATAACCTCAGCCACCACAAGGATCACCAGACCACATCCAGACCCATCCCTGACCCTGCAGACGTGTAAACCTCCATCCTTGTCCCAGACTCACCAGCTGCTTGTGACCTGTGCTTTTCCCAGCTAAACCAGTGATGCTTCAAAACACCAGGATCAACCAGCACAGCCTCCAGCTCCCCGCAATGGTGTCAGTGTGGTGGGGATAGTGGGGACCTTCCAGGCATCTCCTCCCACCCACAGAGCTGGGCTCTGCCCCTGGATCAGCCTCACAGCAGCCCTGGATGACATTTTAGCTTCTTCCAGCCCCAGCACATCTCATGGCAGGCAGCTTGTGCTCCTCAGCCAGGGCTGTTGCCCCAGTTACCTTTACTGAGGTGGCTCTGAAGGGGACGGGAGGCTGGTTGGGCTCCTTTCCCACAGGACCAGAGTAAACATCTGCTTGAAAAATGCCCAGCTTTTGACTTGTGGCTTTATTCCAGCTTGGGCTGCAAGGCTACGAGCTGGGAATGCAGCAAAACAAACTATTCCAAAAATGTCTCAGTGGGGAAAAAAATAATAATCATCATCATCATCAAAACAAAGCATTTCAACAATTCCCTGCACAATCTTACCCAAAATATCCCACCACATCCCAGCTGGCTGCCGGCTGGCTGGGAGGAGACTTCTTCCCACTGGAAATGGTACCACAAGAGCCTTTCTGTGCTGGACAGATTGGCAGGATGACCCAGAGCAGGGAGGTGAGCGAGGTGGAGGCTTCTGCTGTCACCCTGAGCAAGCCCAGCCCCATCAGAGCAGCCAAAACCTGCTGCCACCCTGTAAAGCCATGGGCTCCTGCTGTGCCCAGCAGCTGCCAGCCCTTCCTGGACTGAACCCAAGCCCCCTCCCTGCAGCTCCAAGGCACTGACTGTCCTGCCAGGGAGCCCAGAGGAAGGGGCCATCGCACATCTGCCTGTTGCTGTCCCCAAAGTGCAGCAGCCCAAGCTGTTCCCAGACCGTGTGAGCATCTCCGGGAGGTCCTCAAGAAGAGTGATTCACCCCTGAGCGCTGCACAAACTGCCCAGCTTCCTCCACCACCTCTCTCCCTGTGGACATCGCACCCACACAGACGCTGGGAAGGTTGGCAGCTACATCCTGCACCCTCCTCCAAAGGACTGCGTCACCAAAAAAAGCTCTTTTGCTCCCCAGGATGCTGCAGAGCCCATCACAGACCAACCCTTCCCTCTGTCCAAGCCTTTGACAAATAGCAGCAGAGGAAAAAAAAGTATGGAAACCCCTGAACTGATAAAAGGTATAAAGAAGGGCCTGATCTGGACCCCCACAGGCAGAGCTCACTTTGCAACAGCCCAAAGCAGAACTCAAGCATGGAGCTCACACACTTCTGAGACTGAAAGTAAGAAGCACCAAAACTCCCAAATTCAGGCTTTTCCTGCAATATTGAAATGCTGCACATCCCAGACTTCGTAGGTGAAACAAATCACCATTAATAAACAGCATCAGAACAATGAGAACAAGGATCAAACTGAAAACGTTTGTGCCACACTGCCCAGGCACTGCAGGAGAAATCTCACTCCTGGGATGTTCTCTCATCTTTCCACCCTTTGACTTTGCAAAGCTGTTTTGGGTGCCCCTGTTGGAAGGCAGCAGTGCAGGAAGAGCAGGAGCTGCAGATCCTCAGGACCCTGTGGCAGCTCCATGGCTGGGGACATTGGGGACATTGGCTCTGCCAGCCAGGCTCTGGACTGTGTGTGCCTCCTGTTGGGACAGACCACTCATGGGTTTAATACAGGATCATTTTTAGGATCTTCCAGCTGGCCACGCTGCCCTGCATGCAGTGGATGTGCTGTGGTGACCAGGATGGGGAGCAAACCAGGGCCCAGACCCCTAAGGAAATACTTGAATTACCAGAGCCGCTCATTAAATATAAAAGTAAAATTTAAAAATGCAAAAGAAAAATGCAAAGGACAGGGAGAAGTGGAGAGCCAACTGGAAAGAGAGTGCAGAGGGAAGCCAGGCATGGACAAGGAAAGGGGATGGGTTCAGAGCTCCCAGGTGCAGATACAGCTCTGGATGGAACAGTTCCCCAGCATGGGAAGGGACTCTCTGTTCTGTTCTGGTCACTTGGAGAGGACAAATGCAATCAACCACAAAACCATCTGGAAACCATCTCCTCCCAGCCCTGCTCCATCCAACCTGCCCTCATGTGAGCAGCAGATGGGTTTTGGTCATTTAGGTCATTTATAACAGCAGTAAGAATGTGCAATACACACCTGACATCCACTTTTCTCCTAAACGACAGCATGGAGGGAGAGAAAGAAGAGTCAAGAGAGAAGCTGAGACCAGAGACAGCGTACAAGCACAGGGAAAAGCACCCACGAAGCTGAGGGATGTGCCCAGGCAAACAAAAGGGAGCTGAGCATGGATTGGGACAGGACTGGTAGGGACGTGGCTCTGTGCTGGAGGGCACAGAATGGTCAGCAAGCAAAGGACTTGGCTTGGTGACAAGGCTGTGAGGCCACAGTGGCCAGCACCAGGGCCAGGAGGATGAGGAACCAGGCAAATGACCTCTTCCAGTGTCAGTGTCCTTGGACAAGTCACCGTGTCCATGTGCACTTTGGCACATCTCTCTGAGCACCCATGCCTGGGACAGCTGGTCCTGCCGGGCTGGGCTGGGCTGGGGGTTCCACAGGAGGGACAGAGGTGACAGCTCACCACGTGGGCTTGGCTGCAGGGACAGGGACACTCACGTGTTGTTGACGATTTGCAGGCGCTCTCCTTTCTTGAAGGACAGGTCCGTCTCAGTCCGGGACTCGTAGTCGTAGAGGGCTACGAAGGTGGTGACTCCTCCTGTGACAAAGAGCACTCAGGAGGGGCACAGCCACGGGTGCGGCCGTGGGACAGCGCTGGGTGCCCCCCACCAGGGACCCTCCCTCCCACCATCCTCCCACTGGCTGATAACACAGATCTGCTTCTCCCCCAAGCCCAGAGTCCCTGAAAAGCCCGAGACCCCAAGAAGCTGGACACAAACCCACCATGACCAGCCTGAGACCCTCCCCACCCTGCCGAGCCCCAGCCCCCACGGACCAGCCAGCGCCCCGGCGCGCTGCGGCGAGGTGACCGTGTCAGAGGTGTTGAAGCCTCCAAAGAGCTTGGATTCAGCAGCCATGGTCCCGAAGGAGCGGCTGGGGGTGCGGTGGGCGTCGGGAGCAGCCGCCTTGCTGGGTGTCTGCGAGGCTGGGTAACCCCCATGGTGGGTGTTTTCCGTGGGCTCCAGGCTGCGCCGGCGCTGGCTGGGGTCTTTGGGCTTGCTCTTGCTGCTCCCCATGGTCCCGGGCTGGAGGAGACAGACATACAGAGGGCTTCTATTATTATTATTATTATTATTATTATTATTATTATTATTATTATTGTAATTATTATCGTTAATAAGAAGGAATTCTTTCTAAGGGCTCAAGTGACAGATGCCTGCCCACCAGGAAATGAAACAACCTCTGGAGTCTGTTCAAGCAGCAGCTGCTGGGCAGTCTGGTCATCCTGCCCTTACCCTGAGACACCATCGCCCCTCATTAACACCAAGACACCTCCTGTGTGGCTGCAGCAGCCAGTGAAACTGCCAGGACACGCTCTGGGAGCAGAGGGAAGCACGCTGAGCTGTGGGAGTGCAGAGTGAGGATGCACAGAACCTGGACTTGTGCTGAGACTGTGGCAGCTCTGGGGCCAGGCACCTGCCATGGGACACAGATCAGTCCCCATGTGTTTCCTCCTACACATGAGTTTGTACCAGGATGGGGATTTAAGTACTGAAGACGGACCTTTGAAGTCCAAAACATGCAGCCAACAGGATAAAAGTTTAAATCAGGAGCAGTTTCAGGCAGTTTGCAGCTAAGGACCAAGGGATCTCGCCTTTATATATAGTCAAATAGCTTATATATAGCCTTCCTTTCCACTCAAGACCACGCTCTATAAATACCTTCAAGGTAATGACATAAATTAAGGCAGGGAATTATTTGCAGTCTCCAAAGATGGCAGGATACCCAGCAGTGTCCTAAAGCTATGGAAGGAAATATTTAGGCTAGATCATGCACAGCAGGAGGGAAAAGGGAGGTGGAGACAAGCAGGGAGGAGAGTATCTCTGATAAGGAAACAAGCAGGGAAGCAGCAGAGGAGGCAGCTGCTGCCCACAGGGTGCAGACCTGGACGCAGCCATCCGTGAGGCTTTGGGAGGGCTCAGCCTCAGCTAACAGAGGGTTTTTCTAGCCCAGCTCTGGAGAGAAGCTTGGGCCAAGCCCCCCAGAGCCATGGGCAGCCCCAGCAGCCTGCACAGCCCCAGTGTCACTAGGGCACAGCCCTCGGCTCTTGCTGTGGGAAAGCTTAGGGGTGCCAGGCACAAGCTGCTCCCTGTCCCCCTCAGCTCCCCTCCCACAGCGAGGGCTTTGCCTGACGATCAGGGCTTATTTCCCAAAAGACACAATTTCCATCTACTGTTTTCCAGCTCCCACACTGCACAGAGGACCAGCAGTGTCCTTGTGTGACCCATGCCGGCAGGCTCAGATCCTGCTAGGGTTTGGGAAATGTAATAAACTGGGTTTTTTCTGTGCGGGGTATGACTCCAGCAGCCGCTCCAGTGGGCAGCAGAGCTGTCCTTCCTCCTGTGGATGCAGGTGATGAGCAGGGACCGTGCCTCTATCTGCCACAGGACTCAGTCCACCCACATCTGTGCCAGGCTTTGGGGGTCTCAAAGCAAATAAGGGTCAAATAAAAGCTTTGGACTTGCACATGGTCATTTTTGGCAATCCAGAGGCAGAGCCTGCAGCCAAGGGGAAGGAGTCTGTCCCGTAAATAAATGCACTTTAAAAGCTTGTTGCAGTAGAAGCAGAACTGCAGGGGAGAGCAAGACCTTAGGAGCGATGACAAGGAGCCCCCACCTCCCTGTCCCCAGCCGGCCCCTTGCTCACCTCTGCTGGGGCTCCCGGGATGCCAGTGGCAGTGCAGGGAGAAAAGTGGGAGCATGGCAGGGCTGTGACCGTGTGGCTTGTGACTCCCCACGGGACCGTGAGCAAGAGTAGAGCTGCTCAGAGTTTCCCCTGGAAGCAGCACTTCCCCAGGCAGGAAAACACCCCAGCCAGCGTGGTGGATTTAGCAGCACTTTGGGGACACAAGTGTCCCCCAAGCACATTTTCTGAGCCTGGGTCAGAAAATGATTTATCAGAGTGCTGACAAAATCAGGGTATAAAATAGTCAATATACCCAGAGATTAACCAGGAGCAGAGCACAGGGAGGGGACAGTGGAACTCCCAGGCACTTCCCTAAAACTGGGGGATCCTCACCTTCACACCTGTGAGCCTGTGGGCACAGGACATGCAACTTCCAGGCACATCCTGGCCAGGGACACTGTGAACTGTGAGTTCATCCCTCCTCATGCAGCAGTTTGGGCAGGGAGAGCTCCCACCCTGCACTGGGCTGCTGACCCTCCCAGGCAAGGGCTTTGCTGGATGTGCTGGTCATGGGGACACGATGCTGTGACAGGGCCCAGTCCAGCTGTCAGGACTTTGGCTGCAAGAGCCAAAGATGGAGGAGGAGGAGGCACGAGCCCAGAGCCCTCTGGGGAAGGGGCTGCAGATCAGTGAGCCCCACTCCAAGCTCTCCTGTTGCTTTGCATCTAAATACCTGCACACTCTGACTTCAATCTGGCCTGCGAAAAATGCAGGCTGGCAACCCAAAACCGTGCCCAGAGGCACTGGCAGCCTCGAACCATCCCCACTCCCAGGTAACTCGGCCAACACGACCATGTGGCTTTAGCCCTATGGCTCTCCACCTGTCCCCAGGGAGGAGAGGGGTCTGATAAAACCCTTGCAGCTCCCACTCCCCCTTGGCAGCCGGCAAGGAAAGGGTGCAGATTCCCCTGGGAGAACGCAGGGTTGTGCAAGAGCCTGGCAAAGGAGTGATTAATGACAGCAGGAATGTGCTGTGCACTCAGGTCCTCGGAGGCACCAGGGACAGACCCCCCTGCCTCTGGCACAGCTGTCAATGAACCCCCCCAGCCCCCGGAGTCAAAGGGCAGAGAAGGAAGTGTGGTGGCTCCCAGCACACCCCAGCAGCACCACTGGGAGCTGTAGGACAGCATCAAAGCAGCCAGACTGCAAAAAATACCCACTGCCTGCAGCTATGCTGTGTATGTGTCTGATAAATTCATGTCTAATAAATACAGCATTTCTACACGAAGCAGGCTGCAGGGATGCTCAGCACCACCAACATCCAGCCAGGGCAGCCTGGCAGATGCCCAGTGGGATATTGCCCTGCTGCCGTGCTTTCCACAGCTGACAATGCCGGGATGGGGGGCTCAGCATCATTCCCCATCCCGGCCAGTGCCTTGGTTTTCAGCAGGACTGCCCCTCTCCCCCTCCCAAGGCTTGTGCAGAGGGCTGGAGCCCGGCCAGCGCTCCCTGTGCTCGGCTCTGAGCGATGCGAGGCGGCGGACAGGCAGCTTTCCTGCGGCGGGGATTAGCACCCCGGGCACGTCGCAGCCTGCAGGAACTCCCTGCTTTCCGCTCCGCTCCGGGGGGCAGCGCCAGCGGCACATCACCAACCACCACCGGCACGAGTTGCGCGGCCTCAGCTCAGCCGCCCGGGCCGGCCCCGCCGCGGGGAGCGCGCAGGGAGGGCTGCGCCTTCCGCACCCGCACCCAGCCCGCAGCTCACCCGGGGATGCTCCAGGGCCGATCCGGCTGCGGCAGAGCACCCAGCGCCGCAGCCGTGAGCCCCCGCAGAAGGTAAAGCAGCCCGGTCCCCGCTCCCCGGGCCACGGGCGATGTCTTACCGGTGCTTTCGGCTACAGCCTCGCCGCGGGGTGGGGAGGTGCTGCCGGCGAACTCAGCTCAGCTCCCGCTGCAGCCTGCGAGGAGAGGCAGCGTCAGCACCCGCGGCAGCCCCCGCGCCCCGGCTCCCTCTCCCCGCACGCCACGGCCCAGTGCCCAGGGCTGCCTTCATCCTCCTCCTCCTCCTCGCCATGCCTCCGGCAGCTCGCACCCGCTCGCTCTGATCTCCCGTGTGTGAAGAGGGGGTGATTCTCTGCTCCACTTCATCAAACCCACTGGGGATGGGAGAGGAGGCGGCTGGAGCCGCCCCAAGCGATGTCCCAGAGTGGCAGGGGACCCCCAGGCCAGCAAGGGATTTTTCAGGGGAAAAGCAGAGCCAGTTCCTCCAGACACACCAGCATTTCCAGCCCTGTTGCTCCATCTCCGGACAGCCACGACCTGCAGTAGGGATGGTCGGCCACCCACCAGAGACCTTGTCCCCCGGGAGGAGTCACCTGCTCCATCCCCAGCAGCAGAAACAAATGCTACAGCACAAACCGTGCACAAGGTATGGGAGCAACCTGTGCTGCTCAAGCCCTGACTCATCCAGAAAAGCATATTTTAGCTAAATTTTTCAAAAAGGACGGTTTTCTGTCACATGTGTGCATGATGGGGGGACACTTCTCAGCAGCAGCAGCTCGGGGCAGAGCTTCAGGTGGAAAGCAGAGCAGGATATGGCCCCGCAAAGCCAGGGCAGCCCCTCACCTGGCTTTGCCACCCTTTGCCAGCCCCAAATCCTGCAGGAAATGCTCCCTCTTCTCCTGCAGAAAGGAAATTCTCTCTCCAACCAGCCCTGCTCAGCCAGCGCTGGGCAGAGGCCTCAGCCGCCACGGAGGGGCTCCTGGTCCTGCACAGAGGGGATTCGGACCCCACGTCAAGGCCCCAGGCAGCATCCCACCAGGCTCGTGTCCCAGCTGGAGTCAAGGTTTCACACCACATCCAAGGGGAACACCCCGGATTTCACACCTCATATAAGGGGAACATCCCAGTGTCTGCCGTGCTCCACCACAGGTTTGTTTTCATGGCCTCCCCTTCCCCCTGCTAATAAGTTTTGTCACTATTTTTAGTGCATTTGATTAGGATAATGAGTGGGAGCTGACTGACAGCTCTTTAAGACGTTGAACGGTTTGTAATTTGTACTTGACAAATACTGGCTGGTAATGATTGCACAGCAGGATGGAGGGGGGAAGCTGCAGCCCCAACTCCAGGCTGCAGCACATACAAATAAAGCTGTGCCGTGTACACACGCGGTGCCCGTGTCCCTGCCACCCGGGCACGCTGTGACATGGGCTCATGCTGCGAGGCCGTAACCGTGAGTAGACCAAAAAGGGCCAAAACAGCCACGAGGAAAACCCAGATACGTCTCAGCCTGGGGTCAGCCATGCGCTGCAGCAGCGAGGTGCCAGGTCCTCTGACGGGTAAGGGGCAGGCCCCGGGGTGGATGGATGCACTAGCAACCTCACGCTGACAGATTTGACTGTTTGGCGGCTGAAGGTGGCTGCTGTGGCAGCAGCCTGGCACTCCCTGGCACATCCGGCACAGCCTGGCACTGTCCTGCTGCTGACTTGGCCATCCTCACCAGCATATCACTGACACGGCCACAGCCAGGCTCAGACAACTGCCAGCACTGCCATCCCCACCCATCTCCGTGTGCTGCTGGCTCTGCATTTGGGGTCTTCCCGGCCCCCGTTCCTCCCTAGCCAGAGGGGACGGTGCCAGGGCTGAGCTCAGCCACGCAACCCGCCCGGGGCAGAGGCCGCAGCAAGGAGATGCCAACCCCGCCCTCCCCTCTCCAAAAGCAATTAAAAATGAAGCACACTCGGCTGCACAACTCAGCTCGGATCAGATCACGGCACGCGAGAGAGCGGCATCCCCGTCCTCCACTGCCGCTGCTGGAAATGCCACCTGGACTGCCCAACATCCCCACGCCTCCAACACCCGCGCTCCAGGCTGTCTCCCCACAAAAATTAATTGGCAAGCTGGGCGGCAGGAAAAGGCTCCATCCTCTGCCCTACCTCCCTGCGGAGAGATGCTCTCGCAAAGGCAACGGGGAGGGGAAGCGGCAGCTCCCCGGCGAGTCCCGCTCCGGCTGCTTTCCGCTGCGCCCGGATCGCTCAAGGATACAATGGCCGTGGTACGGGCGGGCTGGCGGTGAGGGGAAGCGATCTTATCGTCTTCGCAAAGACACTAACAAAAGACACTGATTGGGAGCAGACAAAACACAGCAGAGGCAGAAACCTTGGGAAATGCCGCGACAGGCTGGGGCCCAACACCAGACACCGAGCTTTGGGGAGGGAAACATCCCTGGCAAAACAGGCATTGTCCTTGGAGCTGCTCCAGAGCCGGGGGGTGCTGAGCAGCACTGCCGGCGGGCAGGATGGGGGTGCTGGGGGAGAGGTGCCGAGGGGCTGGGAGCACCAGCACCCACCCACCGATGGAGGGAGACGAGCTGAGCCGCGTCCTCAGCTCGCAGAGCCCCGGTGAGATTAATCACGGCAACTGTCTCACACCAGACTGAAAAATGAAGCGTGCGGGACGGCGGGCGAGACAAAGCAGCCTGGCGGCACCCAGCCCACGGCAGCCGGCACCGGGGACGGGGAGAGGCGCAGAGCAGCGGTCCCAAACACACCCAGCCCCTCCATCCCCCTGGCACACAACCAACCCCCTCCCAGCAGGGCCAGGGGCCAGCGGGGGCAGATCCGTGCAGGATCAGTGGAAGCTGCCTCCAAGGGGTGCCATTAACCCAGAGGCTGGAGGCAGCCAAAGGGCACTTTGCCATCCCCCGTGTCCCCCTGCGTGGGTGGCACGTAGCAGTGCCGCCCCTGCCAGCGTGGCCCCCGGAGAGCGGGGTCAGTGCTGCGGGTGAAGTCCCAGCTTGGTCAGTGCTGCTGTAACCACACCGAGGTGGGGTTTTAATCATCTCAAGGTGGCACCCTGTCCCCTTCCCCGCATCGCTCTCTGCTCCCTCCCCACATTTCAGTAGGACACACAGCCCCGGATATGCTCGCAGAACAGTTTCCCCCTCTGTCCCAGGGGATGCTCCTGGTTTTGCCCTTTCCCACGGCAAGCATCACAGCTGGGGGCGGCGAGCAGCAGCACAGCCCTCGGTGCTTTGGGGACAGCCTCGCTGCCCCGGCTCAGCCCACCATCCCTCTGTCACCCGAATACAGCCAGTCACCGTGCCCCCCATGGAAAAAGCAATTTTCCTCTGTCCCACGCCATCAGGCTTTGCTCTGTACAAGACAGGGAACACAAGCTCGTCTCTGCCAGGCTGGGACCAGCCTCACTGCAATGAGTCCCAGAAACTGTGAAAAGGGGGAGCTGCTTCCCCTACCCCACAAGCAGGGTGTGATGCAGCAGACCCTTTCCCTGCCTGGGTGACGCAGTGAGGACACGTCTGGCTTGTGCCTCCAGCCCTTCCCCTCCACAAGGACACTCGTTTCTCACCCGCACTGATTCCTAGAACAGGAGGAGCAATGCAGAGATGCTCACTACATCTCTCAGCTCCAGTCTGGGGACAGGAGAAGCCACAGGCAGGTGTCCCCAGTGCCTGGCCGGGATCTCTGCTTCACCCAGTAACAGCACGTCGAAGGCACCTGAGCCAAGGCACTCCAGCCGTCCCCTGGCTCCCCCCAGCTGATGGAGAGCTCCTCCAGATGAAAGAATGGCTGGAGTAGGGAGGGCAGTGCAGCTGCTGAGCAGGGGCCCAGCTACACACTCCCCACAGATATAAGTCCCAGCCCCTCCTATCTGACCCTGTCAACTCCCGTTAAAATTAAAACCATCTTAATTAAAGCTTCCCAGCCCAAGACAGCAGAGGCCAGTGTGTCACAAAAGGGGAAAGGATAATTAGATCAACCATCCAAATGCACTCCCCCTAAGCATGGGGGAGAGTCACGGTCAGGAGCGATGCAAAACGCCTCCGAAAAGACATGTCAAAACAGGGAGCTTAAAAGACCAAAACAAACCCTGAGAAGCACCCAAGCACATTCTGGATGTTCATGTGGCCAAGAAACTTGGAAATTCCAAGCATGCACACCGGGAGCATGCAGGGAGCTTGAGCTCTCCCCACCATCACAGGGTCAGCCCCTCCACAGGCAGATTTTAGCTTGCTGGGGTGATGGGCAGCGGCTCTGCCAACATCAGTGGCCACACAGAGCTGCAGGCTGTGCCCCCCCTGCCCCCACAGCACCCCAAAACCAGGCAAGGGCAGGGGCACCCTGACACTGGGCACCCCCAAGCACCATCATGCATAAGGCTGGCAGGAGAAAGCCACAAGCCTTATCTCCCTGAAACAATGCAAGCAGCCGAATGGAGGAAGCGGAATGTGCTGCAAGTTGTGCTTGCTGCTGCTGAGCTGAGCACTCAGTTTTAAGCCTTTCCACCACTGAGAGATGTGAGAGGGGAAGGTGGCCATTGCCACACCTTGTCACATCCCCATCACTGCACTGCAGCAGGCCTGGGGACTGACAGGACCATGTCTTTGGATCTGCCACCGTGTGTGTGCATCCTTTCTGCATCGTAAGGGCGCCCAACAATTACAGAAGGGAAAACAAAGCTTTCTCACCCTGAGGGTGGTCCAGCACAGGAACAGAGACTGGAGGGGTGGTGGGATCCCCAGCAGGAGATGCTCAGAGCTGGCTGGGTGCTGTGCAGCCTGACCGTGCTGGCGCTGCTCGGGGTCGGAGCAGGGATGCCTCCCAGTACCTCCCAGCCTGACTCAAGCCTGCACTTCCAGCATTCCCATCAGGACACCAGCCAAAGCCAGGGATTGCCCAACCAGCTCCAGCAAATGCTTTCCAAGGCACACAAAGCCTTTGGCCTGCGTTAACCTGAAGCTGGCTTCTCCCAGGCAGGTGATGAGGGCACCGCTCTTCCCCTGCCAAGTCCAGGAGAAAGAAACTGAAAGGAAATGCTTCCAAGGGCAGGTGTGCCCGTGGGGCTGGGAAGAGACAATGATGGGCAGGGAATCTCTGATGTCGAGCTGGAATGGCACTGGGAGCTGAAGCTCTTGGCCACCAGGACTGCCTGGAGCCACAGGGCAATGCTTCCCCTAAACAGCCCTCTGGCTCAGCACTCCTCAAAATGTGCCCTTTTAACACTGGCCCCTGGGCATGCTGGCACCTCTGAGCTCCCACTGCCTGCCACCTAATTCTCCAGCTTCCCATGGCCCATCACATCAATGCTGTTCCCACCCTTCTCCAGGCAAAGCACCAGGGCCTGGCCCCGTTGGAGGGGGTGACGGAGACCTGGTGACACGAGCTGGCCCCTGGAGGAGGAGGGGTGATTTCTGTTCCCCATTTCTGCAGTGCCTCTCCCAGCACAGGCAGCCTCCGGGCTCCAGGAAATGTGGTTTCCTTCTGCTTTCTGGAAGTGAACATCAACCCCGGGTGCTCTCCGGGGATCCTGTGGCAGCACCCAGCCCACCCCGTGCCCTGCCCGGCTCCTGGGGAAGGGGCAGGTGGCAGCAGGAGGCCGATGTGACTCACAGGTGTCTCAGATCCGGACAGAACAGGGTTGCCACCTGCGTCTGCCGTGGCTCCAGGCTGCCACACCCATTCTGACCCGGGCGAGACAGCAGCGCAGGCAGGCGGCAAATCTCCAGGGCAGGGGGAGGAAGGGGGCAAGGAACGCAGGAGGCAGAAAAGCTCCAGATCTGAGCAAGTTACAACCACCCCTGGCCACGCTGGCGTCACTGCTAAAACATTTCCACTTTCAGAGAAACCAGCCCATCCAGTCCAGCCAGGCAAGGAGCTCCCTCCAGGACCAGAGCCACAGCCCCAGCAGCCCTGCTGAGGGGTCCTGCAGGACCCCCGAGGCAGGAAACCTCCCAACAGCCCTCCTGACATGGAACAGGAACTGAAACACTCGTGGGGAAAAAAAGGGAAAATGCAGGGCGGGTATGTGGGTATGTGCACCCTTGACACAAACCCGTGGAGCTGGGAATTGCCCCTCTCCCAGCTGGAGACACAGGGACTCGGCAGGACATGTGCTGGGGTTCACTGCAACGGGAGGGGATGAAGGACAAGCCAAGCAGAGGCCAAGGCTCTCCCTTCACAGATTTCAAACACTTCCCACTTTGCAGACCCCCGAACATTTTCAAATAAATGAGCAGGATCCCACAGAGCAAATTCATGCTGATTATTTTCCTGGGTTACTTTGGGACTTTGGGGCATATGCCCAACATAAGCCTCATGCTCTGGGGAACCGTGGGCCACCAGCCCTAATGTACACATGCTACGTGTGGCTGCAGGTCAGGGCTGGGTGATCAGGATCAGCCTCCAGCAATGCACACTAAACTCCTACTTCCACCTCTGTGGGCATGGATAGGACCAGGAGCAGGTCCTGTACCAGTGATCACAGCACGGGACTGTGGCTCTGGCCTTGGAACACCGAGGACATCCCTGGCAACAGAGCCCTGAGAGATGCTGGTCCCCACAGCCACTCCCATCTGCGCCACCAAAACAAAGCATCGCTCAGGATGCGTCAGAGGAAGCAACCAGGGAGGGTCTTGAGGGGCAAACAGAGATCAGCCAGCCCCAAAAGGCATTTCCAAGCCCAAAACGCTGCGTTGGATTGCCAGCTGCTCCCGGGGTGAGCGGGATGCTCACGCCAGAGAGGATCCAGCTGGGAGGTGCAGCCCCCAACGGTGCTCACTATCAACAGCTCGAGCAGATGAAAAACAAAGAAAAATGCTGAGCTGGTGTCTTTTATCCCTGTCACTCCTGGAGCAGAGAGCTGGGCTCTGCACACCTCTGGCACTGATCGCTGCAGTGGTGGTGGGGAACAGCGATGGGCTATGGGCGAGGTGGATGTGACCAGTGACACGGGGACCTTGCACCCTCCCATGGCATCTCTCCAGCCCTCGCTCGTGCTGCTCATCCTGCAGGGACAGCATGAAGGGATGCAGGAACAAAGGGATGAAGGGCGTCTCCTCTGCTTCCCATCACCTGTGGCTCTCGGTGCCTTCAGTGCAGCCCCCCTGGACCACAGCACGGGAGCACGAGAGCTGTGCCCACTCCCAAATCACCCAGAGGGCTCAGGTGAGTGTGTACACATGTGCACACTCCCCACACACCTGCACCCGTGCAGGCAGCCAGGTGGGCAGGCAGCTGCCCTCCTCGCCCAGCCCCAGCCACACACACTGGTCCCAGCAGCCTGAGCCTTCCCACCCCACACACTTCCAAGCTCAGCTGTCCATGGTGTCGGAACATGGGACTCATCCTGGTCACAATGACTTTTGCAGCTACATCTGCACCCCTCCTGATCCCACGTCGCCCTCCCTGCCCGGTGCAGCAGGGTGCTCACTGGAAGCTCCCCCCAGGCTGTGCCAAGGATTCTCAATCCCTTTCCCAGCACAGTAGGGCCCCAGCAGCACTTGCCCGATGGGCAGGGGAAGGAAAGGGCCCGTCTGAGCAGGGAGTGACTCCAACAGCCTCCTTGTGTCGTTTTTTTTTGCATAAGTCAGCAAGCACATGCTTCCACCCGGGAACATCGGAAGCCCAGGGAGAGCACTGCCCGACCCCACTGCTGCTGGCACTGGCTGCAGCTGCAGCTGAGGATCAGGAAGGTGCTTGTGCTTCATGGAAATCAGATTCTATTTGCCCTTCCTAAGGGGAAGCTTTACCCATGGTGTCTGCATGGGGTAGGGCAGCGCAGCTGGGGCTGGGAGAGGGGGAAACTGAGGCACACGCTGTGTAAAACCTTACCAACTCACACAGCAGGTGCTCCTGGGGGAAACTGAGGAACGCAGTGGGAAAGAAAGGTGGAGAAGTGAAACCCAGACACAGTGCTACATCTCCAACCCCAAGTTACTGCTAAAGGGTGCCCCAAGGTGAGATATTTTTAGGATCAATTTAGCACTGACCTGACCCTGTCATGCTGCCCCCGAAGTGGTGCACGGCACAGGAAAGGGGACACAATGCTCAGGACAGGCTGGAATTGGTACCCTCTCCCATGGTGGAGGGGGCAATGCAGCAATGGGCTTTTACCCTCATTGCCCAGAATTTTGGTGGCCAAGGTTGCCAAGCACAGTCAGGAAGGATGGGAGCAGCTGCACTGGGTGGAAGCTATTTTCACAGCATGCAGTCAGGTTTCCATCCATCCATCCATCCATCCATCCATCCATCCATCCATCCATCCATCCACCCATCCTCAGCACAGGGGGCTCAGGGCCAGCTGAAACCTCACAGTCACAGACCACAACAGGTCAAGCATGGGCTGGGAAACTCAGGGCCAGCCTCTGAGTCTTGCAGCACAGGGAAAGAACCACAGCACAGCCCGAGTCACAAATGTCCCTGTGTCACATGTCCCCCTTGGCTGCAGACCCCAAAGCCATCCCAGTGCCCTCCTGGCATGGGGCCCATGGCTGTGAGGGCAAGCTTGCTACGCACAGGCCCCATTTCTTATTTTTTTGCCTTAAACGTCCAGGCAGTTCTGTTCCCCACACTTCTCTGGACAAGCCCACCAATCCCACAAGCCAGCCTGCGGATATTTCAGATGCTGCACCTCTGCTGAGACTAGGTGGAGTCAAGGGGCTTGGGCAGATTTTTTTAAGGGCTGAATTAAAATCAATGACCAGCCCCACCTTGCCCAGCGGCCGACGCCCCCAGCAGCCTGGCCAGCCCCCAGCCCTCGAAAACCCCTCCCTGCTCCCCAGCGAGAGCAGCCAGCAGATCCATGGCCTGAAGGGAAGTCAGCGCAACACGCAGATTTGCAGGTCCTGGCTCCTGGCCCAGGTTCAAACCACATTTGTTCCTGAAATCTGTTTCAGGGTTTTCTTTGCGAAGCGCGTGTGTGCAGAGCCATGTGCACGGCGGCACTGGTTCCCAACACAGCCAGTGCCGAGGTCACTGTGCCAAGCTGGGACCGAGCTGGGCACCTGGGTGCCCCTCCTAAGCACACTCTGGGCAAATCTGGAACTAGATGATCAGGAGAATGGAGCTAGATGAGCTTTAAGGTCCCTTAGAACTCAAACCACCCCACGATTCTGTGATATACTGGACTATCTCCCAGTTTGCTGCTCATTTCAGTGATGAGGAACCAGAGGCTTTAAAACAGCCCCGTGACACACAGCATGTTTTTTGCTGATGGGTGGAAACTTCAGCAAGACACGAGCCCCGGGGAGCTGGACTGCACCACCCACAGCTACAGGCGGTTGGGAAGAGGAGTTTGGACTGGAAACAGTGACAACCTGCGCTCCTGTCCCAGGAACAGCTATGCATGGATGGTTATTTCCATCCAGAGGTCCGAGCTGCTCTCTGGGCATGGGATTAAAGGGCTCCCTTCTGCAGGCAGCAGAGCAGGGATGTGCTGCCGTCTGACAAGGCTGTTTCCGATGGGATGCATGCCGGACACATCTCCAGGCGGGCTTCGGAGCAAGATGTGGAGCGAGACCGCGGAAGTGAGCTCGGATGGGAAATTGTTCCAAGAGATAAAGAAACAAGTTGGAAACCGAGCTGCAAAATAGACAGCACAGGAAACAATAGCGCTTCAGATAGGCTTTCCAATTTCCCACAGCCGTGCCAGGAGTCCAGTGCTTTGTCCCAGGGATGCTGGCGGGTTCCCCCCCCTTAGACATGCTGGGAGGAGGTGCAGGCCGCTTGCTTGCTCCTACCTCTTCTCTTTCAAGATCTTACAGCCATTTGCTGGTTGTTTAAATGAGAGGTTGGGGACCAAGTCCTTCAGGTCTCATTAGATAAGGGTTTATTTCTGTGATGACTTCAAAGGCCAGGCAGGATCCCACACACACCAGTAACAGGGAGAGGCAGATGGGATTTTGGAGGCGTGGGAGCCCCACGGTCCATCCCCTGCTTGCCTCAGTGTGTCCAGTGAAATGATGCTGCTTCACAGGAGCTGCCCATGCTGCTAAAGGCCATCCCTGTCTCAAGATCGCTGATGTCCCCTCTGTGCCACCAAGGCAGAAAAGGGCCCTCTTGTCCCTGCAGCAGAGCCTCCAGATTGGTCGGTCACCGCAGCGCTCTCCTCGTCTCGTCCCCCAGCTCCCCAGCCAGGGGCTGCGATGGCCCTTTCTGCCTCCCCGCGGAACCTCCATGATTTTCCATCACTCTGGCACAAAGTCATTAAAGGGCAGAGCTATCATTAGGGCATCTCCATCACACAGGGAGCACTGCAAGGCCACTAACGATCGAGACAGGGAACATTGGACTTCCCTTCGCTGCTGCTGTGCAGCCCATAAATAACCCTGTCTTGGGCCGTTTTGGCAAAGCCAGGAGGTGTTTGGAGGAGCCCCAGCCCTGCTGTTCCCAGGTCAAAGCTTGAAAGTGAGAATTGACCCTCGATCTCCGAAGCAAAGGTGTTCCTTCCTGATATATAAGCATTAACTGGCTAATGATTAGAGACACAGCTCCCCGGGGAGCCAGCACACGAGCCTCGGCTCAGACACTGAGTGCCAAGGTTTTGCTCTGGCTGGATCCAGAGCCAGCTGAAGCTGATGGCTTAGCACAGGTAAGCCAGGATCAAACTCTACGGCAAAGGCGTCAGGAGCAGCCCCACAGTGGAAACGACAGAAAGGATATTGCTTTAAAGTGCAAGATTGCTGACGTCTTCCTGCACATCCCCTTCCTCATGCCTTCCTGGGCAGCTCTGTCACTGTCTGACCAACACCTGCTGCACGGGGGGCCTGGGCACATGGTGAGCCACCGCGTACTGAGGGGGGTCTCCAAGCCTGGCAGGGACAAATGGGATCCCATCATTAATGGCAAGGTCTTGGGAAGGTTTGTCACAACTCAGTGCTTGCACTGGTCAGGCTGGCAGTGGGTATCTCCTCGCCTGAGAGAAGAGCAACAAAGACCCCCAGCACCTCCTCCTCTGAGAGCACCAGACAGGCAGGAGAAAGAAAAATCAAGTCTTTTGTTGCCACCTTCATGCAGTTTCATAGAGCGCTGCTGGGTATGTGCTGTGCTGTCCCTGTCCCTGCTACACAGGCAGGAGCTCTCCTCACGGAACCCTGCGCTCTGCACCCTCCACCATCCCCAGCTCCTAATGCCACAGTGCAGTGGAACCTGTCTTGAGGGACCCCCTGGCTGCATGTCACATCATGTCCCTTCCATTGCATCACTTCTGGGGAGCCAGGAGGATGGGCCATGGCACACACAGGGCAGCACAACCTGCTCCCTGCCACCTACAGCCTTTACTGCTGCTCAACATCTCTGGGACCAGGACATGACCACAGTCACTTCCTGGCACCAAGTCCAGGGCTGAGCCCTGGCACACCACAGCAGCCACCAGGGTGAGGAAGGGCTGGGAAAGAGTGCACTGTGCAGGGCCAGCAAAACACAGGGAGATGCAGCAGATCCCCACTCAGTCCAGCAGGTCTCACACGAGGCTGCACAGCTCCCTGTCATGATGCCCAACAGCAGAGAGGACAATGCCAAGATCAGCGCCACAAGATGCCAGCCCCCTACCACTCCTGTCCCCATGCACACAGCCCTGTGCAGCGGCCTCATCCCTGCAGGTTGCCTCCTGTGTCCATCCCAAGTGGCCCCAGGATGCAGCACAGCCTGTCTGGGCAGCGAGCAGCATAAAACCTCATCCTGACCCCAGTGTGGCTCAGGGCAAAACCCACGATGCTCTTCCATGGCACTGGGGGCTGTGACAGTGGGGACACGCCACTGCCACCACTTGCAGCCACACACGGGCTTGGATCGCCCAGGCTGCAACCGGGAACTTCCTGACTGGATGAAGTCTTAAATCGGAGAAGCCGGGGCTCTGCAGCCCCCCAGCAGCTGAGCCAGCCGGGCACGGCAGGCACGGCAAGGGGCACGGCGAGGGACACGACTCGCCAGGTCCACCAGGGCTGGACACTGGCCCCAGAATCACCGGTGAACAAACACGACAAGGGAAGCGGATCACGAGACATCAAAGCAGGGGGGGCGATGAATATTTCATGTCCTGGCCTACATACAGCCCGGCTGTCCCCGCCCTGCGCTCCCGGGGGTCCCCCACAGCCCCTGAGCACAACAAAGGGGAGTCGCAGGCAGGCGGGGCCGCCCCGCCGGACCCCCCGC
>VZTG01003473.1:760937-834823 GCA_013397845.1 Melanocharis versteri | reverse complement strand
CGCTGCTCGGGGCGCGTCGCCCCGCGGGTGGGGGGCTGGGGGGGCTCCCGCCCGAGCCCAGCGCTGCTCGCCCCGGCGGGCTGGCTTGGTGCGTTACCTGGAAGCCGGAGCCGGTAACGCAGAAGTGATTTTCGGGAGGCTGAAACGCGGCTGGGTTGCGGTTCGCTTTATTCAACAGCTCTAACACACGGCGAATTGCAGGGGAAATGGTGTTTTGTCAGGTTCTGTACCTCCCCGTCCCCAGGACGGACACCTCGCCTTCTTAGAGGGCTGCAACCCACGTTCCCCCTTCTCTGAAGTCAGAAGGAGGCAAAACTTCACATGGAAAAGCAGGCAAAGATAAACCACGTCCTGGGTCTCCCTGGGAGTCCGGGGAACTTTGTGCGGCCCTTTGGAGGCAGCACAGGCTCGCAGCGGTGTCTGTGCTCCGCTGGGGCATCTATCCCGTTTATGGGGTAACACCCCCCACCTCCGGTCGCCCCTGCAGCCGGTGCCGGCTTCCAAAACAAGGCAGAGTGGAGCTGCGGGTGTTCCTGGGGGGCCCAGTCCCCAGCTGGCAGCATCACCCCCTCAGGTGTGTGCGTGTCCCTGGGTTCCACTCAGGCAGGTGGGCACACGGGACCAGTTCCACCCATCCCTCCCCTCGCTCCTCGGCACTCTCCCCTTTCAGCAGCAGCAGCAGGAGGTGGGAAATGCCCAGGTTTGCCCTGGCTCAGAGCAGTGCCGGGGTGCACACACGGGCTCAGGGCTCAGCCGGTGCCCCGATGCCTGCACCCAGCCCGTCGGGGCTGCCCGACCAGCTCAGCGGCGCTGGCAGCCCTCCCACCTCCCCCACTGGCGATCCACTGAAGTGTTCCCTGTCACGTTATCCTCCAGGAAGAAAGGGGGTGAAGCAGTCCACTCCTTAAACCCCCTTTTGGCTCTTTTATCCGGCGCGCTCGGCTGCTGGCCAGCTCCAGTGACCCTTGTATTTCCACAGCCAGCACCCCCTCTGCTCCCCCCGCCCACCCCTCCGACCAACCCTGCAGCCACTCCGCGGGGGGTTTCCGAAAACCTTCCTTTCTCTGAGCCAGATCTGACACTTCAGAAACAATCTGGGAAGTTAACACGCTTTAAAGAACTATGTGGTGGAGTTTTTCTTTCTGTTTCCCACTCCCCCCCCGCCTTTTGAGTTATTCAAAAAATATTTCCCATGACACTGGCGAAGGCCAGCGAATCCATGAGTCACCAGGAACAAGGAGTCATGCACGCGCCGATCCATCACCCGTGGCCAGCACATTGTGAGGGGCCCTTCCTTGGGAGGAGCTGACGCTGATAAGGTCCGTCCAGCCGGGCAGGAGACGCTTTCCCTCTCGGTTCTGCTCACTCGGTTCCCTCCCAGGGCTGGGCGAGGCCAGCCGGGCTCCCCGGACACCCGTGGCGTGGGTGGTCTGGGGCAGCCAGCCCTGCCTGCCCCGTGCCGGAGCATGCAACCGCAGCCTGGTTTGTTCCGAGGCTTGGGGGGTGTTAATTCTTAGCCCACCCCCTCGGCTATTCAGCTGGCGTGGGGATGTGTAGGGAAGGATTCCTCATCCGATGTGGGATGGAGGAACTGACGCGGTGGTGTGCAGCAGTCCGGGGACTGCTCTGCTCACCCATACGGATGTACCGTGGGGAAAAGAGGGGGTCACACCAGTGCCTGGGGAGCCCCACACCTTCTCCCTGCTGTGCTGCTGCACAGGGACGCAGGGACACAGGGACACTCCCCTGTCCCTCCCTATCCCAGGAGCACCCACTCGGCAGGCCTGGAGCGCTGCCGGCGGGGAGAACACCCCGGGGAGCGGGGACCTGGCTCCAGCCCCGGGTGAGCTGGTGAGGATGACTCAGCCCCTACTGGATCCAGACCCAAATCTGAGATGCAATTATGACTTATAAATATTTGTATTTTGTTTTTCTCTTTTGCAATCAAGTCCCTTTCTCCAGGCTGTCCTCCCAATCGGAGTTCCCATCTCTGGCGGTGCCGGCCCATGGCTGGAAGGCAAACACCCACAGCTCTGTGCCTTTCAACACGCCAGACCAAGTCCACGACATTACCTCTTCTTCTTCTTCTAAGATGATGCCAATGTGCAAATCCAAAATTACAAGCAGACACTCTCTAAACCCAGACTCTTATCTTTTGGGCTCAGATGCTGGAATGTGCCCTCACAGGGCTGACATTAAACATGCAGTGCTGGTGATACTGCGATTTAAGACCATCTAAGCAATCCAGCACACCTCAGGACACTCCTGGCTCAGACACGAGGTCCGGAGCCTGACAGACAGCCCCTGGCCACCCACCTCCCTTTGCCTCCTGCCTCACTCCAAATATTTATCTTTAAGCAGTCTCATGCAAATTGCTACTTTTTTCACCCAACCAGGGATTTCAGTCTCTCGTCCGAAACTTATTTTCTTGATATGATTCCTCACTTTTAAATAGGGCTGATGAAATCCACCCCAGAGAGAGGAAGAGGGTTACAGAAACTGAAAACCAGGTACTTTCAATTTGAACAAAAGTAGCACTGAGTATTTCCAGTGGCTCGGTTATTGCAGCACGTCTTGAAATGATACTTTAAAAAGAAATGAAGACATGGTCAGGTATTTCTGTGTTTTCTTGCTGACCTTTACACAAGTTTCATCAGGAACAAGAAGAATGAGAGTTACTGTGGGCAGATGCTGTCATGCTCATGAGTAAGTAAGTAAGTACGTGGCTCCTTCCCCCTCCAGGTGTGCAGATCAAACTGCTCCACAGGGCTCCTGAAATCCTCCTGTGAGGTAAGAGGGTGCTTGTTGGGTCCAGTATTTGATCCGAGCCCTGACCTCCCCAAAGTAACTGTGGATTTACAACAAAACATCTATTCATCTCCAGCCAGCTTTATTTTTAAGCATCTCCTTGGCATGCGTGAATAAGTTTTGTCTATTGGATTCTGTTCCTGAGGCTGCACTTTGTTCACTGCAAATTCCAAATATAGTTGCAGGAATTATTACTATTAATAATATAATGGTTGTGTTTGAGATGCTAGTCAGAGAGGGAGGCAGCCACGGCTCTTGCCCTGAGATTTTATGATCATTGAGTTTTACAGCCCTGCAAATAGTGAGTGTGAGATGGGAAATGATCAGCACCATCAGCCCCGTTAGGGAAGCGGCAGTTTCAAGCTCAGGAGCTGATTTACTAAGGGGGATTGACCAGAATAACCCTGCAGCATGAACCATTTGGCAATATTTCATGCTAGAAATGCTCATTCTGGCCATTCTCTCCCACACTGAACATCAGGGCTGCAGGAGCCGAGCAGCAATTGTCAGCATCCTGCAGGTTATAGGATAAAAAGGGGCAGCTGAGAAGAAATTACCAGGTGGGCTCAGGACCTGTTGTGTCCCTCAGTGTGGTGACAATCTGCTGTGCAAAAGGGGCCCTTAGCCCCAGCCAGGAAGTGTCATTGCAAAATTCCCTGGGGGAAAGGGCTGCGGGGAAACCACTGACTCGGTGACATGCAAATATTTAATAAGGAGGCACTGAGTTCAACAGCTGTGGGCTGAAATTATCTGCATGGTCAATAAAGGCACAACATTTCCTGTCAGGTTTCTGACTGATAAAAAATGCTTTGATACAATCTGAATTAAGTATCTTGGAATAGCTCATGTGGGCAAAAATCTGACACATTTTTCTTCTTGCCTCAGTTCAGCATGAAAGCCACACACAAGATGTTGGCATCTCCCAGCACGGAAATTCTGCTTTTTGGCCAGCCTTAGTATCCATAGAAAAGAGCGATTCAGAAAAACTCAAGGAAGCTCATCCAGATGAGATTTATAGCCCTGGCTTGGTTTGGTAGCAGAGCACTAGAGGATGGCTGGCTGGTGCAGAGCTCTGGTAGCCACATCCAGGAGACCCTGCCCCAGGGCTGTGATGTTCCCTCCCTGCCAGCACCCAGCTGCTTGCTGGCCCGCCTGCAGCCTGAGCAAGCAGAGCTGGGGCAGACACAAGGGTGTTTCCTCTTAATCATCCAGTCTTGGTCCTTTGAGCAAGGGATGGGCGAAGGAGGCCAAAGTCTGAATCTGAAAAACTTAAACCACGTGATGTTGGGATCCGAGCTCAATTTAAAGCAAGTTAAGTGAGGGGGGACGTAGGGACGAGAACTGCTCGCAAAAAATCTCAAAATCTGCTCCTGCTGCCCAGGCCTGACACTGGGGGATATCTGCTTCAGCCACCAAAGGAGCCACCACAGGATCACAAGCAGCTGCTCCGTGGGAACCAGAGTCATGAGCACCCTCTCCTGCACAGACCCCAGCAGCCGCAGTCCGGCCCTTTGGTGCAGCGTGGGCTCTCCCAGCGATGGACCAGAGCTGCACTCGGGGAGCCAGAGGGATGTGACCCTACAAGCTCCACACCAGCAGCACAGCTCCAGCATGGATCCTGCCTGTGCGGCCAGAGTTGAAGCACAAATAACAGCAGGAAATGTCTGGAGCTGATTCCTGGAGCCGCGGGAGCGGCTTTGCCTGCGAGAGATCAACGGTGCCTGTCGTACTCTGGACTTTGGCTCATGGCAAGGTGAATTTATAAGCCTGGGATGGCTTTTGCAGAAGCAGCCAAAGGGAAGGCAGCAGGAACAAACCTTGGAGCCAGGGACAGCTGAGTTGTAGCTTGGGCAAGATATGTCTCAGGCCATTGCTGATGCCTTCCATGGCCCCAGTCCATGCACTGGGACTGGTTGAACTTGACACAGCGGTGGCAGCTCAGAGGCTGGGACAGCCTCTGGCAAGAAACATGAAGATGTCCAGCATGCAGGTTTCACACAAAAGGAATGCTGTGCAAATACGACTTCCAGTAGAGCACAGTGCTCAGGACACAGCTCCTTGCCTGGAGCTGGAGATAGGGAGAAGTGAGAGCCCTTCAACCCTTCCTCCCACAGCTCCCCCATTTGGGGCTGGGCTCCTCTTGTACAACGAGAGACATTAGGCAGGCAACAGATGTTTTTAAAAAGCAGAGCAGAGGTGACCCAGAGCAGGTTTACCTTGTACCCACCAGCCAGAAAGGCTGGACTGAAACCATGGAGGAGCCTGTCAGCCTCTGTGCTCCAACCCCCTGCTCTGTATCGCTCAGTCCTCACCCGGACTGTGGTTTCCCAGAGATGGCAAGCAGGGTGCAAGGGGCATCAAAGCCACACCAGGGCCTCCAGGCAGTAAATGAAACCAGGGAAGCTGCAAGGAGGGAAGTGAGCACTGCGAGAGGCTTGGGATTGCACAAGACAAATCTTGCACGTGCTGGTGAGGAGCAGGATCGGAGCGGGTGGTGTGGAGCACACGCGGCACCACAGCACTCACTTATCACGAGCTCAAAGTGTGGTGTGTGATGGGTTTGGCTCCTCATGGCTTAGAGAGATGATGTGCTTGGCATTGCTGTCCGGGTGTACCTGGGGCTCCCAAGGCAGGGAAAATTCCTTCCAGCTGTTACATCTGCTGGCTGAAAAAATCACCACCAAAGATTACAAAGAGACACCTTTCTCCATCCTGGATGCTCCTGCACCTGTTCCTTCTTTGTATCAGTCCTTGACAACAGCAGGTAATGCCCACTGTCACTGGCAGGTAAAATGTGTCTGCAAGGACAGAACAACTGCAGTGGACATGAGTCTACAGGCTGGAAGCAACAAGAGGGGCCATGGGAGTGATTTATGGTGATAGAAAAGCCACAAATTGGGAAGAATCATCATGGAATGGGAAAAGCAGCTGAATTTCAAGGGAGAGGCAGGAAGCCGATTTCATTGCCCTGCAATTGCCAGCCCCAAGAAAGAGACTCTTGGAGCAGCTACTGCACAGTGGCCTGGGTACCAAAAGCCAGAAAACACCCCCACAAATTGCTGCTCAAAAGCCACAAACTTCCAGAGAAGAGCTGGACCTTGGACGTGCAGTGACTGTCAGCTGGAGGAGGATTGCAAACACTGATTACAGCCCACGTCTGTGGCCAGGGAGAAAAGGAATGCTTCCCAAACAAACCATCCCTCATGGCTGCATGAGGAAGAGGAGGGTCAGATCTCTTCCCAGTGCCAAGGCCAGTGATCAAGCTAATCATCAAACACACAGAAATGCTTTGTACTCCAGCACTCTCCATTCATCATCCCATTTTCTCACTGCAGTCAGTCTCTGATGCCTCATGAGATTAATAAACAAACAACTAAATCAATACACTCATCTCAATCCCTGCAGGCCACAGGCTGTGAACAACACAACTTCTGCCTGAAAGAAGTATCAGGGTGGAAGAGATGCTCCCAGGAGAGAAGTCCAGCACCCCAGCTCCCAGCTGTCCAAAAATTAACACATGCATGTAGGGGAATCGTTGAGCAGTGCCCTGGCAAACAGAGATACTGCGCAGGTCCTCCCTTCCTACAGCTTCCTTATCGTCCCCTCAGGCATTGCCAGATAGACCCTCCCCAAAGCCAGGCACTGAAGGAGTATTTTCATTCTTCCTGACAGGCTGGGGAATAATCTGAGCTTATTGACTCGACAAGGGGGCTGCTCTGCAAACATCAGTGCCTGATGGGGCCTCGGGCTCTTCAGTCCTGTCGGCAGGGAACCTCACCAGAACCTCTCTGAAGCAGAGAGAGGCGTGTGTATGAGAATGAAAGTAAATTAGGTCTGAACAAGATTAACAGGGATTTAATTGAACTATGTGAACTGGAACTCCAGTCACGAGCTACTTATTAGCCCGTCTCAAGGGATTGTGCTGCTGGCACTGGGGGGAGCACAAGGATGCATTGTGAGAGTGGGACAGCTCCAGGGGACAGCCATGGCCACAGCTCTCGAGATGAGCGTGGCCAGAGAGGCAGAGCTGCTTGAATGTGATCAAAAACAGAGGGAAGAACTCCCAACTCCCAGCCGTGTTTCTCCAGAGCTGAGGCATGTGCTGCTGAGGGACAGGAACTCCGTGACACACACTGGCAGAGGAAATCCAGCCCTCAGCCAGCTCCTGGCTTCGGGTGGCAGAGCAAGGTGTGGCTGCAGAGGTGCTGCCTACTGGCAGGTACCTGGAGACAGACCTTTGAAAACCTCCCCTTCAATAAAATTGACTTAATGAGGTCTTCAGCTCCCTTTGGGATGTTAATTACAAAACAGCCTGGAGAAAAGTGCTTGGGAATTAAAGGAGTTGCCACACTAGTCCTGCTCTCTGTTTTGGTTTTCTGGTCAGAGAACCAGCAGACACTTGCCAGAGCTTGGCTACCAAGAACCAACAAACACTTGCCAGAGCCTGGCTACCACATTGGTCTCATTGCAGCCAAGAAGAGCCACCAGACAGCTCCATGCTCCAGCCACGCAAACCTGGGCTCCTGAAAATCCCTTTTACCAGCCTACTGAATCCCCATCTAATCCCCTGCTTGCATTATTAACAAGTGATGCCTTTATTATGGCTACCTTCATGGGGGCTCTTGGAGCCAAAAACCTCTCATGGGGGGCAAATTGATTTAGTCACTGGATGGCTTCCTCCTTCTTTCCAGGAAGGTGAAGCTGTGTTGGGAGATAGTTTGCTACTTCTAAGTCAAACACAGATACAGATGCACACATGCCTGACAGTATTAACTAACCAATTTCTCACAGATTAAAGGATCTGAAAGGATTTCCCTTAATGGATCATTTTAATGAATAGGTTATTTATGTCCCTGTGTTCCTATAGCCTGGGAGTTCTGGCAGCTTTCACAGTGAATGCGAGGGAACTTTAAACACAGATTTCTTTTTAAACAAAGATTCTGATGGCATTTATTACACACTTCAGGATAAACTAAAATACATGGGTTATTGGTAATCTCCACATACTCTAAATTCAGCAAACAAGAGCATTCAAATAGGTATAAAGCTGTCAGGAACAGACTGAGGAGTTTATCTTCATCCCCCTTCCCCCCAACAAAACCAAACTCCAACATCCAAGACTTCGACTGAGCAATGAGTGAGCCAGCCTGCAAATAGGTGGATGTGGACATTGATGTAGTAGCTGCTGTTTCAGGTAACAGCCACACAGCGCCCACTGGTTCTGAGCTGCAGAAGTGACTCTGTATTTTGGATAACGTGTGTCCTGTGATTTCATTAAAGCATTAACCCCCTGCTTTAGGTAACCTGCAGAAAGCTGGAATTTACCTAAAATCATCCTGATGTATTAAAATGGAAAGAGTGATCTGCAGTACTACTCAGGGCTTTTCTTTGCCCTGCAGATCAGAGACAGAGCACAGGTCCATCATGGAAACTCACGGCCCAACACTGTTCTTTGTTATTTGCATGGGAACTTTTTGTAATATTTCTTTGTACTGAGAACTTAAAGCAACTTTAGAGTGCTTGTGTCTCCTATGCTTTGTTCTGTCCTCCTGGTATTGCCTTCATGTAGCTTAAAAAAATTTGTTTAAAAAAAGCAGAATTTAAAGCAGAACTCCAAGCTGGATTTTAAGAAGTGCAACTTGGTGTCAGCATTCTGGCTAAGAGCATCAGAGAGCCTGGAGCAGGGAAGTCAGAGTCACACTGGTACTGGGATCCATCTGCCACCCCCACCAAAAGCAAGAGGGAGCAGAGGACGTGGCTGTTCTGAGCACTGATGGTTTCTGTAAACGTGCTGTTCACCTCCTGTTGAAGAACACACACCTGGGCTCACCAGGCGTTTGTGACTCGAGGATGGGAGTCTGTGTATGCAAAGAGGATCACAGACTTGCAGCCCTGCCAGGGAGAACCCTTCCTTCAAAGCCGCTCTGAACCCTGGGTGCGCCTCAGAGAGCAGGTTCTCCTCCCATTGACTCACTCCTGATCAAACAAACCAAGATGTGAGCTGGCATCAGGAAGCTCGAGCTGCCCTACAGAGACTCCGTGGCTACGTCACCACCTATCTCCTTCCAGTCCTGTCTAGCCATATTTAAATCCAACACTGGATTGTCCCTGGGCCTGGAGAGCCAAAGCCTGCAGGATCACAGTGTCTGTGTCTCCTGCCATACAGCCATGGTACACAGCTGGCCTGCCACCCCTTGGATCTTAAAATACCACATCTCCTCAGGCTGAGAACGTATTCACCCTCAGGAGGAGTTCAGCCAGAGGAGATGGAGCAGACTGTGGCAGGGAAGGCTGGGAGGGAATTTGCAAGTGCAATGAAGCCCAGCTGTGTTGAAAGAGGGCCCGTGGTCAGGGATCAGCCAGCTGGCAGGAGGGTTTATCCATGGCACAGAGAGGCAGTGCTGCCTGATACACCACCAGTGCACCATTCTCAGACTCCCACCTCAGCAGCTCTTCTCCAGCACGCAGTGCTTGGTCTTCCCAAGTTTCCACTTGCACAGGCATTAAATTCTGCACCTTCCAGAGTCACATTGTTTCCTGATTCTTGTAGTCATTGCCATCCCCACCACAGCCTCAGTTCCCTGAAATGTACCTACTTTCAAAGGT
This sequence comes from Melanocharis versteri, assembly GCA_013397845.1. Taxonomy (NCBI): domain Eukaryota; kingdom Metazoa; phylum Chordata; class Aves; order Passeriformes; family Melanocharitidae; genus Melanocharis; species Melanocharis versteri. The sequence goes on along the minus strand of VZTG01003473.1, from coordinate 825,409 downwards.
GGGAATAGAAAGGAAGAGTGCATGGGTGGGGAACAAGAGGCAGCGACGCTGGGGAAATGAAAGCTTTCATCTCCAGTAGTCTGCAATCTGGTGAGTTATTACCTAAAGAATTAAAGAATATGACAAAGGCATTATGATTAAGCCATAAAATGCAGCTATGTATTTCAGACTAGATGACAACAGAGATGAATACAAAGCTGTGTAGTGTGGAATTCTTGATCCATTTGATCCCTCTGCCTTCAAAAAACACAACACAAACCGGTATCCAAAGTAGCAAACCCATGCTCCACTTTCCACGGGGACTTTACTACAAATCCCAGCCAGCATGGAGGAGCCAGGACAACAGCCCTCTCTACCCATCAGAACTGGAAGAAGTCACATTAATGGTGACTGAAACATTAACCAAGTCAAATGAAGTCCTGGATATGTGAAGTTCTCTTTGCTTGTAAGAAACCTATAGTAGAATCCCAACCCTTCCACTCTTCAAAGTTTCTTCTCCCTTGCCCCTAAAAAGTAAAAGATGGCAATGCCGGAAAACCATTAACAGAGTTAGTTGCCTTTGATGTTGTCTCTGAGGAAGCATGATTAGAGGTGGTTATTTGGTCTTTGGAGGCTCATCAGTCACACCTCTATCGTTTCTTTTTGGTTTCCTTCTTGGGTTTCTTGCTTATCTGTGGAGCAGTTGCTTTTGGTTTCTTCACTGTCTCTGAATTCTTAGGCTCAAAACTGTCCGAGTCCTACAAGAATCAATTAAGGAACAGTCAGTAACTATTTTTTTTACCATTTGCTAACAGGTTGCTTTGGGGATTTGAGTATAAGCCCAAGGAAACAAGTGCTGGGTATCTCTGTTGGAACACATTGATGTCAAACTGAGGCCACATTTAATGAGACTCGAGCAGCAGCATCTCTGCTCCTTCTGCATGTGCTTTTTGATGAGTGTGAGTTTCTGCACAGAAACAGCTTGTTACCAGAGATGCCATTAAAAGCTTAAGTATCTAAAACAGGCTTTGGAGGAGAAAAACTTTGAAGGCAAGAGGAAAATCAACACTAAATGAAAACTATTTGAATTAGGAAAAGATAACATATAATCACCAGGGTGCATGGAAACAGTCAGCAGGCATTTCTGCCAAACATTAATCACTATCATGTGCAAGACAAAAAAATATTCCCCAAAGCAGCAGTAAGAATATAAAGTTCAGGGCCTCTAAATCAAGCCCAAAATCCAAGGAGAGAATTGCAGGCAAAGCTTTCTTCATCTGAACTAACAAAATACTGAGATGTGATGCTTGTTTCCTTCAGAGAAGATGAGAGATAATATTGCAGCCATGGGAAATAAAATCTAGTTATCTTGTGAAAACACAAGGGAACAGCGCCAGTCTCCTCTGAGAAAGCACACACATGCAGATTGCCTCCTTTCATTAAATGCATTTGAGTATAAATATTGCTTTAGCATCTTGGTTTCTCTCAGCCTGAGTGTGCCAACTGGAAAAGGACACACAAAAAATGGCTGAGCAAGACGTGCGAGTTTCAAGCTTCCAAGCCAGCGCTCCAGATAATGGAGGGGGAGGCAGCATCTGACAGTATCCTTTTAATCAAAGAGCTTGGTTCAAACGTCTCTCGAGTTACTGGGCTATTACATCTCACATCTGTGTGGCTTTCCAAGGAAGGAGACTTGGCTGGCTTTCCAGAGGCTGTGATCAGTGCCCAGGGAGCTGGCAGGCTCCAGGGAGATGGTTATTACTCAGGGATGCAGAGCGCTGCTGCCATAACGTGAACACTGCTGCCTTCTAATGTCCAAACCAAGGTAGACTTCAAAGTTTGAGGCTCCAAGACAGCAAAGTTCCTCAATCTCATATCCAGACTCAAGCACCATTCCCAAGATCCGGAGGGGTAGCCTATGGTGTTTATGGTCTTGTAAACAAGTCATATGGACAGCACATCAAGAGGACAGTTTATATATGGAGAAAATAAAAACTAGAGTATGCAAACATCAAGGCATGCTACAAATGTAAGCAGTAAAAGGTCCTTGAGCTTTATCATTTTTATTGGGGCTGGTCTCCAGTTTCCCACTCTAGATCAAAGCTCTCACTCTTTTTAACTTTCAAGAATGGGGTTACTTGGTATTTCTCAAAAATTTGATGAGGAAGTGATGCACTCTGACAGATGGGCGCTGGTGGCTGCAGAGTAACAGTGCAAAAGTTGGACTCGATGGTCTTGGAGGTCTTTTCCAACCTGAATGATTCCATGATTCTAACACTTGCAATGCTACTGCATGGTATCCAGCAACTGCCTGTTCATCCCTCTGCTGGGAGCTGCAGCTCCTGAGGCAGGACCCATGGCAGGACAGCATCGCATCACACCAGCAGTTAAAGGTGGAAAAACTGGGTCATTAACTTCATCCTCCACTCTGTACCTCATCCTGAGGCATTCCCTTCCCTCAACAGGTTGAAAATTTTCGTGCTTCCTCTGCACAGGAGGGAGCAAACACAGCAATAGAGTCTGAAAACAAAACTCCCTGTGCTGAGTTGTTACTGAAAACGTACCATACACCTTCAGACAACATCTGTATCAAAGCACCAAACTTGCAGCCTGATCATCTTGCAGCACTGAAATACCTGTCCCCAGCACCAAAGACATTTTTCTCTTTACTGAGAAAAGCCAGGCAGATGCAGGACATCCCTCAGTCTAGAGGAACAGCTCACCTCAACCTTTCCCTTCCACCTTCTGTGCCAAGTGCATCAAAGGACCCTTGGGCACTGGATGGGATGTCAGTCCTGAAAACTGCTTTCCTCACCTTAAGCATATACTAGAAATTTCACCTGCATCTTGCTTCCAAAAATCGCACACAAACTAGAGCCCAGAGTAATTTTCTGAAAGGCAGGTTCTGAAAAGGGGATGCCCTGCCTGGCAAATAATGAAGGAAATCGGCAGCAGGATGATAACGTGGGTTGGGACAAAGCCTTCTCTTGCAGCCAGGAACTGCACGTGCATTTAGCACCTTGTCAGTGCTCCAGGTTGCTTTTTTCACTGATATTAAGAGAGACCCTGGCTTAGGTATTTGTTCCTGACTTTCCTATCTGGCGGTAAACCACAAGACAAAAGCTGGAGGTGGGAAAGCCAGAGGGAAGTAAAGAGAAGGAACAATGAAACTGGCATCAATCCCAGGGGCAGCTGTGTCTCCATCAGCTACTCAACATTCCCTCCCATCGTGTTTTCTCTGACTCTGCCCATCTTTATCAATATTAAAGAGCACTGCTTACTGTCTTGTGGGACTTTGACACGGGCAGGATTATGGCGAGCACACAGATCAGCTGGAAAATGGCTCCAAAGAAGAGTCCGTAGCGTAGCACATTCTCCATGAACGTGGGCTCAGGGATTTCAGGTGGGGAGAAATCCAACTCTGCAGCCATTGTCAGTGCACCCTTCTCCTCTACTGCTCCCAAGAAGACTGGTTTCTGCAAGGGGGAAAATACAGAGCAATTTTTTGCATCATCCTTTCTGGCATTTGCTTTCCATTATCCAAAAATGACAGAGTTCCTCATGGAGTTTTCAAGATATTCTCGACCTACAGGAGCAATAACAAAAAGGAAAATGAAAGCTGTGTTTAATTGGGGTGTTTGTCTTTTGTCACCTGCCTACAAAAATAGCCTTCAGCTGCTGGTATTAGGCCATTTGTGGGTGAAGAGCAGACAAACAAAATATGAGCCATGTTCATGAAACAATAAGGGAAAAGCTTAATAGGCAAGAATACATTTCTCCCTGAAGTTGATCACACATGCAAGGTGATTACTGTTTATTTTTACTTATATTGTCTATGTGGTCAGAGCCTTGTTTTAGATGCTGTACAAACCCAACTACTTAAACCACACAGAAGCAGAGCTGCTGAAGACAGAGGAAGGAGTTATGTGTATAAATTTAAGTGAGGCTTTAGTGGCTGGTTACACTAAGCCCCATATAACTTAAAACAGTCACACAGGTAGTTTGTGGCAGAGTTAAATATTGATCTCCTGAGTCCCAAGCTTCTCAGCCATGAGACCATCCTTCCTTCCTCCCTCTATCTTTTGCTAATGGAGTTGTCAATTCATTCTATGAATGACTAATGGCTTTTTACAACGAGGGAGAACTCTCCTGCCAGAATTGCTGGAGTACGCCTCAGGAAGTCCCCAAAGGGAAATCCAATTAGTCTGAGATGCCATCACACTCAGCTGTGATTACTGCCCCACTCAGTTTTCCTGACCTGGATGATCCCAGTGTGCATTCCCTGGATCAGCAGTGCTCACTGATAGTTACAATTCTCTGTATCACTAGAGCTTGGGTGTGATTGAGTTTGTAGGCTGAGTTTGCCTCCTAGAAATTATCTCCAAAGCAGGCTCTGCATTCCCCAGGCTGGGAGGAGATTCTTACAATCTGCAGATGTGACCCAGTCCAGAAGGATGGTAAACTTGGCATATAATTCCAGCAAAATTATAGTTGATAAATTTGAGAATCAACAACTCAATGCCATTTCACAAGAGGTAAATATCACTTGGTCACATAACTAAAAGGAAAGGTAGATAAATTACAAAAAATAATTATTTTGTTTTCATTCAGCTGAAGTACAGAATGCTATTTTGAATTTTAAGACAGGAAAAAATTTCCAACTGCACAGACTGCCAACCACTGGAATAGAGACTGTGGAATCCCTGCTACTGGTGATTCAGAAGAGCAGATCAGACAAGCACTGGCCTGGGATGGAGAGTGGGTATATATAATTCTGCCTTTGAACCAATAGATAACAATAGGTGACCTCTCGAGATCCTGTCCAGGTCTGTACTTCAGTGAAAGAAAATGTTTCAAATTCTGATTAAAACTCAGTCAGCAAGGGCTGTGTGGGACCTGTAAATGAAGCCAGAACACATGTTGGCCCACACAGGCTCAGCCAGTCCCAAAGGCTGCACAATGTAGTGAACAAAGCCTGCATGCATGTGGCTCATTCCAACTGCTTCTGCCTTTTAAAACACCCCCTCTCCCAGCCCATGAAGGCAGTAGTTCCTAAGCAAGAAACAGAATCACCTCTGAGTTGCATTTATCTCATCTGCATATCTTTTGAAAAAACATTATTGTTGCCCCTCCCTGTCCTCAAACACAGCAGGAAGGGATGTTCCTTCATTCCTCACCTGGAGTTTCCTCAGGACAAACTCCTACTGGTAATCCTGATTCACACACCTGAAACACAACACACAGACATAAACAAGAAAAGGGAACAGATACAATGGAAACAATAAATCCCTGTCCTCATCTTCTACAACTCTCCCCTCCTTTCCCCTTTTCTACCTCACCTCCCTTGAGGGCATTAGTACTTCCCTAACAGATCCAGGTGACATGACCAGCACCAAGAGCTCTCCTGCAGGCTGGCAGCAGCTGCCAACACCATTTGAAGCAGTACCCCCTGAAATATGCTCAGAGAAGACCTGGCATTGTGCTCCAACTAGTTACAGCAATGTCCTTGCTTGCACAGGCAGCCCACACTCAGACCATTGGATTTCCTGCCATCAGTGGAGCCAAATTCTCAGCAAAATTCTTCGGTTTTAAAAAACTCCAGTGGTTCACACAATGCCCAGAGCCTGTGCCTCGCACCTAGGCGAACAGGTCCCTGGATGATGGAGCCTTCCTCCCTGGTCCCAAGAAGCTCAGTTTCACCACCTGTTCCTCAGATTATATCTCCTCTCCTCCACAGGTTGTCAACTGCCTTTTTCCTCAGACCACCTCCCCATGGCCACACCTAAAGCTTTAAATTGCATTTAAAGACCAATATTCCTATGTCAGACCCTGAGAGGAAGCTGCCCTTGACCCCTCCAGCTTATTCATGTGGTCTAATACCCAGTGAATGAGCTGGAGAGTGGGAATCCTCTCCCCACAGAACCAGCCAGGGGCTCCTCGGGGCTGCAGCTCCTGCTGTGCTCAGTGACAGCACCAAAGAGGATTTGGCTGTTACCCGTGGCTCAGGACCAGCCCCTGTGATAAATAATCAATGTATTTCCAGGATCAGGGCCATGCACCAGCCACGAGAGACCCAAACCTTTCTTCTTGCTGCGCTGTGTTTCTCAGCTGACATCTCCAACACCTGGCACTACATAAATAATGAGCATAGGACAAAGCCATGGGAACAGCTCAAGTAATACACATATATATTAGCTTCTCCTTGGCGTGGAAATAAAACACAATGAAAGATTCCGTCAAAGGACGAGGCAAAAAAGCTCAGGTTGGAATTTTTAAATGGCTTAGCGAGTGTCGGGATGGAGCCTGGGCAATTTCTACTGGCTACGCCTATGCGCACCGCTGAACCCACGGCCGAGGAGCCCGGCTGCGGACACGGGGCCGGGGGCCGGCCAGCCGTGCCCGGGCTGGGGGAAAAGCGGCTGTGCGGCCCCGGGCCGGGGACACCGGCGTCCTCCTCCCTGCATCCCTGCCGGGCCAGCCCCCGCGCTGCAGCCCGGCCTCGGCAGCACCAGCCCCAGCTCTGCATTCGCCTCTCGGGGCGATGCTGAAGCCACCGCTGCCCCTGGCCAGCGCCTCTTGCCCGCAGAACCCCGCACGGCCGCACTCACCGCCCGCTCCGCTCCGCTCCGCCTCCCGGCCCGCGCCGCCCCGGAACTGCTTCCCGCCCGCTGGAAGCGCTTCCGGCCGCACCNAGCAACCGCTCCCAGCAACCGGCCCTGGCAACCACCCCTGGCAACCGCCCCCAGCAACCGTCCCTAGCAACTGCCCCAGGAATTGTCCCTAGCAACCACCTCAGTAACTGTCCCTAGCAACCACCCCAGCAACCATCCCTAACCATCCCTAGCAACCGTCCCTGGCAACCACCCCCAGCAACTGTCCCTAGCAACTGCCCCTGGCAACCACCCCAGGAACCATCCCTAGCAACTGCCCCTGGCAACCATGCCCAGCAACTGCCCCAGCAATGTCCCCCGGCAACCACCCCCAGCACCCCCTGTGGCACCATGTTGCTAAGGGTGGCCTAAGGGCGGTCTGGGGCCTGGGAGACCTAGGGGAGTGGGGGGCTTGGGGGCTCTGCTGCCATGTTCCTCCCAAAAAACCCCTGGGCTTGCTCAGCTTCACGCTCTGCGGGTGGTGGAGCCTGTGGGCACTGACTCCCTGGTGGGTCACAGAATCACTGAATCAGTGGGGTTGGAAAGGACCTCTGAGTCCAGCCTGTGACCCAACACCACCGTATGAACCAGAGCAGAGCACTAAGTGCCATGTCCGTTCTTTGCTTAAACACCTCCAGGGATGGTGTCTCCACCACATCCCTGGGCAGCCCATTCTGATGTCTAATCACCCTTTCTGTGAAGAAATTCCTCCTAGTGTCCAACCTAAATCTCCCCTGGTGCAGCTTAAGGCTGTGCCCTCTCATCCTGACTGAGTGCCCATGGCAGAAGCACCCCAGGCCTTTACACCTCAGGGTTAATGTACTCACCCCATAAATCCCTGTGAGTGTTTTAATCCCACCATCAATTATGTGGCCTTTCAGTCCTGGTGGGTTTCTCTTTAACCACAAGGTTTTTATCTGCTCCCTTGACATACTCTGGCAGCAACAATTAAAATGTGCTTCTGGCTTTGCTATTGACAGGGACTTTATTTTTAATGTCCCGTCCAGCTTCCAGCTCTGAACTGGAGATGTCTCGATAAGATGACCTACAAAGGGAAAAATGGCTTGGGCTCTGTTTTGCTCATTTGTGGTATATAAAGAACCTGATTTGTTTTGCCCTTTTCCTAACCCTAAACTATCAGAAGTGCCAGGTTGGTTTTGCTTGAGAGCTTTATTACCAGAGAGCCTAAATACTTTGGGGAAAACCTAATCAGTTACTTATCTACTGAGGAAGTAAAGTATGGCATTTGTAATAAAAGGATTTTCTAGGCTGTTACCAGGCATTTAAAATAAGTGGATATTAATGATAACAATTTCAAAGATTTTCAGCAATTGGATTAGAAATATTTCATGTTTTTTAGTGCAGAAGACTTTAAAGACAACTGGAGAACACTGCTGAATGAATGGCAGAAGCCAAGGACAATTATACACAGAAACTCTCCTGGCATTAAAATCCTAAGAGAAAAAATTACACTTAAATAGAGCTTTTCCCTGCCCCTGGTGAGTGGCTGAGGGATAATGCCAGAGCTCAGGAAAGCAGTAAATTCTACCCTTTCACCTTCTTGCCTCCAAAATGTTGAATGTTTAGGATGAAAAAAAACACTGAGGAGGAAGAAATAATTCTTGAAAATGTCAGGAGGGATCTTATCAGAATGGATTGACAGACAGGTTAAATTCTTCCCAGTATTACCAGTACACTGAACGTGCTGGTGCTGCTGTCCACACACCTTCTTACAGGCTCCAGTCCTTGCAGATGGAGTTTGCAGGCAAAGGGGAAAAGACACTCTTCACTGTATATTTTATTCTTTTTCTTCTCTCTCCAACACAAAGAGCACTACTCACTCTATGTAGAATTAGGCAGGTGAAATGTGCAGTTTTTAGGCAGCTCCTGCCCCTTCTCTCTCCCTCTGTTTCACCCCAAGGCTGCCAAACCCTCCAGGCCAAGTCAGGAGTGCCCCAGCCCAGGAGCCACAAGCAGGTGGTGCCATCAGCCCACTGGGGCTCCCCACCTTCCACCAGCATCACACTGCCCCACTCCTTGCGCCTGACTGAAATGACAAAAAATAGGAAGCTATTTATTAAAAAAAAGAGAAAGATTTTCCCAAAGCCTACCAGGTGCAAGTGGGTTTCAAAGCTAAAATTGATTCAACAAGTGGACATGGCAATTTTGTCAGCACTCAGTTCTAAGTAGGGACAATGCTCAGACAAGAAGTCTTTCTCCAAATCCAAATAATCCTTGGCTTTTTTAGTGCTTTCTATATTTCTCCTTTGGTTTGCATTGTGGTATTTCCTCCTTGTCTTTGCAGTGAGGCTTCTTTATTACCACTCACTGTACGTGTGATCCTTGTGCTCCAAGGTCTTGTCACCCTCAGGTTGCACATTCGTATTCAGCCAGGAAAAAAATTACTCACAACTGCTCTCATTTCTCACCCCTTACTGGAAACACAGCTTTCCTCTCCATAAACCACATTTTATTTTCTCGATGCCAGTAACATCTCACTCATATTCCAGATTTTTTCAGAGGCTTTTCAAAGGATTGAAGCTGCCTCTCCCTGTTCACTGCTTCTGGCTGTAATGTGCTGTGTAACCTTCTAGCCAAGGCTCCTTTCCAAACTGAAATGAGAGTGGTAAGACCAAAGATGAGCTCCTTAATTACTGACATTCACTGCTGGCATCTCAGCTCTGTCTGCCAGCATTGAGGAGGAAGGAAATGGTATTTAGAGAGCCCAAAATTCAGGAATCAGTAACTCTCAAGCCTACAGCTGAGTGTAACATGCTGATGCCTGGCTGAAACTCTTGGCAGTTCACTTGGGCAATGCTGAAATGCTCCAGAGCTCTGCTAGGAAATAAACAGAGCCAGACAGGTACAGGCTCTATAAATGGATCCCACCTGCAGAGCCCATCGTGCCTCCTGACAGATGCACATCTCACAGGCTGCTGCCATTTGCTCTGCTGTACAGGCTCAGGGATGGTTAATGTTTGAAGATTAAGTTGGCTTTTCAAGCAGGCTTTTAACATCATGAGACAGTCCTTTCCGACAGCACTTCTTGCACATTTTGAATTTCTGATTTATTTTGTCTATTTTTAATCTGATCCCCTGCTTCAGACTCATTCTCAGAGTGCAAACAGTGCTCTCATCCAGAGTGTCTCCTTCCTCAAGATTATTTTGATAAATGTTTGTATTCGGCTTCCTACCAATTTGAATTCCTCCAGGGAAAATTCTCCTCAGGAAATCTATTGATGTTCAAAGGGTTGAGTCTGGAGGATCTGAAGATCCAAGTCTCAGCACTTTATGCTTCCAAGAAGAAGAAACCAAGTCTTGTATGATTTTCTAATAGCAAGTCTCACCACACCTGCTGAGTTGATGTTTTGGGGTTTTTTGCTTCTTCCTTAGAAGGAACTGGCAGCACAGGCTGAATCTTGTCTTTCTCATCTCATTTTCGTTTGCTTGCCTTTCACAGAAATGACTGGATTGTTACGAAGAACTTAGAAATGAAAGTTACTGTGAACACAGCAGTAATGAACGCTGCAATTAAATAATTACGAATTTATTATAATGTGCCTGAGTTCTGCCACTTGGGATAAGACACTTAAACCAAAATGAGTTCCATCCCTACCTCTATGATGGCAAGCCCAGGCAAAAACCCATAACTTTTAGTCTTAGGCAGTTCTGTTTAATTCACCATTAGGGCATTTGCCACAAGTTAGTCACCACCCCACCTCTCACTCAAGTAAAAGCAAACCAGAGGGAACAGCTGTGTCCCCAGAGCTCTCTTGGAAGTGGTAGAGGCTGGAGAAGCCACCCTGTGTGACATTTTGGAGAAGCGCAGAAAAGCTTTTGATAGCTGAGAACACAGGATGGTTTTTTGCCATTTGATGAGTTACTTCTGACTGTCATTAGTTTCAACCCCACGAGGTGAGCAGGACCGTTTCACAGGCTGCTCAGCTTATCTGAAGCTGTTGTGTCATGCACCTGGAATAGACAGGGGCAATTTTTTAAAGCATGGCATGGAGACCGGGGAAGGCAAAGCTGAGAGGAAATCAATACCTGGGAAATTGCTTCAGGATCCTAACTCTGTGTCCTTTGTCAGCAAAGGACTGGCACTGAAATAAGAGTAGCTGGCACGTGCTTCACCCAAGGGCTGTGGGGAGGGTGGGTCTGCTTGGATGTGACTCTGAAATCCAGCAGTTCCAGATGCTGAAGATGCCCGTGGCAGCTCATACCTGGCTGTAGATTCCATCAAGCTTGCACTGGTGTAGGCTTGAGTTTAGAGGGCAGAGAGTTACCCACTGCTTATTGCTAACATGAAGATCTGTGGGAGGCAATGAGTATTACAAACCTCTGGTTTGGGAGCCAGTGGATGCTGACAGCACTTGCTGGGGTAGGGAGGAGAGATGGGGAGAAACTGGGAAGGTTCTAGGGACAAACCAAAAGATACTCTAAAGAGAAAATGCTGTTCATTTTGCAAATCAAGTTTGTCATCTGTTGTGCCAATATTATTGATGCTAACCCTAAAATGAAGTTCCTGTGAGGAATGTTGTCACACAGCCAGTATGTTTAGACTTTGCATGCCACTGATAGTCCTGGGGGTAGCTCTGGGGCTGTGGGGAGCACAGAACTGCAGCCAGAGCCCCCTTGGCACGTGCAGGGGGCACCAGCTCTGTGTGTGTGACAGCCCTGCTGAAAAAATGACCATGAGAACAGAGCCTGCAGCTGCCAGCTCAAACACACACTGCAACACCAACAGGGATGGATGCAAAACTGGCTCCAAACAACTCTGGATCCTGTCACAGTCCGTAGCACCTTCATCCAGGCAGCAGTGGGGATCACAGACATTTCTGCTGCAGAAGCAGCTGCATGAGCCAGAGGGAGAGCCTGTGGAGCCTGGTGGAGGAGCCACAAAAATGACCCTTCTGGGTCCTGGGAAGACAGGAAGGTTTTGATTGAAGCTGGGACAGGAAGTCCCAGGGACAGAAAAGCTGCTCTATTTATGCTATTGCAGAACTCCTAAGCTGGATACACCCGACAGAGCCTGGAGGGTTTTTAGAAATTCCTGCTGCCTCCTGCAATTAACCCAAAGCCATTGTTGTGGGTCTTGTTGGATCCAGCTGTGCATGACAGGAACCCAACCCAGGCAGCACAAGGAAACCCCTGGGATGATGGAGCTTTATAGAGCCTTCTGTGAAAGCAGCTCACTTGAGATATGAGCACGGATCACAGCCCTCCTAACCCAAGCTGGGCAGCAGGCAGCCATAAACAAGTCAGTTATAAACTGATTCTCCTTGATCTACTGATTCTCCCTGATCTGAGAAATATTGCCTGGTATCACATGCAGCTCTGGGTAAGGCAAGGGGCCAGCTGGATGGAGAATCAGCTGAAGACCAGGCTATAAGATAATACCTTGAAATAGTGCTGGTTCTTGACTGGTTTAACAGCACGATCTGATTAATTTGTTCAGCCAGTGCAGCACCAAGACAGTGGAAGAGAAAAAAGTCATGCTGAAAAATTAGTGCAACTGGCCTCACACATGAGAGAACATGAACAGATTCCAAAAAGCTAACAAAAATCCCTTTCCAGTTTGCAGGGACCGCATGCAGCTGTGTGCACCAGGACAAGGATTTTGGAAAACCTGCTCTACCCAGAAATCCCCGTCTCCAGTGCATGACACAGATGATATACCTGCCTGATTTGCAAGAAGCAATGAGAGGCAATAGCAGAGTTAGACCATCACTGAATGCTTCTGCCCCCCCTGCACACACAGGCACCCACGTGCAGCCCAGCTGCACCACCCTCCCTACAACCTCCCTCTGCCACCAACAGCTGTGATGCCGCTGTGATGCCAGGTGAAGGCATTTGGCAGCAGGCAGACATGAGTCAGCTCACTTGCTGAAACTTCTTCCCATCATCGAGTCATGCAAGCCCTGAGACAGCACGGTCTGGGTCCCCATCAGCTCTGGGCATTGTAAAGTCAGTATGAAAAATCTGGCAGGTGGAGCTCATGCTGGCACCTCATTCTGAACTCTCTGAACTGTCCTGGTCTTCTTGGCACCAAGGCTCTGTGTTCGTTTTAATGGGGCTTTCATAAACCTTGTTCCAGGAATGAACACAGCTGCCAGTGCACGCAGCACCCCAGGGAAGACCCCTGCCATTTCCCAGAGCACATGAATGGAGCAGGGCTCTGCAGCTGCTTTGTGGGCTTGGTGTGAAGCTGTGATGTTTGCGAGGGACTGAAGCGTGAACTGCCCCCCTAATGCAGGTATGAGTAACAAAGGAGAAGGAGGAAAAGGCTGATAATCAAAGAAAAATAAAATAGCAAAAAGATCAACCCTCCTGTTCAGGCAGTGCGAGAAAGTACTAATGGTTAACTCACTCTCATTGTGGAGTGGAAGGAAAAAATGCAATTGCAGAGGAAAAGCGAAGTTTACCTTGCAAAGTGAATTTGTCATTCACTCTACCAATTATTGCTGTTATTTGCTCTTCACTCTTTGAGGGATAAAGAGAAAGAGTGCAAATGACCCCGGACTACGGGCATAGCCCCCTCCCCTCCACCTCCCCGCACACACACGCACTAAAAGAGGATGCAAACACAGCCTTTGAAATTCAGGAGGATAATTGATTCTCTGACGAGTGGAAGCCCACGGGACTCCTGAGGGAGCTGAGGTATAAAAGGCGGAGATGCACCTCCCTGGCAGCCAGAGGACACTGGGGGAGATCCAGGAGTGTCCTCCCTGCTCAGCACGAGTGCGGGTCCTGCCCGGCACCGCGCGGGGCACGGACCCAGCGGGCTCGCACAGGCAGCTCCAGAGGAGAAGTTGGATTTGCAACAGGGGAAGGAACACCTGGGCAGGAGCTGATCTAGGAGGCACTTGTTTTCTCCAGGAACGGTAAGTGAGAGCTTCTCTCTGTGCATTTAACAAGATAATGCCTATTTGGAAGTTGGAGACAATTAAATTCCACTGAAATGCAATCCAAGCTGGCATCAGGAATTAGCTTTGCTGGGTACAGCAGCCTTTGTACCATACCAAGATTTGTACCAATATGTTTTTGTACTAAGTTATAGAATGAAACAATAATTGAACTACACCATAAATGCAAACCAGTGGAGTTATGCTATAGATGAGCTTTATGAAAGGTGTTAGATGTTTACCAGCTGTAGCACAGTTTTTCTCTTTTGCTATGTTGATGTGAGTTCCTTTCACTCTGGCAAATGAATGGTGTTTTACTCACCCAGCAATGAAACTGTGCTTGAGCCAAACCGAAGTGTGAGGAGGAATACAACTGTGTGTTACAGGTAATGCAAAGCCAGCCACGACGAGGCACAGGGAGGCACTTAAAAGGATTTCTGCTTTTCTAACGCAGCATTTCAGGGTATAGAAGTTTCGGCTTTATAAAACAGCAGGCATGGCAAAAGGTTCATTTCATCTACACAGAGGTATTTTTAAGACTGCTCAGGTTGAGGTTTCAGAAATGGCAAGAGGTAGTTACCCAGCTCTCCAACATCACTGTCACAATGCTGCTGTTCCCACTGCACAGGATGGAACGAAGCTATTACGCTTCATCTGCTGGAATGGTGCTAAAAGCTCTTCATCCTAAGGGGGATTTATATATTAATCATTTTTTCACATGCTGCCAGAATGGAAGGTGAAGGTGTCCCTCACCTCAGGAGAATTTCGAAGGTGACAATGTTTTGCAGAGCTGTCAAGCTGCCTGCACACAGGGTGACACTTCAATTTCCCAGCTTCTCCTCTGAAATAGCAGACACATCTGGGAAGGGATGTAGGACTTTCATTTCTGTTTTATCCCTGAGGGAAAAAGGGAGACAGATACACCCCAAAATCTGTAAGCAGGCTGTAGCTAAGGGAGAGAAGACAAAGCAGGACAGGGGAAGAAGGACAAAGCCAGAAACAAACAAATAAATAATTGCAAAGAAACTAATAGTAGTGAAATAAAAAAAAAGGATCTCAAATGTTCAAAAAGCAATTCTAGAGAAAAACCCAACATTTAAAGAAGAGAAGCCAGAGACAGAAAGAAAGTGGTAATCAAGGCTGTATCCTGGGAAGAGGGAAGGGAAGCACACAACATGGCTGGGTTTTCATTTACATTGGCACTTAACTTCTCAGCTCACATAGAAGCTTCTCTAGAACTGATTAAATCTCCTGGGTGTCACTTTCTATAGATGCTGGTGACACAGTCTGCCGGTACCCACTGATAGATGCCTTAGATAATTTTCTCTATCTAGAAAGATCTGACTTGGGATTTTCTTGCAGACATTTAGGGAAGAGGCACAGAAGAAGAACGTTTTTCCAAGTTCAAACGAAAAAGGAAAAAAGGATGGGAAGCAGGGGATTTTTTCTAAAAGCAGAAGTCCTATATGTCTGTCAAAGTCTCTTTTTCCCTTTCTTTTAAGCATTCCTTGGCTCTCTGAGGGGCCAAAGTGGTTCTGTAATAAAGCAGGAGGTAGGAGATGCCACCCATGAGCACAAGAAGCTCTGCAGGAGCCACACACACGTGTGCTATTCCCAGGGGAAATGCTGGGGAAGCTGCTGGGGAAGCTGCTGGTCCCATCTGGGAGCACAACTGGAAACAGACTGGGCTGAGAGTGCCTTTGTGACAAGAAACCCCATTTCTTGGAGTGACACCTTTCCCCCTGTCTGTCCGTGCACTTCTGACACTGCCACTAATTCTGTTATTAACTTCCCCAGTGTCAACATCAAACCCATCTGCAAGACCACAGGTCCTTAATCAGCCTCCCCTTCCCTGTGTTGATCTGCTCTGTCCAAGCAGAAAAGAGAGCTCACCGATGATGTTTTCCATCAGAAAGGCCTCCCCCACCCCCATCAGTAAAACCCACTGCTTGAAAGTTCACTTGAGCAATCAGAAGTCCAACCAAACCCTTTCCATCTGGAAGCTGCTCCTTTTACAAGGAAGTATTGTTATACATTTGGAAGAGGGGTTTTTTCCCCCCTCTTAGTGATATCAAACATCTTGCTGCTCTTTTCTTGTGTAAAATAAGATAGGGAACAGGGAAACTTGGTATTTTAAAGGTTCCTATCCACATTCTTAAAGAATCTTCTTTGAGCAAAAGATCAGTCGCTTTCAATGGAAACTCAGGAAGAGCAGCATTCACTGAAATAAATACCTTCCCACTGTTGCTCGCTTCCAAGGACAAAAGCGCGGCATCCAGCTCCCGAGGGCGTGTGACCTCGGCTGACTCTGCCC
The DNA here is from genome assembly GCA_013397845.1 of Melanocharis versteri. Classification (NCBI taxonomy): domain Eukaryota; kingdom Metazoa; phylum Chordata; class Aves; order Passeriformes; family Melanocharitidae; genus Melanocharis; species Melanocharis versteri. The sequence goes on along the minus strand of VZTG01003473.1, from coordinate 809,561 downwards.
TGAGTCATTCTCAGCTCTTCAGCCGAGCCCAGGACACGAAGCTCCGCAGCCAGGGCTGCGCACACGGCTGAGCCCAGCTCACCAAAGCCGGTGCTCAGGGCAGGCGTGGGGGCTGCTCTGCACACAGCAGTAATTCAGCCCTTCCAAAGGGATGTATTCCCGTCCAGTCCCGTCTGCACCCTCTCTCCACTGAAGGAACAGTCTGTGTTCTGTTTGGCAAACCACGCTCAGCACTTGCCTTTGATAAACGGCTTTGCCAGGGTTACCTCTGTGCCAGTATTATCCGTCTGCCCAAGAATTTTGTTTGTATTTCCCCATTTCTCCCCAGTTCCTGGACAGCCAGCGAGGCAGCCCCGTCAGCTGTCAGGCACAGACCTGTGCCGTGCAGGTACAGCCGTGTGAGCAGACACATCTCCGGGAGAGTGGGGCAGGAGAGGCCCCAGGGCTGGTTGCAGGCAGCAAGGTTCCTTTCACATTCCTGCCAGCTGCTGCCCCCACCCAGGCGCTTTTACAGCCCGTGCAGGGGTCCCTGGGGCTCACACCAGCCCAAGACAGGGCTCTCCTCCAGCCACAGCAGTGGGACAGGTCAGTGAGGGGTCCCACAGCATCAAACCCTGAGGGGCCCTGCCTCCCGACCCAAGGGAGACACCAGCTCCCAAGGGATCACACACAGCCACTGCCCCCAGGAACTGCCCTCCACGGGGAGGACTTTGCACACCAGGACATCTCTGCCTTGGGAAGCACCACAACCACAGGGGCACGTTTCCAGTCCCTTGGTGCTGAGAAATGAGCTGGGGGACTCAGAACACAAAGGTGGCACTTGGCCTCCCCTCCCAGCCCAGGGCACCTCACTGCCCTGACTCAGGCTGCTCTGCATTTTAGGTGACTCCAAGGGGTGGAAGATGCTGGATAAGGCCACCCTGCTCCTGTTCCTGCATTTAGTCACATGCTCCATCTCCTCTCCTCTCTACCCAGCTCTCAGGTAGGTGCCGAGTGCTTTATGCACATTCTCACTCTGCCTCATCTCTGACCTTGTGCTTATTAGCAGGTGCCACGCTAAAGCTGCCAGCACTTCTGAAAGCCAGGTGAACTCTAAATGTGTTTCCAGGCCTATTTCTTTGCCCTGTCTTAATTTTTTCGGTACACTGGTGGCCTAGGGGTGATTTCCAAAGAAGGCAGGCACCTGATGGAATATTTCAGCCCAAACAGTTGGGTTTAGAATCGAATGCTGGGTCCTATAAAGGGAAATCTGGCAATCTCCAGAGCAGGCAGCACCTCCAGCTCAAACAGTGATTAAAATTTGTGGCTGCAGGGCACCTGCACTGAAGTCAGAACTGCAGATATTCCAGTTCATGAAATCTACAGATACCTATTAATATTTCAAGTATTTCCTCATTGACTCTTAGAAGTTGGAATATTTCTTTGTACCATTACAAATCAACAGAAGCCCAAAATCGAGGATTGGCTTCTCTAATGTGGATTTGCAATGTCCCATAGGAAATGCTTTAGCCTCGTGCCAAAGCCATGGCACAATGATACCAGAAACACTGGGATTTTTCTCAAGGAGGCTGGGAGCTCAGCGATGGGCATGTGTGTTTGAGGCAGTTCTATAAACCATCTTTGCACTGCTGGAAGAGCTTCAGGGCCATTTTCTAGCTGGGGAGAGTGACAGACAGTACTTGTGTTACTGCTAAGGTGGGATGACAAATGGAGAAAGAAAAAGCAGGAAAATAGGGAATAATGGTTAAGAAGACTGAGCCGCAGCTGGCATCTGAGCACATCTCACAGTGTGCCTGGGGTTTCTCTTGCAGGTACAGTCCAGGGCTGGTTGCTGGCAAGGCCATGAACTTCCAGCTGCAGCACAGCAGCTCATTGCAGAGCCATAACCCCTTGGCAGAGGAGCAGGAGGAGGAGGGTTTGCTAACAGACCCCACTGAGAAAAGGTTTGTACCTCACCTGCCAGCCCTGCTGCTGCAGACTGTGCTGGTTACAGTCTCCCCCTAGCCCAGGAGCAGACCAGAAGCTCAGTTAGTCCCAAACCATCAGCCACGTCCAGAGCTATATCCTGCTGTCCCCCACCAGCAAGGACACACTGACAGGGGCAGGTTCACAGGCCCTGGGCTCCTGCAGGGAGCAGAATTTTCCACTGAGCTCTGGGAAGCTATCTGCAGGGATGCTAGGCCATCTCCTTTCCACCCCTGCCTGGAGATAGAGGATGATTATTTCTGTCTGAAGCATTGAGGGCTCGTCCTTACAACAGTGGGACCGGCCGAGTGGTTTGTGCTTCCCTTACCTGTGGATTTTCTGGAGCCAGGGACTAACCACAGGCGAGAGATCTGCTGGAGGCTCCTGTCACCCTGCCCCAGACACAGCCCTCCCAGGAGGTGATGGTGCTGCTGCAGAGCACAGGAATGTCCCAGCTCAGCTCTGCCATGGACGTTTTATTTTGCCTGCTGCCTCCATGTCAGGACTGAGCTCCCTCAAATCCTTTTACCCTCCAACACTACAAGGTGCTTGCTGTGGTTACCTACCCTCATATGAGCACTGTTACACCTGGGGTGATTTGTTATTTCTCACCTGGAGGGCTCACTGATAGCTCAGAGAGCACATTGTGCTTCCTTTCCCCTCAGGATGCAGCGCCATGCTGATGCCATATTCACTGACAACTACCGGAAATTCCTGGGGCAGATTTCTGCCCGAAAATTCCTACAGACCATCATTGGCAAGAGGCTCGGGTAAGCTCCAGCATCCTGCTGTCCTAGGGCTGGGTTTTGCTTATTACCCTGGGCAGTGTCTTCCATGCACCTGGCAGAAATAGCTGCCTTTCACTGCAACAGAAGCAATCTCTCCTGCTGTTCCACATCCCGAAGGGCATCCTGCATCCCTACAGAATTGGATCCCCCTAATCACAGCTATCATTAAGCAGCCTAATTAATCCTTTCCTCCAAGGCTGTAAGCATCAGATCAGCTGAGAGTTCTGCCACAATACCAACAAGCAATAATATTTGCAGATAATATTTGCAATGATCCTTCACTGGTAGGGAACAGTTATCCCTGGCCTGGTTTGAACACAGAAAGCAGCCTCTTCATTACCCTTGGCTAGTTAGATCACTGAGTGCCACTAAATAAGACCAACTGGTCAGATGCAAGCCAGCCCCAATCCATCTTCTAATGAAGGAGCAAATAGAGCAACCAATGCCTTGCTGAAACTAAGCAGAATGGCCCCAGGCTCAGTCCAAGCAGGGTCCCTTTGTGCTGCTCAGCCTGAGCCAAACTTCGAGTGAGGGACAAAAAAGCATCTCAGAAACAAAGATATTTCTCATCTTCACCTAACAGAAGCAGCGAGAGCAGCCCAGGGAAAGGGGTGCAGGAATTCCTGACCAGGCGCCAGTCTGACAGCATCCTGATGGACAGCCAATACCACCAGCAGATGGTACTGAGGGACTTCCTGGGAGCCATCCTGCAGAACCAAAGGTGGGTGGGAATCAATTCATTCTCTGCTCACCACAGAAACATGCCAAGGTCCTTATTGCTGGCTGGCTTCCAGATGTGAAGCTCCTGGATTAAGTGTCATTTCAGGAAAAGCCAGGGAAAGAACAAGGCTGACCCCAAGCAGGGTGCAGGTAAGAACAGCCTGTCCCGAGCCAGCCTGCACCACACACGGCAGCACATCACTCTGCTGTCTTCTCAACCTCGTAACCCAGTAAAATAGTAGCAGAAAAGAGAATTTCTCTCTTTATCCCAATTACACCATCCCTGTCCTTCTCCTTGACAGGCCTCAGGACACCGACAGCAGTCGGTTAGAAGGCTTTCCCAGCACCCTGGCTAAGCTCATGTAAATACTTCTCCCTTTTCCATCTCCCCACGCTCTGGTGAGTACCATTCCCTGCTCAACCCTGTACATAACTCACTGCTGCCACACTGCTCCAGGTTTGAAGGCTCTCCTTCAGCAATGCCAGCTCCCACCGCTGTCCATGAAAAAGGTGCTTGCTGCAATTTAAGGGGGGGAAAAAACTCCCAATCAATACTGTCAAGTACCTTAAACCCTGCTAGTTTGAACAGACAGACCACAAGTGCTGTGAAGCTGCATGTGGATGTCTGGGAAGAGGCTTGCAGCAGCCAAAGCAGCCTTGCAAAGCTATATGAGATAGAGGGCCTGAGTGTCTAGGCCAGGCTAAAGGCAGACCAAAGTTCTCCTCCAGCAGCAGAACCTGTCTCTAGGTCCCTGAGACATGTCAGGTTTTCCCTGTGCTGGACAGCAGAGGAAGTTTTACTATTTTCTGTATCCCCCACTCGTGGAAACAGTCAGCTGGAACTTGAATTGTGCTCTACATCTTGCAGCCCTGGGGACTGAGAGCCAGCAAGCAGTCCATTCTTCTGAATACCTTCACTTGTACAGTGTTCAGCTGTCCTGTGTGAAGCAACCTCATCTTACTGGCCTGTCCCACAGAAATTAAGCCTGCCCAATCCTGCCAGCATAATATAAAGGGGTGTGGAGAGATCAGTGTGCACACTGAACAAAAGAGGGGCTGGGGAAGAGGGGGAAGATCAGAACTCTACATAAATCACACCTATGGATTCAGCTGGGAGAGCATTCCAGCATCTCTCTTGCCATGCTTGACTTGGTTACCTTTCCACAAATAAGGTCAGTCAGGAAAAGCCTCCAAAGGATGAAAGAATTTCTGTGTGTGCTTATGAAGTTTTCTGGTAATTCTCTTTTCCTCCTCTTTCTGTCTAGAATAATTCAGAGCTTGTGGACCAAACTGTACAGTGAGCCTGTGAAGACACTCCCAGATGTGAGCAGCTGGAAACTGATGCATACACTCCTCAGATCTGATCAAAGGAATGCAGTGCTGATGCACTGCTTAATTTACTCCAGTCTTTACAATTTAACTCCCCTCTTGAAATACTGCTCTGTACTGAATCAGAAAAAAACACCTCTGTGGTTTAACCTCAGGCTGCTTTACATACAGAGACTAAAACAACCGATACACTTGTAATCCTGGGGACATTCTGCCTACTAATTAAGGTTTCAAATCACAAAGTGTAGCAAAATTTCTGCCAAGTCATCGTTCTGTTTGAGGGCCTGATTAATAAACATGAGGCCACCAAAAGGCACCTTTAGGCAACTTAGTAAATTGATTACAGCATCCTCTAAATTGATGCTGATGGCACAACCACACACAGCAAGGATCAGGGTGAGGTGAGACATGAACCCACACGTCTCCCATTCCCTGGAAACACTGCCCTGGGCTGCTGCTGCCTGGCTCCCTGACACAGAGCCTCGGCAGCAGAACGAACTCTGAAAAGCTCAGCTACAGTTACTGCTCAGCCTGGAGGAGTCCAAACTGCACTTGCAGCTCTGCCAGAGCTAAAGGAGATCCCTGTGCATCAGATCAGGCTGCCACTGTTTCAACTCAGCGTTCTGCTGAGTGCCATCCCCTGGCTCTGAACTCCACCGTCGCTACAGTTACAACTGTAAATGTTTTAAAAAGAGTAAGTTATTGGCCCAGTGATCTCTTACAGCTACTTCCTCCCTCTCACCCCAATCCCTCTGTTGTTTGTGTAATAATTATGTCTTCAGAAATGTAAATAACACCAGAATGGAGTCTGCTTTCCCATCTGCAGCAGGAAATAAGAGTCGTTCTAAATAAACCTGTCCAACAGCAGGTCAAGATGGCTCTTTTGTTGAGATCTTGTTTCTTGATTCCGGGCCCAGAATGGAAGATGCTCCCCAAAGACAGTGGTTAAGTGCACCAAGGATGACTCAAAATTGGGCTAACAAAAGCACATAACAACACCAGGCTGAAAATACAATGATATATAAATGTGGGTTAAGGCCTCTGAAGTCTTCCCTCCTTGCACTCCAACAATTCCATGATAGTCTGCAGTAGTTACCATCTCATTTTTCCTCAGGTGACCATGTTTCAGGATAGAATGCCCCAGTCTGCACAGAAATTAGTTCATCCTTGCACCAAATCCCTCCCTGTTACAGCCTCCCTGTTCAGGCTTTACAATTCCAGCACCAGGGAAATATTATAAACCACAGAGCAGGATGGGAAACACGGAGGGGATGTTGAGGGAGACCAGGGAAGCTGTGACAGCAGCAGGAACACTAATGGATAACTGCTACCCCTCCATACCCTCCCTACCCATCCTTGTGCTTCAGAAACACACAAAAGAAGAACCACCTGAGTAGCCTGGTTCAAGATGGGTTTGTAAATCTGTTCTGTAACAACACACTCAAAGCCATTAGGACTTAACTCGCTCCAAGGAAAAGAATTATAAAAAATGAAGCAGCTTCCTAAAGTAGTAAGTAGAGACGGTGGCAAAAAAAATCTAAACCCTGTTCAGTGGCATAAAAGGCATATGCAAACACTGGATTGGATACTCCCAATAAAATCAAAGACCTACCAAAAACATTTCAGAAAGTGTTTGGGTGATTAAGTCTGTATCATTAAATGGGTGGGTGATTGCAGCTATTTGGAATAAAAGAGACTCCTTTGGAAATTCTATTTGCTTTGAAATGAGGAAACAAATGCTCAAACTCTGTGAGATTAAACATAAAAACAAGTAAAGCAAATAAAAAATATCTGAGGAATAAAAGACCAAAATAATAAAAACAATCTTTCCTAATGCATACTGAAGGAAGTAGAAAAATCAATAGTAACACCCACAGCTTAGAGAAGATACATCACAGGGGCACTCCATGGTTTTCCTTTTGCATCTGTGCTCTCTTTGGATAACATGGCACAGCTCTGCAGGCACAGGGAAAGTTCTGTCCTAGCATGAAGCATCAGCAGAAAGAATTAATTACAAAACAAAGCTGCTAAGTGAGAGTAACAAAATATAAGGCTAAAAGAAAAATATTCCAGGGTAAATTGTCATGAATAGTAGCTTAGCTATTTCTTGTCTAAAACCCCTTTAGTCCCAGAGGACTTGAATGCAGCTGAGATCTGGTGTTTGAAGGAGTGCAGAGGAGGTCAAAGAAGTTCATTAAACCTCTGTGGGTCCATCATAACGTTTACACTGAAGGAGCAGGTAGGAACTGCTACAAAGAGCAGGAACAGTGAGCTAAGTGTGAGCAACAGCATGGGGAAGAGACAAGGTGGATTTAATAAAGTGGGGTCATGTCTCACACACGTGAAATGCTTTGGAGGATTCAGCTCCACACCCTTTATCCACATGCTTGCTTGCTGATGTAATGTTCCTGGATTTCCAGAAGACATTTGATAAGGTTCCTTTGCCAAAAGGCCTTTAAATCAACTACTCTTGACACAGGATGAACAGGAGCCAACACATGGGTGCAGGGGAAGGAGCAACTGTTAAGTTTCCCATGTGGAAGTTGCTCACCAGGAGGAGATTTAGGCCTTTGGTTAATTACTATCTGTGAGTCCTTCAATAACGCCCAAATCTGCTGCCTCAGCGCTGCTTGGTGGTCCTGAAGGGAGTAATTAGGTGGGAAATTAGAGTTTGAGTAACTCAAACACGGCCACAGGGCAACCAGCAGATTCCTGGCTTTTGCTTTGGAAGAGCAGATGCAACAACCTCCATCAAACTCATATTTGGAGTGACAAGGTTATTTCCAGAGGCTGGAAAGAAAGTGAAGCCCTCAGAGGACCCCCAGAGCTGCCAGGTCAGACACAGCCACAAGGGCCTGACCCCGAGGGCCCAGAGCAGCTGGGCACAGCCTGGAGTGGGAGAGAAGAGCCCTCAGTGGAGAAAGGCAGCCACAGCCTCACCCAAGGGACAGGCAGGAGGGAAGTCCCCCCCAATAAACACAGCCACCAGGGGAAGGCCATGAAAGAACAGGAAGCTTCACACTCAGCAATGACTCACACACAAAATTACCCACCAGGAAAAGCTCTCTTCATTCTCATGTGAGCCCAGCTTCCAATCACTGCCTCTGAGACAGCCAAAACACAACACTCAGGACCATTCTTTCCTCTTTATTCACAAATTTTTAGGATGAGGAAAGGGCATCTGGGGAAAAGCAGATTTGTATTTTCTTCTTCCTTTTTCTTGAAAGGAAATTCAAATGTCCTGGGAGAAGGGGGGAGGATCCAGGGAAGAAAAGATTTTCCAGATTCATATGAAAAGCACTCCAGTAGCATGAACACAATGATGAAAATAAAGACTTTAAAAAAAGTTTAACTGGCACCCTTTTGACTTAATATATAAAAAAAGAATCATCTTCTGCCTTCCTTCTTCTGGCCTTTCAGTTATTTATTTGCTTCTGTTCTGAAGGCATTTGCTTTGTTTGTCCACATGCCTTCCATTCTTCTGGTACTAGTGTGTCCTGGAAAGAAAAATCAAAAAAATTAACTCTTCCAGGCAACAAAGCACTTCCTTGTACAGTACTAGTGTCCCCAGACCCCTCATTCTCTCTCAGAGGAAGCTCATTGGACAAGCTTCCCCAAAGCAGCTTATTTGAGTGATAAAACCAGTACTGCTCCGGAATGAGAGATGGAATTCAAGGAGCATGGAAATGGTCAGACAAAATGAAGATTAATTTCTGGTGCAAAAGGGATGAATGTGCCTATTAAATCACAGGACCGAACAAAAAAACCCCAGGCTGAAGGCAAAGCCTGCAAATACCTTAACTTCTCCTTTTAACAGGGTGGAACCATCTGCTGGGAATCGCTGGTCCATGTCAACACAAAGGTCTTCATGTCCCCAAGAAGATCAAGCAGGGCTAGCACAGCAGACCCAACTTTTTGGGGTCCTTTTGCCTTCCGTGATGCCAGACACAGGCAAACATAGCATGACACTCTTAACTGACATAGCTGGGGCATCAGAAAACTCAGCAATGAGGAAAAATGCTTGTGACTGCACATGGCAGCAAAATCTAACTTAAGGTTTGTGGATATTAAGTTATTTGCAAGATCTTAGGGCCACAGAGATGCTCTGAGAGCTGGAGCCCCTCTGCTCTGAGGGAAGGCTGAGGGAGTCAGGGATGCTCAGCCTGGAGAAGGCCCTGGGGAGGCCTCATTGTGGCCATACAGGACTTGAAGGGGGTTTATAAAAGGAGAGGGATGTTTTATACCGGCAGATGGGGCAGTGGTTTTAACTGAAAGAAGGCAGGTTTAGATTAGGTGCTAGGAAGAAATTTTGAACTCAGAAGGTGGTGAGGCACTGGCACAGGTTGCCCAGAGAAGCTGTTGATGCCCCATCTCTGGAATTTGTTAAAGGCCAGGGTGGATGTGGCCCTAAGCAACCTGGTCTAGTGGAAGGTGGCCCTGACCATAGCAGGGGGGTGGAAATAGGTGAGCTTAAGGTCTCTTCCAACCCAAACCAGTCTGCGATTCCATGATCCTCTAGGATTACTTACAGCCCATAAGGAATGAAGGAGTTAAAATACCAGGCTGAGAAACAGGAAACATGCAGGCTGTGGAGAACACACTCATGAGGCACTTGGTAACAGGCCACTAAAAAGCTGCAAACCACTGGCCCAAAATGATGTTAAAGAGAAGCATCCAGGAGCCTGAACAGCAAACACAGCAGTCATCTACAAGGAGAAGTGACAGCCACCTCCAGTTCCTCTCCAGTAACTTGCTGTAACTTGTTCTGTGCTCAAATACCTCAAAACACTCCAGGGAGAGAAGAGACAGCAAAAGCTGTTTTTCTGAGGGACCTGATGCCAAATTCTCCACGGGTAATTTCCATGCAACCATCCTGCACACTCCCTGATCTGCAGACAGAAGCTCTCACCACAGTGCACACCGTTTGTGTGGCACAACCTCCCAGTGCTGGTTTTGATTTGCACCACAAAAAGTGGGCTCCATTTAACTCCCCACCGCCTGCAGCACTGACTATGGATGTGAGGGGAAGCAGATGCTCAGATGTACCTGTGCAGCACATTGTACAGCGATTTGTGTCATCACAGGACCCATCCCAGAAGCTCTCCCTCTTCCCCACAGCAAACCAGTGCACTGAGTGAGGAATGAAGCCCCCATGCACACATACTCAGAGCTGGGCAGTCCTGCCTCCTACACCACTGTGCACAGAGCAAACTGGGACCTTACCTCTTGGGATGAAAGGAAACAAAGGGCTCTCTGCTGGCAAATGGCAATGGAGACCCAGCACACGACTGTGTGGAATGGAGGGGGCTGGGAGCTGCTGCTGCCTGAGCCATCATGACCAGTTCAGTCTGATGGGAGGGTGACCCGGGACTGGGTTGTGCTCTTGGCTGAGAGAGGTGGTGCTGACCTGGCTCTGCTGCACAGAGCTCTCACCACCCTAAATGTGGGAGTAATTCAGCAGGCAGAACTCCTGGCAATTGAATAGCCAGAATACTGCAGGTGGGGATAGGGAGTACCAGCAGCAGGATGGGAACAGCCCCAGTATCAGCCACTTCCATCATGGTCTCCTCCAGATGACATTACTGATAATTTGTCTATAGGAGCAATAATATTGTTTGAACTAGGTTTATTTCATCACCTGAGAGCTGCCTGGTGCCCACAACAGCATATTTACATGTGCACATATCATCACACAGACTCCAGGCAATTAAGGAAATCACACAAATGCAATTTAGTCTCAGAGAACATGTACTGCTAATACGCCAATCCAGCTGCAGCCAGGGCACTCGAGGACTGATCTAAAGCCCAATAAGCAACATTGGGGGAAGCAGCTTCAGCTCCCATATTTTTTGTCACAGGAGTGAGTGATGAGGTGAAATGAAACAGGCAGCATGCCCAGGGAAAGGCAAAATCCAAAAAGGCCCTTACTTCCTGAAGAGCTGGTCACTAGCAAACCCCCTTTTACCGCAGCGTTCTATACTTTGCCAACCTACTGCTCTGCTCTGCAGCGATCCTGCCAAAAGGAGAGAGGGAGAAAGGTTCAGAGAAGACAGGAAGGGAGAAAGCAGCCCTGTTCCAGGAACCAGACCCAGTGACAGGAATGCAAAAAGCAAAACCAGGCCTTCTGGTAACTTCTGTGACAAGATGGTTTATACAGACAGCCCCCTTCCCTCCCCTTCCCACGCCTGCTGTTGGCCTCCACAGCTTTGCCTCAAAGTGCAATCTGGTTAATTGTCACTGCACTTCAGCATCTGAGACAGGCAGGCAGCGCCTTCACAAGAAGATGTCTTTTTGAACTTTAAAGTCGTGTACAAAGGGTTTAACTTTAGCCTCAGAGAGAAGTTTTACTTTCAATTTTGCCATTGTACTTGCAGCTTCGTGTCATTTACAGTGAAAAAGCACACGGACACCCCCTGCAGTGGTTTGAAGCAGGAATCAACCACCTGCATTTATGCGCTAACAGAAGCCCTGGTTGAGCCAAGACACTTAGAAATTTGCTTCATTGTATTATTTTCACCCAAACCGGTATCCTAGGCATTCTGCACTTAATAACCATGTCTCATTACTCCTCCAACGAAAAAGGTAACATTATTAAATGACATAACAGCCCCAGGGGCAATAAAATTCCCACAGGAAGTTATGCTAGCACCATAAAGTGCCACAGCGGAGAGGGCTGGACATCTGAGGGAGCAAGGCTGAGAAAGCTGGGAGCACAGTCTGGAAATGGTTAATTACATTTATCATCCTCCCTGCCACAGCCATGAAAGTAGAGATGTTTTAAAGAAAACAAATCAATGCAACCCTCCTTAAAACTATATTCTTATGGTTTTTTTACAGCTCTTGTCCTGGTGTTAACAGAGTGTAATCAAAAAGGTGAGACCCCAGGGATACCTATGCAGATAGACATTCAGGGATAAGCTCCCAGTGGCTCAAAAAGGGGAAAGTAAGGAAAGCACAGGTGTGATAGCAAAGCAGGTCAGTAAGATCATCTTCAAAGTCAATGCTACATTAGTATGAAAGCTTAAGTCTCACACAGAAACTGTGCGTGGCAGAAGTGAAGGAGAGGGAATGGTGTGACCTCTAATCAATGCACTGCGCTGGCAGTTTGGGTCACCACAACTGCTGGCTGCCCGTGCCAGCACAGTCACGAGACACTGCCTGGCAGAAGACACAAGTGTGCAGAATGAATCCAAAGCCAGTACAGAAATGAATGCTGTATCCCTACATCTAGCAGAATTCCCCCTGGGTTTGCTGGTGTTTTGTTGCCTCTTGTCCGTTGCTGCACAGCTGACAAACAGCTGCTCCCCTTTCTCTACAATCTCCCCTTAGCTAGAGGAACGAAGCAGTAACATACTCCCACATTACCTTCCTCCTCTTACAACGTTTATCACAAGCAGAGCTCCCAAATAGCTGGGTCTCTCCTGCATTCACAGTGGCTTTCATAATCTAACACTATTCTAAGAGCTTCCTCCAGCACATGCCACACAGCCAATTCTCTCTGCAGGAGCTGCACCCTGGGGACAGCCCCTCACTGCCCTGCTCAGTTCAAGAGGCAGGGAAGTGGGGCTGAGCAGCCCAGCTCCACACACAAGGTCCAAGAGCCCAGAGCAGTTCAGACACACAGCAGCAGCCTGTGACCTCCTCCCCACTGATGTCAAAGCTGTGTCCCCCCCTTACCGCTTCACAGCTTTCTGAGCCAGCATCCTGTTGCCTGCCAGGAATGTGATGCCACCCAAAATGGCCAAGTACTTCAGAGTCTGGAACATGTTGAGCTGAGTCCAGTAGACATACATGAGTCCCAACATTGCTGGGAAAAAAAAAAAAGACAGAGCCCATGGCTGAAACTGCATTTCAAAGACCAACCATTTGTCATCCTCAGAACAACTGTACTGCCAGGCCTAAGCACTTGGTTTCTATCTCATCTCTGAAGCTCTGAATGGCAGCTCTAAAGACCACATTACTGCCAGGGAATGAAGACATCTGGGTCCCCGTTCTGGAAAGAAAATGTGACACTGACAGCTTGCAACCAACCCTCCTGTGGCAGAATTATGGACATATTATAGACATTAAGGGCTATTAAAAAGAGAAGGATACTCTGGATTTCAACAGGGGATATTAACCTCACACATCTGTAAGGGCTTACAGCTTTATAAAGCTTCCAAGGAAACTGACTTGGACTGAGAAACATAGTGACATTTGGAAATCAATAGATCCAACGTTCTCCCAACCTGCTGTTTTTGAAATTCTACCAAGATAGTAAATGTGTGACCAAGGGCACAATAAAATTGATGAAAAGATTTGGTTCAGCCAAAGAACCAGAAGTGCTTTTATGGGAAGAGCTTTAAAGAAAAGACGTAGCCTTTCACTGTTAACAGAGTCCTGCAGGTTTCAATCCTCACAGAACCTCCCTGCTCTCAGAGGATAAACATGCAATAAAGAAAGTGTGACCTCTGGAAATAAGAAGTTCTATTAAGTACAGATAAATGGAGTGAGAGAGGGGCCCGGATAATGACGGCTGTTATAAGCTGATGGCCAAAACAGGTTTATCACCATATTAACAATCATGAAGAGCAGGAAGGCAGATGGAAACAAGAGAACAAATGTTATGCTGTTATGTCATTAGAGTTAATAGACCACGAGCCCATTAACCACAGGCTCTCATCTGTAACTCCCAGGTGAGGAGGTCAAACACAGCAGAAAGCCTCTGACACTTACCAGCATGTCCCATGTGAAAAACAATGGTGCTGGGAGCAAAGCTGAAGTTGGAGATGTTGGCACCTATCTTGATCCACTAAAAAGGAAAAGAAACAAAATTGGAGTCAAACAGCCTTGTAAACACAAGCTTTTATTTTAAGCTTCAGTATCTTTCAAGCCTATTTGCTTTAAGATCTTCAGTGAATTCAGTGTATTCTCTACAGAAGCACTTGTTTACTATTGCAAGAGGAGAGTAGTAATTTTGCTAAAGGCAGCATTGTTGAGCTCCTTTAGTGAAAATTTCTCCTGCTACTTCTGACTGCCCTAATGCAGTTCCTCAAATATCTCAAACTGATGAGAGGACTGCTCCAAATTTAAATAGTGAAAAAAAAATAGACATCGCTATTTCTATCCAGTTGAATTAATTTCCATTAAAAATACAAAAAAAAGGTAATGTTCTCATTTTGGACTCATCCAAAGAACAGCTATAGATACAAGATGTTTGCTTATAGTAACACTTTTAGTTTTTGACTACAAAAGTTAAAGGCATGAAGGGTGGAAAAGAGGAGCAGCAACAATGAGTATTTTCATTAAACTGTCATCAACTTGTATATTGTGAACTCCATAGACCAGAGGACATGACTGCCTGAATGCCAGCTTTCAGTGAGACTGGCTAATGGGAAATTACTGTTGGAATCAGTTTCGTCTTCCAAATAAGGAATAATTTAACTTGCCTCAGTGAGATTTTTTATTGCATTAAGTTCAAAGCACTGACCTGATGATACAGTGAGTAGCAGTGGATGTTTCAACTACAGACACTCAAATGTCCATAAATGGGAATTCAATCTGATAGGATTAAGTAACACAGATTTTGTGATGGATTTATTACACGTGAGGCACAATAACTGCCTTTTTCCTGTGGAAGTCTACTGTTATTATAACTTAATCTGCCCACTGTTATTCACCATCCCCAGCTGAAGCACACTGAAGAAACTCATCCACCTACTTCAGCTTGGCAGCAGCGTTATTCTGCTTTGGCTATAACCTCAAAAACCAAACCAGACCAATGCCCTGCACTGACATCTGCTAGCTGTGACTCCAGCACTGCTGTGCCAGTCACAATTAACCAAGAGTTTCAGCAAGAAGTTGAGCTGTCCAACCTCCTAAGTGACTCTGGCCTGGATGGGAAAAAGTGTTGTTCTCCTGTGACCCAGTTCACTCACCAGGATGAGCAGCAAAAGCAGCGGGGAGAGAACCAATGCTGTGAAAGTGTTGGAGACCACTGTGGGAGGCCTCTTCTCAGGTTCCCTGAAGAGGTGCTGCAAACAAACCAAACCAACTCATGAGTAGGAGTGTTCCAACAGAGCAGCTCCTCTGCTCCCCAGATGACCATGTGCAGCCCTGGTGCTGTTCTCAGAGGTTCCTCTGCATGAGAGCCATTCATCTTAAGGCAAAGACTGACTCTTCAAAGCAGCGTCTATTCCAGTCTCTGCACATCTGATTTCTTGCACAGTTAACTCTTCCTTGCACTCACAGAAGCACTTCTTAGCTTGACACCAGCCCAGGTGGCTGGAATGAAACAGAGATGTTTCTGTGGTGCTTACCTGGTCAGATTTTCATGTCTGAGTCCTCTCACTGACACCAGTTGCTCTCTCACAGGTAGAACACAGCTTTTTTACTCATACACCAGAGAACTCCAACAAATTTCTTTCCATTAAGCAGTAACCCTGGCCTTCCTTTAATTACATTACTTCCAAATAAATTATTATGAGAATAAATAACACTAGGCCCTCATCTCCACACAATTTTGACTGTACCTGGATTTCAGGTTTGGGAACAAAGAGGTTCTTGGACTGGACAGTGGATGGTGCATCCTCTTCTGGGAATGTGATCACAACATCAGCCTGAAATGAAATCATGCAGCTTCATGCATTCAGATCTAAATGTATTAATAAAACCTATTCCACTACTGTGCTCTATTTCCTCATTTGCCAATCTATGATTTAGGTGACTTTTAAAGGAAATTGAGAAAAAGCCACCAGATATTTTAAGAAGCAACCTCTCCTAAACACAGGCAGTAATGCCATTCACCCATCATTAAGAACTGGACTTATTTCCAGCAGAGAAAGAACAGAGAGGTTAAACCTTGAGAGCTTGCTGCGAAATTACCACCAAACCCATAAACGTTCTAAAGTTTCTAAACCACCACATGATGAAATGAATGTTAATTTCTGTCTAGCTTTGATGCTTACTTAAAATTTGCAATGAACAGCAAACCTCAGAGCCCATAAATGGCCAAAAGGATTCCAGTTCACTAAAAAGAACAAAACATTTGAGCTTTTTGCTTCCAAGCCTGTACCATGCCCTCCTGTTAGAGCGTCAGTAATGACAAAACCACATCACCCCACTTCCAGCTACATACCACATTCCACAGGATTGGATTTTCCAGAGTGGCATCTCCAATGATCAGGTAAAGAGTGTAGGTCCCAGAGGCAGAGTCAAATTCAGTCTTTCTTTCAGAGGTATCCAGCTCAAATTTGTACACATTCTTGCTGTCTGGTTCTGCAACAAACACCACCTCCTGGCCAGTCTTTTGGTTGTGAAGTCGGACAAAAGTCTGCGAGGAAGATTATAACATTCAAGAACTTTTCAGCCAACAATCTACATTAAAAAAAATCAGAAGTGTGCAGGCTATGTGCACTCAATTTGTGGAGTTAAATACAACACAATTACCAGAGCCAGCAGAGGTTTCATTTAACAGACAGACAAAACAAATGAAGTGAATCTCCCATCTACTGAGATCAGTGATCTTCACAGTACGTGTCAGAAACATAAGGCTTCTCAAAACCCATCACATCTTTTCAAGAGCAACTGTCACCTCAGATGCTTCATGATGGAATATCTTGGTAACATAGCGATGACAAAAATTGTCCTAACCTGGTGAGGGATGAGTTCAGCTCCACTGTTCACATCTATCAGCTGGAAGGATAAAGCAAAGTTCTGATGGCTGTCAGCAGTGAATGAGCCCTTGGCTTTGGCTGGGTAAGCTACCCTAGGAGGAAAAAAACCACACAGAACTGAGGTGATCTTCAAAGAAAAGGCCTGGTGCTCAGAGAAACCAAGGCTCTAGTGCAGAGTCAGGGCTGCCCTTACAGGATCACACACCCCACGCCGTTTTACCTGGTTGTTTTTGGTGCAATGCTCTGATCTTTATCCACGGTAGAAAGATCTACATTAGTAATCCCCACTTCTGTGGAAACTTTTACTTTCAGCTGCAACAAAACACAATAGAAAATTCCTCAGAGCACTCTACATACACCAATTATGGTCAAGTTCACCATAGACGCTTTAGCTCTTTAATCTAAAGAGAGTCTTACAACTAAGCCCAAGTCAGAGCCCAGCCTGAACAGAAAGATCTACAGCAGTTTACCTTCTGGCAAAGCTCCTGCACCAGTCACTAACCCTGAGCCATCCTCTTCCTCCCTGCACAAGCAGCCAGCTCTGCAGACACCAACTGCTCAGGCATGCTGGAATTAGCTGCCCTTGAGAGAGCTGTTTTCAATGAAACAGTCCAACTACCCAGATCCAACTAGTTTTCCTTTTGAACTAGCAGAAACTAGCTATTGAAGATTACATCACACATGGTACAACTTAACACTGCCTGTGCACATCTCCTTCTACTTTCTGAACGGCAATTTGAGACAAGAGGTCTCCGGACAGCAACCAGTTCTGCCTCTGTTGGCTCCTAAAGCCCAACAGGCTTCCGTTGATTTTATTACCAGCAGGCAAATGCCAAAGCATTCCTGCAGACCTGCACTTTGTCCAGCAAGCTCTCCTCCAGAGTCACAGCATTTATCCCTCAGTGCAGGGCAGCCAATGAGGCCCTGCCATTTATCACACTCCTCTGTGCTAAGTGCAGTATAAACCTCAAGCAGAGCAATCATTTCCTGCCCTTTTCCCAGCCCCAAACCACAGCCCATCCAGGCACTGAGCCGAGTGGGTTTGACTGATTTCAATTCTTCTCTCAAACATAAGCAGTTACTGCAGTCTGTAGTTTTTAATTAGCACATTTGTTCTCACAGCTTACAAATGCTCCCCTAGAGAATTAAAGTTTCATTGCCAAGATATTTTTCATCTTATACTACAATTTGTTATTACAGGTTTGCTCATGTGAACCAGCCCCACACCCTCACCTGAAAAATAATTCACAGAGAACCTGTGGGAAAAATATGTAAAAACATTAACTAAACTATTCAGGTCAGACTTCAAACACAATCATCTTGGCAGCTCCTTTACAACAAAAAGTGTAATTTAAGAGAGAGGCTACCCCTGAAAATGGATCCATTAACATGCATATGATTCAGGCCAACTTTAGCAAAGCCTTCATTTGTTCCAAGACAGGGGCAAAGCAAGATGGACTAATGAAATACTAATTTTAAAAAAGTTATATGAAGGCAACTCAGAGCTGCCGCACACAGCCCCTCCAACTGCACAGTACACAAACATCTCTCAAATATTTTAATGCCAGGAAATGTAGTCTCTGCCTGAGTAATAACCCACTGGTTTAGCTCATTACAGTCAAAACGATGGTGCATTAAGGACAATTAATGCTAATAACAGTAAGGAAAAAAGCAGCTCCCCAGCAGTCCTCCCCCGTAACAATGTGTCTTATTAGCAGCGGTTCCCACAAAGCTGCCGGTGCTAATACATTCCTGCCGGTGCCTCCCTGCGCCAGCCCCAGCTTAAGCAGGACAATCCAGCCCCTTCCGACACCCCTGAGTGCCATTACTGCTCCACGGACAGAGCCAATTTGATACTCAGAGTAAAGGTCAGCAGTTGTAAGTAAGTGTCTTCCTCCACTCCAAGCTAAACGCGTTGGAAGACTTGAAATGCTAATTGTTTCCTTAAATAGGTGATTGAGGGCAAAAATTAACCCTGGGAATGGACCTCTTTGGAGAAGAGCATTCTCAGCTGTTGACACTGGGGTGACTACATGAACAGTCAGAGAGGTCACATTCCTCCCACTGTAACAAACTTGAGGAAAGGAAAACTCCAAATGTTTATGTAAAACTGCTCTTCAGAAAAGTGTGGTCTAAGCTGCTGCCGCCAAAAAAAGGGCTGTGTATGCACGAAAGGAAGACTTCATCTGCTTTGGTCACTGCTTCTCCACTACAAAACCTTCACCACATACACAGTTTGGAAATGCCAAAAGGCATCCCTGACTCTCTTCTAGGGCTCTAGAGCTTATACAAACAGACAACAACAAATGCTCAGCTTCCACACGCCAGGCAATCCCCAGCCATCTGAGAGCCAAGCCTTGAGATTTAAGGGCTCAAATCTGGAATGCTCTGAAGAACTAACACTTGGTAATCATTTTTGCTTATCGACTTAGGGCTGCCATATAAACACTTCCACTGTTACTCTTTGTTCATATGCTGTCAGATCAGCATCTAAGTGATAAGACAGGTTTGAAATTTACACAAATCCCTTTTGATCATATATTAATCTGGTTACTGGGCATAATCCTGAGTCAAAATCCAATGCATTACAGAAAAGCATGTGATAAAAATTCCATACAACTGGCAACACCTTTCACAAGTATAAATAAAAAGCTGTTTCAGTGAATAGGCACAGAATGAAAATATGTCAAAGAACACACCCACCTCCACTTTGTTAGCAATAAATCGTTTATCTCCATCTACACTGATAGAGAAATCATAATATCCACTTGCAGGTTTCACATTCATGAAGTTCAGCTCAAAGAAATCTCTGTAACAAAAAAACCCCAAGGTGTTAAGAAGCTTCCGAATATGCTACATTAAGCAGGTAGACAAACACGGCACAAAACTAACATTGCTAAGTGCAGCAGGAAAAGAATTCTTCAAAGCTGACCAAAGTCTAAAAAACATTGGAATTTCCCACTCCCAGTCAAAAGAA
This sequence comes from Melanocharis versteri, assembly GCA_013397845.1. Taxonomy (NCBI): domain Eukaryota; kingdom Metazoa; phylum Chordata; class Aves; order Passeriformes; family Melanocharitidae; genus Melanocharis; species Melanocharis versteri. The sequence continues at coordinate 790,128 of VZTG01003473.1, read as the reverse complement.
AAAAAAAACAGAAATTCACCATCACCACCAAATGTGCTCAGTCACTCGACACCAACAAAACACAACCACAGCATTTTGAGTTTTCTATCACAGAAACATTTCTCTAGTGGAAAAACACTTATGGAAAATAAGTCCAACATTGTTTAAATAACACCTGTTTGCCTTACTCTAAAAATAATCTTATGTTCTTACCCAGAGAGAGTAAATGGTAGCTGTTGAAGGACAGTGGCTTTGCTAGACACAGACTTGGCTTGGTCAAGCTTTACAGAAACTTGAGTCAGTAGCTGGGACATAACATTGGTCACTTGTAGCTACGAGAGAAAAACCAGCATTTCTGTGAGACCTGCTGTCCCAGAAGGAATGCAGAGCACAGACAACTCGGTACCCCTCTGTGTTACACACCCAGAGCTCTCCCCTGCTCAGCATCCAAGATTGCCTTGCTCTTTCTAACACAACAGGGAAGGTAAAGAGCTGCCTTCCACACCACGCCGCCTTGAGGCAGTGCCTGGTAAGCCCTGGTAAGCCCAGGTTCCTAAGAACCCCTTCACAAAAGCTCTAAAATCCCAGATCTGCTGGAATCTGAGTCACAGAGCTAAAAGTGAAAGACATCAGCTTACACTTCCAGTCAGCCCAGAGCTACAGTACCACAGACTGAGCCAAGATTTGGGGCTAAGGCCTTACCCTGAGTACGGGCTGATGATGAGACACGGCCGCAGGGCCGTCAGGGACAACGATGATGGGCAAGTGGAAGCGGTTCTGGGATAAGGAACCTGCAGCACGAGCAACGCTGAAGGCCTCTGAGAGCGTCTCAAAGTTCTTCTTGCTAAAAATCGCATTCATCAGCTGGATAACTTGATCCTGAAGGAGGAAAAGCCAATCACATATAAGCACCAGCAGCTTACCACAACATTGCAAACTGGCTCAGTATAATGTTATTAATGAAAACATCATTCATAAAAGACTGTTTAATTTTCCATTTGCTTTAAAAACAGTTCAAATTATGAGGCAACCCAAAATGATCTACCTTTGGAATTTCACATGTGCATTCTTATTCTTGGCTGGGAGGTTCCAACCGCAATGGTTGGAACTGTCTCAAGAACTTGGAAAAGCAGAATATGGATCCACCTCTGCAAATGATGTGTTTTGGAGCAGAAGATGTCATCAGCTCAACTACCCAGACTGCATGTGGCTGCAAAAAGACAATTTGGCTGCAAGAGCTGCACGACTGTCTGCACACAGAGGAGCAGGACCAGGCTTGATGTCCTGGCTACCTGCCAGGCTGGGAAGGCCATGGAGCAAAGCATCCCAATGGCTCTGGAAGGAGCCAGTCTAGGCCCATGCAGGCTTATCCCCCTAGGCTCAGCAGTGTCCTCAAGCTAAGAGGATTAGCTTTAAAGCAGTACCACCAGGAGCACAGAGCCAGCTCTGGCTTTGGGATGTGCCAAAGCGAATTTGTTCTCTCCAAAGCAGGAATGGGACTGCACCCCCCCAGTTGGTTTTGCAGGCTGACTCAGTAGGGTTAGGGCACCTGCATCACACTCTGCAGATTATTCACTACCCCTCATCATTCAGCTTCTTCCATCACTCCCTGCCAGTCTGGAAAACAAGAGGGATTGGCTACCTGTACTTTGATCCAAACAAAGGATTTTGGGCTAAATTCTAATGAGAAGGAGTACAATCAAAGACAATCCCAAATAAAGCAAGAGGGATACAACTTCATGACCTACAAAGAACACTTCTAAATGAAATCCACTCTATCTCAAGTTTTCACTCTCCTGCTTGTACCAGTGAACACCAAACAGGATCACAACTAGAGAAAGCATCCAGACAAATGCTACAAAACTCCTGCACAGTGCAAATCCTGCAGTGTTTTTCACGTCTGTGGAGGGCATGGCACTGCTCCAGATCCTAATCAGCAACTGACACTCTCATTGAAGCTGTGGGGGAGAAAACAGGGAGCTATTTTTTCAAATACTACATGTTATTTTTTAAAGACAGTTTTGTGGCATTCCAAAGGCACTCTCACCATTGACCAGAGATAAAGCCCTAAGCCCCAACAGCAGCACTTCTGACAGCACAATTCTGAAAAAATACTGAACAATTTTCCTTAATTGGTCTTTTTTTAAGCATCATTTGGATGCTGACAGTTTGAATTGTGCGTGGCAGAATCACCACCTCAAAAATGACATCAAAATTACTTTGCATTAGTCTGTTTGGCAGCAGCATGGAAAAGAGCCAGGATTGAACTCAGATGTCTTACACTGGCTTCAGTCTTAACCCTGCTGCTTTGGCTCGTGATTTAGGAAGCTGCCATTCTCACTCCAAAGTACAACCAACTCCGTTAACTTGTGGAAAAAAAAATATCAAGTGGATAGCTTGAAGTAATGATTTCTAGCTTAACCAGGATCAAAAGAAGTTTCCAGCAGTCTTGCATCTTAGACAACAAGTTTTTTCATCTGGATTCCTGCAGGCACATGGTAATGCTGTCTCTCTTTTGGGCATCCCAAACTCGGGTACCTGCATTTCCTCACAGCTAAATAACTTTTGCAAAATACCTTGAAATGCTGGGAAGTTCTACACAAGTGCCAAATACCAGAACAAACTCTGAAACAAGCAGTTTTTTTCAACACCTTGTCTCAATAAACAAAGAAAAACTAAGCCTCACTTCCAATTTCCTTCTGTACACTTGAAAAAGGAAAAAACCCAACAAATCCAGCCTGTGATCTTTAAGTTGGAATTTCCTCTTAGATTCCGTTTCCTAGCATTACCTCCACAATGCCCCTTTTCACTGAGTGTGCTCAATACTTTTTCCAGTAGAAATTCTACCCAGTTACACTGGGCTCTTGCACTGCACCACAGGGACTGGGCAGATCCTTTTTTGGGAGCTGCAATGTGCAACAGAGGAAAAGGCAGGTACAGACCTCCTTTATTGCTGGTTCTGTACCCACGTGGTCTGACAGCTTATAGGCAGCAGCAACAAACAGGGCAGTGGTCTCAATTCCTTCTTCAAACTGCAGGTAAACTCCACCCAGGTCATCCAAGCGAGCGACAAGATCCTGACAGAAAGAGTTATTAAAATTTAAATTGCATTCTAGTGGATCCACGGAAGTTAACTCTGCTGTTAGGCCTGTAATCAAGAATTATCTGTATGGGATCAATGATTTATTTTGTAGTAGTTATTTAGAAACAGGAAGAAAGAGAAGTCTCCAGCCTTTAGTGGATTATACATAAGTGGATTATATGTAAATGTCAGGATTTTCTATGTTTCAGTCCACTGTGAAATAGATAAAAGTCCAAGGAATTATCTGCTTGAAAGCCAAGCCACATTATTCCAGCAGACAATTAGCCAGGCTGGTTTTTAATTTTGGTTTTCACATTAATACAACTTATAGTTCTAAAGCAATCTAGCAAATTTCTGAATAATTAGAGAGCACAGTGTGTTCCTACCTCAATCTCCTCAACAATGCTACTTAGATCTGCCTGCTGGGACAGGTAAGATGCCGTCTCCAAAGCCTGGATGGTACTTAAACAAGAACAAACAAAACCAAACAAGTGTATGATTATTCCTTCCTTAAAAGCCAAACACCATTTAAATCAAAGCAACTGCATTTTCTATTCCGAATGAAGTGTAAAACAGCTGTTCCTGCCTCCACTTCACTCAAGAGAATGAATCTGAAGTGATTTAGTGTGAACTTAGCGTTCATTATGGAATATCACTTGAGCTGCATCAGCACTGCAAGAACTCACAGACTCAAAGGCAGAGAACAAACTGATCCCTGCAGAGCACAGATCCCAGACTTGCTACTGAGGCTTCCAGGAATCCACTTTTTTTTGGTCAACAAAGCAAGTTTTAAAGTTTCCCCTTCTTCTCCAGTCTTTAAGGGACAATCTGTTCCCTTGTTTCACAGGGAAACAAATTTTTTTGGTGATAAATGCCAAGATTCCTTCAGCTTACTGGCACATATTTTCCAGAGCACAGTGCAGGCACCCCAAACTATGAACAGAGCTGAGAAAGAGCATCAAGTCTGCTGCAACCATAAATGACAGAATCACGGTTGCATATAAAGGAAAAATTCTGTTGTCAATCCTTTTAAGAGGAGGCATTTTTGGGATACCATCCCTTTACTGACCATTATCCTCGAACTGAACTGAATATATAAGTTCATTTACAAAATCATACAAAAATAGCCCTAAAACGTATATTTCATTCCCCCTGAGGAACAATAATGAACTTAACAAATACATCAAATGAAAACACAGCACCTACTCTACTGCATCTATATTACAAATATTAAGCATTAAAATACTCTAATTCAAAATCCAGTTGCCTGGAGGATAAACATGTGAACCCCTCTTGTCTGAGACTTACGCCAGCACGCTCTCTTCCTTGCTGAGACGAGCAGTGAGAGCACTCAGGGCTTCCTGGGATGCCAAGGGAAGGCCAAAGCCACTCAGGGCACCAACAGCATGGAAGATCTGGGTGACTGAGGAATCCTCACTGACAGCTGCCAGCAGCAGCTCCCTGGTCTCATTTGAAATGGTGACCTGAGGAAGAGCACAGGGAACACAGCGATTCACACTTGAAAAAACACGGCCTTCAAATCACCACTGATTCCTCCCTGGAGCAACACTAGACTGGTGAACTCCCATAAGCTTCTGGGAAAAATCCATTTGTCATTCATTACCTTTCAGTTTAATTAATTAAATCCCTAAGTTTTGCTGTCAACCGTCAATTAGTCAGGATAATCCATGATTCAGATTTATCCTGGTAATCTGCTACTGCTTTTCATGTGGCATCACATCACTGTGTCGTAGCCAGGGGTACTGATGACAAAGAGGGCTTGGATAACCCACCCCAGTTCAGCAAGGGTGGCCTGCCTCTGTGTCCAGCAGTGTTCCAACACCCAACCAGTCTGTCACCCACATAAAGAGTTTCTAATCGAGACAGTCCTGAGAATTCTAAAAAATGTGCTGCCTTTTTTCTTAGCCATCAGTGTTTAATTAAAAAACATCCCCCCAGAATTACTCTGGACCAAATGCTTGTGTTATATGTTTATACTGTGCCTTGTGTAGAGCATGCCCAAACGTTTATTTACCTAAGGCACAATAGAGAACAATCCGCTAAAAGAAAGTAGAAGTTATGCATAAAGCAAACCCAAGAAAAATATCAAGGCAAGTATTTCCTTGGTAATATCTGTCTGCAGAACCTGGGGCTCTCCACTCACCTCACAGCCAGACAGGACCTGGATGGACTGGGCAGCATAAAAGAGGGATTCAACACTGCTGGAGTCCACATGAGATTTGATGAACTTGCATGCAGCCTGTGGAGAAACAGAAGTTAATTTAAACCACTGAGAAGATATTTAAATGATACTGTAAGACAATTTTATGAGCACTGTGCATTTTTATACCCCTCAGATCCTATTCTGCCACATGTTGCACAGAAATAAGGGTGGTTCCTCCTAAAAGACATAAGGAATTTTCACATAAACCCTACTGCAACCGTAATTCAAACCTAAATTGAGTGTAATTATAAAGCCTATCAAAATGAAAGTCTAACAGGTGTATTTACTAGGGAAAATCTTCCACGACAGAGAACAGATGAACAGAAATTCTGTGGATGAGCTTCCTTTCCAGCTGTATATCACACCATCATTAATGGATACAAATACAGAATTTCAAAGAATGCAGAGAGAAAAGTGGGGCAAGCAGGTACACCAAGAAGGCAAGCAGTGGGACTGCTCGTTAATTTGTATTAACTGACAGCTGGATAGATGGATCACTGGGATGCATTTTAACCACAAAATAACCAAGAATTTAACTGCTCATACATAAATCACAGGGCTTTGAGTTTGTGGAGCACAGGCCTTTACATGCAGGACAAGACTACATTGTCTAGGAATATTCCTAGACTTTCTCTTGGTTGAGGATTATCAGGTCAGAGATCACTTAATCAAACCTGACACCCTCAAACCCACGGGCCTCAAGTGCTCTGGGAGCTGGCAAATGTTATTGCTAAGCCATTCTCCATCATCTTTGGAAACTCATGGAAAATACGAGGTGCCTGAGGACTGGAGGAAAGCCAATGTCACTCCAGTCTCCACAAAGGGCAAGGAGGAGAACCCAGGGAACCACAGGCCAGTCAGCCTCACCTCCAGCCCTGGAAAGGTGCTGGAGCTCATCCTGGCTCTCATCTTGAAACACATGGAGGAAAAGAAGGTGATGAGAAGTAGCCAACTTGATTCATCAAGGGGAAATCACGCCTAACCAAGGGGATAAGCCTTCCAGGAGATGACCTTCTCTCTGGAGAAGGACCTGGGGGTCCTGGTGGACAACGAGCTTCCATGAGCCAGCAGAGTGTCCTGGGGGCCAAGAAGGCCACTGGTATCCTGGGATGCACTGGGATGAGCACTGCCAGCAGGTCAGGGACGTGATCCTGCCCCTCTACTCAGCCCTGCTGAGGCACATCTGGAGCGCTGTGCTCAGTGCTGGGCTCCTCAGCTCAAGGCAGACAAGGAAATACTGGAGGGCTGTGAAGATGGTGAGGGACTGGGGCACCTCTCAGGAGGGAAGGCTGAGGGAGCTGGGACTGTTCAGCCTCAAGGAGAGCTTATCAGTGCACATAAACATCTTAAGGGTGGGTCATTCCACGATAGATGTCCAAGTGTTATACCTAGCTATTATTTTTACCACCTCCACCCTTTAAATAGCCACACCCTGTGAGGAGGTGCACCGTGCAGAAAAATGCCTCATCACAAACCTCGAGAAATAAATAAATCATTGTTCTTTCCCTGCAGAAGCAAAGGCTGTGCTTTCACTGCCAGAACTAGGAACTAATAAAAAACCCAGCCACAACGACACAAAGGAAGCAGCAATTCCCAGGGTAGCCCACAGCTGAGCAGTAACTGGCCACAGCAGGGGGTGCACTGAGATGAAGCCTATCTTCAGCAGCCTCACAGTTAACAGCTTATGTGCAGCACCCAAAGAGAAACCAAGACCAAAGGGTTTAGAACCCCTGTACTGGATGAATTTACGAGGAAAGAACAAACTTCGCTTTACAGTTCACATGCACAGGTAAACATCCACATGCATGTGAGCAGGTGTGTTTGGGTGAGGAAGCTGTTACAAGCACAACCTGCAATATTTAAATTAGAAATGCTTACAGACACAGCACAGTAAGAATTATGTTGATACCACCTGCCTTAAAATGATATAATTAGTTATATGTAAAAGTAGCACTGCCTGAATTCAGTACTTGAACTGACACAAACTAATGGGAACTCTATTTAACAGTACAGTGCAGCAAATGTGCCACAGGCAGGAAACTTATTCACAAAGCAGTTAAACAAATTGATACCCACAGTAACATCACAACGGGCCGTGGAGGAGCGAAGCCTGAAGCCACCATTTACAGGCAGTGAGTGTAAGTGAGCCAGGGCCACGTTACTGCCCGGACAAAGATGCAACTTACCCAAATACCATATGAGAGTCGCTAATTACCAGTGACANGACAGAGATGGCGTATTATGCGAGAGTCCTTCAGCCCCACTGCTGCCCGCCACGACAACCGAGAAATCGTGAAGGAGAGTGAAGAGAGCGGGGCGGGCGAGGCAGCGGGCAGACGGCGGGCGGCAGCGGGGCCGCTGGGCCACGGGCAGAAGTGACTCCCCCGGGTGGCGAGAGTGGTACGGGCCTCCCGGCGGGCCTCGGGGGCGGCCCCTGGCGGGGATGTGGGCTGCTCTGATTGGCCAGGGCGCCTTAAAGGGGCCGCGGCGGGAAAGCGGCCGGGTGTTGTGGCCGTGCCCGGTTATGTCGCGTTGTGTCGCGCTATGTCGCGTTGTGTCGCGCTATGTCGCGCTATGTCGTGCCCCAGCGGTNGCGCTGTGCTCAGTGCTGGGCTCCTCAGCTCAAGGCAGACAAGGAAATACTGGAGGGCTGTGAAGATGGTGAGGGACTGGGGCACCTCTCAGGAGGGAAGGCTGAGGGAGCTGGGACTGTTCAGCCTCAAGGAGAGCTTATCAGTGCACATAAACATCTTAAGGGTGGGTCATTCCACGATAGATGTCCAAGTGTTATACCTAGCTATTATTTTTACCACCTCCACCTTTTAAATAGCCACACCCTGTGAGGAGGTGCACTGTGCAGAAAAATGCCTCATCACAAACCTCGAGAAATAAATAAATCATTGTTCTTTCCCTGCAGAAGCAAAGGCTGTGCTTTCACTGCCAGAACTAGGAACTAATAAAAAACCCAGCCACAACGACACAAAGGAAGCAGCAATTCCCAGGGTAGCCCACAGCTGAGCAGTAACTGGCCACAGCAGGGGGTGCACTGAGATGAAGCCTATCTTCAGCAGCCTCACAGTTAACAGCTTATGTGCAGCACCCAAAGAGAAACCAAGACCAAAGGGTTTAGAACCCCTGTACTGGATGAATTTACGAGGAAAGAACAAACTTCGCTTTACAGTTCACATGCACAGGTAAACATCCACATGCATGTGAGCAGGTGTGTTTGGGTGAGGAAGCTGTTACAAGCACAACCTGCAATATTTAAATTAGAAATGCTTACAGACACAGCACAGTAAGAATTATGTTGATACCACCTGCCTTAAAATGATATAATTAGTTATATGTAAAAGTAGCACTGCCTGAATTCAGTACTTGAACTGACACAAACTAATGGGAACTCTATTTAACAGTACAGTGCAGCAAATGTGCCACAGGCAGGGAACTTATTCACAAGGCAGTTAAACAAATTGATACCCACAGTAACATCACAACGGGCCGTGGAGGAGCGAAGCCTGAAGCCACCATTTACAGGCAGTGAGTGTAAGCGAGCCAGGGCCACATTACTGCCCGGACAAAGATGCAACTTACCCAAATACCACATGAGAGTCGCTAATTACCAGTGACACTCCGCTACTTACTAAGGACATAACGCACGTACGTTTTACATTTCTCACGCGGCCTTGTCCAAGCAGAGATCGCTCTATAAACTCACATTATATCAATAATTCGTCTTGCGCTGCTGTGCAGCAGCCCCTCAGCACAGCAAAGCGCCCCTGGGCAGCGGCAGCCGGGCCCTCCCCCGCTCACCTTTTCGTCCGCCACCCGCACCCCGAGGCTGCTGAGCCCCACGATGGAGTAGTAGGCAGCCCGCACGTCGCTGAAGGGCCGCTCCAGCACCGCCCGCAGCCGCGCCAGGTCACGGGCAGCGAGACGATGGCTGGGGACGAGGGCCTGGGCACCGGCGAGGAGTAGCAGGAAGCTGAGCGCCGCCTCCAGACGCAGCCTCGGGCCTGCGGAGAGACAGACGCGTTACTTCGGGTCCCCCCCATCATCCGCGGTACCGACATCGGCCCCGGCCCTGCCGCCCTCGCCTCACCCGGCGCCGCCATGATGCCGCCCCCTCCCGCGCCACGGCGCCGCTTCCGCCCCGCGCCCCGCCCCGCCCCGGCACTATGTCGTGCCCCAGTGTTTTCACGGCGTGTGCAGCCGTGCGGAGCCGTGCCACGCCGCGGCGTGCTGTGTCGCACTGTGTCACGCTGTCTGACGCCGTGCCGTGCCGTGCCCTGCCTGCTGTGTCGCACTGACACCGGGCCCCTCGAGACCTGCACGGGGGTTTGGGTCAAACCTGCAGGTTTTCCCGTTGTTGGTCAGTCGCTGGTATGAGACGCACCGTGATCGTGCATGTGATATGATGAAGCGGTTGCACTGTGAGCTGCGGTCACTCGGTAACGTGCTGCATCTGCCGGCGTTTGGGTGGGATATCAGGAGAAGGCTCTCCGCCCACACAGAGGGTGAGCGAGCACAGGGCAGGCTCCGCTGGGAATGGTCACAGCACCAGCCTGGCAGAGCTCCAGGAATGTTGGGACAGCGCTCTCAGCACAGGGTGGGATTATTGGAGTGACCTGTGCAGAGCCAGGAGTTGGACTCCGTGATCCTGGTGGGTCCCTTCCAACTCACAATATTCTAATCTATCTTCTATTCTAATTCTGTGATTCTGATCTTTTGTTTTAAGGAAAAGAGGAATGGGCTGTCTGGCCCAGAGCCACAAGGAGTGAAGTCAGGGGACTGAACACTAAGTGAGGAAAAGGTATGGGAATTAACAGCAGATCTGACAGCCTGTCTGATTCTGACATTGAGCTTAGAACAGTTCGCCTTTACCCATGAGAAACTCAGTAGAAGGAATCCAAACAAGAGGGAGAGAAAACAGCAACGAGTCTGCACCTGGTGTTTTTCTAAATGCTTGAGTGCTTGTGCTATAGGTAACCAATAGTAGTATATTGTAGTTAGATAACAGCCAATGGATCCATTGTAGTAGTTTAGTGGCCAATGAATGTATAACACGAATGATAACATACAAAAGTGTATAAAAGAGGCTGCTTTCTTGAATAAACGTCTTTTTGCCCTTGTCCAAGGCACTGTCTGTGTATGTCATGTCCGCCCCAACAGCGACATGAAGGTAATTTTGGAAGTGGGAGATCACAACCACTGATTCATTGACCACCTACTCCAAACCGACCCCAGACTCAAATGGAGGGAAGAACCCTGCCTGTGGACTAATTAGCATGAGACATGAGAGATAGAACTAACAAGTAGGGGATTGAGTACTAATTAACAAAAAAGTTCCGTAATTTGCAACCAACGAATGCTAATACCTTTGTTAAAGCGTGTAAGTAGTGTTAAGTCTTGAGGATCAGGGAGCCAGCCTTTTCTGCGTTATCACCCAGCTCCCTACTTCATGCAAATTAGAAAAAAACCCAAAAATACCTCCCCTTGGTGTGTGAATTGATGCTACACACTGGGGAACAAGCCCATGCTTGGGACAACAATCCCGTGCCACAGGCTATGCAGTGCTGAGTGTTGTTTTCCATTTGTTCATTTCTCTCCCCTTGTTTTTCATTAAGTACCAACTAAAAAGAGACAAAAAAGCAAGTGTAACGTTAAGCCCCAGCTCTGCTGTGCAAAACCCAAACCTGTCAGTTAACCAAGCTGGATTTCCTGTGGGAATAAATGGCATTGGTTATTTCAGGTGACTCTTGGGAATGGCCATGGCCACGCTGTCAGGGTCCCCGAGTTCCTTCAGTAAAGCAATGTACAAGTCAAGGTGCAGAATGACTTTTTCCCTGTGAGCCCCTGGGGATGGGCAGATGGGCCTCTGTGTCCCTGTCCCCACAGGGGACACAGTAAGCCATGGGTGACAGACACCCATCCCGCTGCTCACTGTCCTCCTGGAAGGCCCCAAAATTTGGGGAAAAGGGCTGTGCTTCCTCCTGCAGAGGGCACTGGGAACTTGTGCTTTTTGCTTTCTGGGAAAGGTCCCCTGGAGCTGGTGCAGCTCCCACTTGCACACCCGTCCTGCTGCCTCTGCTCACCCTGGCGCTGGGGACACTTGGTGTGACATGGACAGCGCTCTTGGCCTTGCTGGGAACTGTTTAATGTGAAAAAGCCACTGCTGAGAAATCAGCCTGGCCAGCTCTGCCCCTGCTTCTCCCTCTGTGCCAGAGTGGTGATGGGATGTCCGCTCTGCAAGGGCTCCCTGGTGGTTTATAAACCCCAGCCAAGATGTGCTGCCCACAGGTTGGTTTCCACAGTGCTGAACCACTGATCTCACCTAAATCCCCCAATTATCGAGCCTGAACATGTTTGAGACAACAGGAGATGCTCACAGCTTTGAGCATCTGCCGTGCTGAGGATGCTCCCGTGCACTGGGTTACTCCTCTCCCGTTCTCCCTTGGGAGATGTAGCTCCACTGAAGTGCAAAATCCTGTCTCTGTAGCTTTCCTGGGGGGAGGAAGAAAATGTCCTGCATCAGTGTGCCTGATTTTACTGTTCTGTCTGAGAAAACGCTTTCGTTTTGCTAAGCTGGGTTTGCATCACCTCACATTTTGCAGTAACCAAATGACACATTTTGGGCATCTGAGATGGCATTTCCCATTCCATTGCCCTTCCTGATCTGAGGGGAAGATGGTTTGCCCAGAGCTGGAGCAAAGCCAAACTAAAATGAACTCAAAATCCTTTGTGAGATGGCATTTCTTTTCTGTTCAAGCTATCAGGTGAGTCTTTGACCTCACCCTGTTCTAGTCCATATCAGGAAATGGCCACACAATCCCCAGGAATGCTGGGACCCCTCTGGGAGGCTGCAGGGTGGCTGACCCCACCAATGCCCTGGGGGAAGGATCCTCAGGCCATGGGGAGCCTGGCTGGCTCCAGTGCCTTCTCCCAGGGCTGAAACACCCCACATGCATCAGCCCAGCCTCAAGAGGAGGCTGGAGACTCTCAGCCAAATTCTTCTGCTATGACAGATGGAAATGGGACATTTCCTCTTTTTTTGAGATGAGAGAAAAAAAAGCTGAAGGCCACTTGTGCAATTAAGAGCCTTAAATGTGGATTTTATTTCGATGTAATGGGATGGTTATTGCATATAAAAGGAGAGCCAGATGGTTGTTAAAACCACATTTACTAAGTTCTAATAACTGTGAATTTGACCTGCAGCCCATCAAGAGCTGCAATCCCTCATTATAAAATAGCTTGAGAGTGTCACCCCCAGATCCTCTGGCTGGTCCTTGCTGGGACCTCTGGACACAGCAGCACTCACTGATCAGGGCAGGATTTGCACTTGTGGCACAGCCTGGCAGCCACAGGGTGTCTTGCCTGTCTCTGCTTGAGCTTCGGTTGGTTGGTGATGGTGACAAGGACAGAGGGATGAGGAGGTGTGGAATACATCTGCCAGCTTGGGGAGAAGGGCCAGGGCCCCTCCATGAGGTGCAGGGCAGGACAAAGCCTCTGCACACCCAGGGCAGAGCTCTCCTCTGCTGTTCTACCTGGTGCCGAGGGGCTTGGGGGAGGGAGCAGTGAGAGTGAAGGATGGAGAGCGGAGAATGGTGGGTGGAATGTGGAGGGTAGAATGTGGAGGATGGAAGGTAAAGGATGAAGGGTGGAGGATGGAAAGTGGAGGATGGAGGGTGTAGGATAGGTGGAAGCTGGAGCAGAGGAGGACTGGGAAGAAGCTGGAGTATGACTGCTTCTTCTCCCCCCGTGGGAGCCTTGTTTAAACTCGTGCAGGCAGAGAAGGAATGGGGTGAATCTATGGAGGGAAGTGCAGGTCTCATCCCCCACTGCCTCCCAACACCTGCTGCACAAAATGCACAGGATCCAAGCAGCTCCTTCCCTGCGGCAGCCCATGCACAGCACCAGCTTCTGCAGCACCTCTGGGCTGGATCTGGCCCCTGTGCATTCGAGGGGAGCCCAGGACAGGCAGGGGGTGAGCCCCCAGACCGGTGGGCTGGGCTGTGGCATCCCTCCCCCCAGCTCTGCCTGCCAGCAGCGCAGCCGGCCTTCCTTCTTTGGTAAAGACTCCAACAATTCCCTTTTTAGGCTTAATACCACCGGTGCTGGGAAGGAACAGGAGGCTGTTCCCCAGCCCCCAGCCCAGCTTTGGGTGGAGGGGCTGTCTGCAGGGAAACAGCCCCTGCTCCAAATGCCTGCAAAGGGCTTTCCAAGACAGCCCTTCTCCGAGACTCTCTGTGCCTGGCAGCTCCTGCCCCACTGCAGAGGCACCCTGGTCCCTACTCAGCTGATCAGCTGCCCAACCTGCCTTCCCAGGACCACACCTCACCCAGCCAGCATGAAGGTATTGTTGTGCTGGCAGGAGTCTGCTTTCCTTATTATTACTCCTGCAAAGCTCTCCCTGATGAATCCCAGCTGGGAGGCTTTTTTTTTTAGGTCTTATTAAATTCTTGATATGGATTTCTCTGCAGAGCTATTTGTCCTCCCCTCCTCATCCCACTCTGTGCCCCACCAAGACCCCCACCAGGTTGCCTGGATCCAAACCCATCCTATCCCCTGGGAGCACTGCCTGCTGCAGGGCTCTCCCAGTTAGCCCAGTCCCTCCAGGAGCAGGCAGCTGTCAGGGCTGGGGCTGGCAGTGCTTCCAGCATTCCATGCCATCCTGACAGCATTCCCAGGACACAGCCCCCGTATGAGCCCCTCCAGCATCATCTCCTGTTGGCAGAGGGATTTAATGACCTCCCCTTGCTCTGTGCCACCCCGTGATGAGACCTGTATCCCAGCACTGCCCAGCCCTGGACAGGAGGATGGACGGGAGCTGTGAGTGGGATGGGAACTCATGAAAGGCTCCTACAGATGAGTTCGTTTGCATCATTCCCATTGAACATGTTGAAACTCTCCTGTTTTCGTGGGATGATGTCAGATCTGGGCCCCTTGGCCAGATTCCCTCTGCATCAGGGAACACCCACAACTGCCGGTGTTGCCTCCTCTGGGGATGTGCAAGCAGCCCAAAGTAGTGCCTCTGATGTGGGGAAGATTTGCCCACCTTCCCTCCACATCCCATGGGAGCAGTGGAAGGGCAGCTTATGGGTGCTATTAGAAACTCATCCCAGCAAACCCCTCCCTAGATGCACTGGAAATCCAGAGGTTTTGGAGCTGGAAAGCCCTCCAAGAGGTAATGCTGGGGTTTGTGCTGGATCCACTGAAACTCTGGAAGCAGCAGCTGCCAAGATACAGCACAGCATCGAGTTCCTGCCAGGGCCGTGGGTACCATTGCTGAGCAGCTCCAGGATTCCCTCCATCCTCCACACTGCTAGAGACAAGGAGTGGTAAGAGAGATTCCCTGCTCCTAGAGCACTTTTCAGTAATGAAATCGCCAAGGGTAAGACACTCTGGCACATCTGTCTTCGAAAGCCTTTTAGAAAGCTCTGCTGGGCAAGCAAGGAAGGTGAGCAGTGATGGTTCAGCGTGGGCTCTGTGTCCGAGGTGCTGCTGTATCACTGGGGGTGAGGCTTGTCAGCCTTGAGAAGAGCAGGGTATCACCAGGACGGGGCTGAAACCGTCAGCATGGAGAAGCCTGGAAATGTGGGATATTTGAGCTTGAGGTCCTCTCTCTGTTGTAGAGGAGAATAAAGTTATCATTACCCCTTTTACTGCCTCCTGCAATGGGTGGGCAGGTTCTTCCCAGTGTCCTCCCGATGGCCTCAGAGCAGGGACACAGGCAAGTCACCAGCAAAGCTTTGGTGGTGACACAAAGGTAGCAGCCAGTTAGGGAGAGGATAGGGTGCTGTGGCTTCCCTGGGCTGAGTGACTGGAGAAGACCCTTTCCTTGGCTTTGTCAGTGTGTGAGTGTGGGTGGATGATCCTGGTGGGCAAGGGGCTGCCACAAAACCCCTCTATGTGGTAGAAATCCCAGCTTGGCTGATAATATTACCCTTCTGCTCCAGCTTTGCTCAAGTCCCTAAGTAAGAAAAAAGGCCCCAGAGAGCACTCAGAAAAACTGTTAAAAATAATTGAAAATAAATCAAACCGAATAAATGGAGAAAGATTGAAGAAATACATTCTGGCTGCACAAGTCCCAGCCTCCAGTGTTGCCTGTGCTGATGCTGCTGGCATGGCAGCCAAGGCTGTGGCACAGAGATCCCAAAATTTCTGAGCCCCTGTAGGAACAGTCACCCAGAGGTTTCTTCCTCTCCTGGCTGGATGAGGCTCTCCCAGCCCCTCAGCTGCCTGCAGGCAGGGAAGCAACAGGCATTTCTTTGCACCAGACCCATGCAGGGACAGCACCGAATTTCCCAAAAAGACCTTAGGATTGGGATCCCGCTGAAGGAGGTGGATATTTTGGGGCTGGAGCAGCAGCAGGGGTGTAAGTCAGCGTGGCTGTCCTGCAGCTGCTCCCGGTTTCAGCAGCCCGACTTGGCCGTGCCGGAATGGAGCTGGCTGATGGGTTCTTCTACTCCCTCCCACCCCACTGTCCCCGGGGACACGCTGCCCCTGCCCTGCAGCCGGCAGGAAGAAACTGGTTCCTGACTGTTTCAGCAACTGCAAGTATTAGGTTCAGTTTCCTTTGATCCCCCGTGTTTGGTTTGCTCTCCTACTTCATAAATATTCAACCACCAGATGCTTGAAAAAGCGCCGGCGAATTCCCCCGCGCGCCGGCGGGAGCGGCGCCCGCGGTCCCTGGCCCCGTCCTGCCGAGCTCCATCCCCGCGGATAAGGCACAGGACACGGCCGGGGCCAAAGCCGGCACCTCGTAAACCAGCGCCGTGCTGAAACGCGCTCCCCCAGCCTGCGGGCACCCGGAGCGGGACGAGAAACAGCTCGGCGGGGCGCAGGCTGGGAACTTGATGCCCCGAACCGCAGGGATGGCTCTGGAGGGACATTCCCGGAGAGCAGCGGGGATGCAGCTGCTCCCTGGGAATCCGGGTTTTGTGGGCACTTGCTTCCCCGAGCGCACTGCCTGCTCCCGCTCAGTCTGCTGTCCAAGAGTGAGATCCAAGGGGTTCCTCAGAGTCCAGGGGGTGATGGAGTTAGGGGGAGACATTTTGCAGGGGAGCCTGATGTTTTCCTGCTCCCTTTCACGCGTGGATAGGGGTGGCATTACCCACCTCATGTGTCCACTCAACCTGTCCCCAGCTGGGGACACACCTGCACCACCAGCACCAAATCTGCAAAGCTCAGGGGTGCTGGGCACCCTCACTGATGGCTTAGCCAGAGTTGAAGGGACCATAGGGAGAGAAAAACGGGAGAAAAAATAAACCTCCAACCCCCTGCATTACAGAGTTCCCTGTTCAGCAGGGCAGTGCCTTGGTGGCATCAGCACCAAGGTTGGGTGGCAGCTTTGGAGCAAGAGGTGGCAGGAGGGTGCAGGGCTGGGGAGGGGGGAGCACAGCAGCCCCCCCAAGCTCCCCCAGTGCCTGGGCAATCCTGCAAACCCCAGCTCCTGCTTAGCATTCCCCTTTCTTGCCAAAATCACTCCGGAGCATGTCAGCATGCTGTCATGTAAGGAATCTCATTTTGGAGAGGCTTTTTCTCTCTCATTTTGCCTTCGATACAAACCAGACACAGCCTCACTTTATTGGGTGTGAGGGCAGGGCTGCCCACGTCCGGCCTTCCTCCACTCCCTCCCCAAAACCGTGCCAGAGTGGAGTTGGAGGACTCACACGGTTTGTCTGGGATACTTTTTGCTGTGCATGCCGGGACCTTCTGTGCAGATGTGCTCGCGTGCAGGACCCCCTTGCTGTGCTGCAGAAGCCCTGCTTGGAAGCCATGGGAGAAAGAGCCAAACTGCTCTGTGAGGTGGCTTTGGGGCTGCTCAGGTGCTGCCTGCTGAGCCCTGGGGTCAGGCAAACCTTGGATGTGTGGGATGCAGCATCTTCCCTCTGCTGCATTGTTATTTTGAGGACTGACACCCAATTTCCAGGAGAGCAGTGCTCCCCACGAAGCCCCAGGAGATAATTGTTCCCTCCTCTTCTAACCCCCATCACCCCAAAGCCCCTCAGTGAGGCCACAGTCTCCATGCATTCCTTCTCCTCTTATTCCAGGTGACTGCACAGACCCCCAGAGCCCCTTACCTGCCTGACCCCAGGGCTCAGCTCCGGTGCTCTGCGGATGGATAGTGAAGGACAAGTCCTGGCCTGGATTTCCCATTCCCTTCTCAGCCCCCCTCATCAAAACAGGGATTTCCCTTCTCTGAATAACTCACTGTGACTCCGGGTGCCTGGGGAGGCAGGGAGCAGCTTCCCTTGGCCCTGCATGCAGAGCAGTGGTGATCAGCAAGGTGATTAATTGGTTTGGGTGGCATTTTTGCCTGCTTGGCATACCTGATGTCATCCTTCCTTTCTGAGAGGTTTGGCCTGGGAAGCAAGAATAATCTGCTTAGGTCAGTGAAGGATGAAAACCCTCTGTCCACCCATAGTCCTACACAGAGTTTTGGAGCCGGGGGCTCCAGCCAGATGTGCAGAATTTGCCTAAAAAGGGCTGTGAGAGCCAGTGAGCTGTGATGGCCCTGCAAGAGTGGCACAGTGCTGAGGGGCTCCAGTTCCAGGTGTCTGTTTCCACACAGGACAAGCTGCCCTGCTGCCATTGGGAACCTGGGGCTTCCCAGGAAAGCTCAGCCTCATGGCTGAGCCAAGGGTGCTGAAATCAAATGGGTGCTTTGAAAGGCTGCTGATTCTCCCAGAAAGTGCCCCAAATCCCACCTGAGTCCTCTTCCAGCCCTGCTTCAGTGGCCAGTGCCAGCTGGGACTGGGAGTTCTGTCCCCATCACTGTGTGGGACCAGAGGGGGGTGTATGGCAAGTCCACAACGACCTCGACCATGGTTCAAGAAGCGTTTGGACCATGCTCTCAGGCACGTGGTGTGAGTTTTGGGGTTGTCCTGTGCAGGGCCAGGAGCTGGACTCTACGATCCTTTGGGTCTGTTCCAGCTCAGGATATTCCATGATCCTATGATGGTTGTTATATCTGATTTTATCTGCAGCAACCTGGGAGTAGCTTTTGCCTCTTCTAGGTTCACAGGTCATTCTTACAAAATATTGCAGTCTGCAACATGCAAGACAGACGTGTAGGAGAACATTTTGGGTGCAAAGACTGTTGCACCCAGTGAAGTATCCTGCCAGCAGTGCCATGTCTGGACCTGATCCCTGCTAGGTCTGGTCCTGAATGCCCCCTGGACTAACGGGGAGCTGAGGCAGCACATCCTTTCTGCACAACAGCCAGCACCTCTGCTCCCTCCTGTGCTCCTGCACCAGCCCAGCCATCCCTGACCTCACCTTTCCCCATCTGCAGCACTGGCCAAAGGTGTCCTGAGCAGGTTCTGCATCCCAGGGAGAGAAGAGCCTCCTTTCCAAGGATTCCTGGCCCATATGGAACACAGCTTTGCAAAGGCACAAGAATTTGTTCGAGAGTTCACTGAAGTTTAAAGTGAGTTTGTCTCAGACGCACCCTCTGTGATGCTTTTCCATCCTAACTCACATCAAATCATCGCTGGACATTTATTGTTTCTGGGCATGCTCCAGTTCCTCCAGGAGGCAGCAATAAGAGGGCCCCTCGCCTCCTTTTTCTCCTGCCATCCCCAGGCTCAGTCCCAGCCCCCCTAATTTTCCATCCCTCAAAGCCTCCAACCTCAACACCCCCAAAGCCCCCAGCGAGGAGCTGGGCTGGATCATGTCCCAGAAGGGTGAGGGCTCTCCATGTGGCCGGGGCAGCCAGTCCAGGCTGTGGAGCTCAGCCTGGGTGGTGGCAACAAGAGGGTGAGGCTGGCTGGGAGCAGAGCGTTGCAGTGTGGGGAGACAGAGGAGGTGAGGAGGTGCAGGAGGACGCCAGGATCCCTGCTGACCGGTGGTTGATGCTCCCTGCTGCAATTCGAAAGCTGCTGCAGCCTCAGGATAGGGTTTCCAGTACAAACACTTGGAGGTTTTCTCTCCAAGTTTATGTTCCAAGACTAATTTCTCAATATTCGTTTAGGGAGTCTGCCTTTCTGTGGGTGTAAATCTGTGTACCTCCACCACCTCGGAGAGGCCCGTGCTGATTGATATCAGCTGAGATGCTGACCCCAAATTTGCAGTTTGCACAAATGTTCCTGCCAATAAAACTGTTATTTAAAGTATTCAGAGAAAGTGAACCCAGGAGGCATGTGAACATGGTCCAAACAAATCTAATTAAAGCTTTCATCCAGAAAATTCTTCCTTACTATAGAACAAAAATCCACACATTAATACTTGTCCTCACTTCACTGGGGCTAAAAAACTCAGTTTGGAAGCCCAGGATAAATGAAATTTGTGCTGGGCTGAGCACTCACAAACCCTGCTGGCTCCAGGACACCTCAGAGCTCCCCTTTGGTCTCCTCCTGCATCCCCATCCTTACAGTACTTTCTGGATGGCTCTTGGCTTTGTGGAGAAGCTCGTTGCTTAATTCAGACAGTCCAGCTGGGCTGCAGTGGGGCAGCCACATGCTGCTGCGTATGCTGGGGAAGCAGCTGAGGAAACATCCTGGCAGGGGCAAATGGAAACCAGGGAGGACACAGGTACCAGCATCAGAGGAACCACCAGCTTGCAGAAACATCATGGAGCTGATCCAATGCTGCCTCCCAGCTGTCCCAGAGGCCGGGGTGCTGGGTTTGGACAGGTCATGTCTTATTTTAATGTGCACAAACTATCACAGCCAACCCGCCCAGGAGCAGCGGCTGATCCAGTCCTGGCAGCAGCATTTCAGAGGGCTCCATGTTATCCACGTACTCCCCAGGAAACGGATGCCATGGGATCTAGGCAGATCCAGGTCCCAGGCAGGGCTCTTTTCTAAGGGCATTGTGGATGTGCAGTCCTAAGAATTTTCTCCTTCTCACGAACTCTGTAGGAAAACAAAGATAAACTGGGACATTTTTACTCTCTTTCTAATCTTATGTTTTGCTAACTGGAGCTCTAAGGCTTCACCCAATCTCCCTGAAGGGTGGGATGACACTGTCCAATCACTATTATGTATATATCTCTATATAAAAGTTAGAATCAAAATAAAGTCTGTCACACTTTTGCTTTCTACGGCTTGGTGTGGATTCTGCTCTCCTTACTGCCGCTCACAGCGACAGGGCATCACTGCCAGGAATTACTGCTGTCACATCCTAGGGGAACGCTGTCCTGGTGCCTCTGATGGTTCCCAGTGGGAGCCAAGGACCAGCTCTGCAGGAGACGTGTCTGACCCTCTGAAGTTCAAAGGCTACGGACACATAATCCACTCCTGGTCTAGCCTCTTCCCATTTTCTCTTCTCCTGTCTTTCTCTCACTTGTTTCAAACTGACATGAAGTGGAAATCACCCCATCACTCACCTTTTTCTTCCTCACTGCCTCTCCAAGAAGCTAAACAAACAAATCTACCCCCCGGATCACCTTCATTTCATCTGCCCTCCCAAAGCCCTGTGTTTTTCTGAGGGCTTCCAGCCCTCAGACAGCCCTGCAGGCATTTTTCAAGACAGGAGAAACTTCAGACAGCAACAAAAATGTGTAGAATTTGGCCTATTTCTCTTCCCTTACCTCTTGGTGACCTTCAGGGAGCTTTAGGCAGCATCTCCCTTGCTCCCTGTCATGCCCCAGGACAGCTCCTGCCAGCCCAGCCCAGGCTGCCTGCTGGGGAATGAGCCACAGAAATGGAAAAAGAGAAAGAATGAGACAGGTGGGGAGAAGATGACTTGACTGCTAATGTAAGAATTATTTCCATGCACATTCCTCTTGCAACCAAATGGCTGGAGGAAGATCTTTCAATACCAGATGTGCTCCTCATCCCCACTGAGCGAGTCTGGCTGCTCAAGGGGACTCCTAAGTTTTAGATTTGCATCCATCACATTCTCCTAGATGGTTTTGGCCACTGTACAGGTGGAGAAATCCAAGACAAGGGCTGAAATAGAAATCTTGACCTCAGTGGTACCTCTTTATCCCACCCCTTTCCTCCAAGGAATTGCCCAAGGGCACAGACATCCTTCTCCCCTGCAGGGAGCCGGGCCTGGATATCACAGGACAAAAATAACTTGTCTCCTGTCCCTGAGCTGGAGATCAGGGCTGCAGAGGGGCTGCTCCTTCTGCAGCACCAGGGCTGACAGACAAACCCAGTGCTGCAGCTCACTGGGAAAATCCCAGACTTGGAGCAGAGGATAAAAAAGGTCAAAGGATATCCTGTGCGTGGCATTGCAGAGAGAGGCTGGGGCAGCAGAAACTGCCCAGACGAGCAGGATATTCTTCCTGTATGTCCCCAGCCAGGGAAGCAGCTGGTTCTGCCTGTACACCAAGGGTTTCATCAGTGTCCAAGAGGAACAACAAACATCCCTTGGGATGGTCCGCTGAGCCACAGCTGGGGATGTGATCTCTGAGGGCTGCAAAGCCCAGGGATGAATTCATCTGAGGCATGAATTCTCCCAGAGCATATTTCATTGCATTCCTACCCTGGCCATCTCCCTAACTTTGGCCTGGGGAGCCAATTCATTCCCTGTGCCTGAGGGACAGGGTACGTACAAAAGGGCCACTCTGGGAGTTGGAGGGGACACTTGCATTACCTCACGTGTCACAGCTGCCCAACACTGCCAAGCATCCTGCTGGGCTCCCCAGAGGAGCAGGAAGCACAGCAGGACACACACACTGCCATCTCCTTCCATGAGAGTGTTTTACAAGCATGGCAGATGAAATAAAAGAGCAGAAGAGCTGTAAATAAGCTCGTTTGAGTGTCTCCCTGGGGCCTTGTCAAGTCAGCTTCAGCTCCAGTCAACACCTCCCATATCAGGCAGAGCCCAGCCCAGCCAGGCTGCCTGCAGGGACCTGTCTGCTAATGGATTTCAGGTGCTCCAGCAAGGCTTGGAGGAAGAGCACAGGGAATGCTCTCCCTCCTCCTCGCCCTTGTCCCTCATGACGTCCCCTCAGCTGGCTCCTGGCTCTCAGGCATACATTTCCCTGCATGATGCCAATTTCTACCCTACCCAGCATGAAACTCTGAGGAATGGTTCTCACCACAGTGGAAAAATATTCTTTCACCCCAAAATTAAAGTTAGGTCAGGGCCAAGCACAAAGAAGATGTGATGAAGAGCGCTTGTCAAAATCAAGTGAGCTTTTTAATAGACTTCCAGAGATAATTTCCTGCCCAGGTCTCATCTCTTCTCTACTCCCCTTCTTTCCCTCCCCTTTCCCTGCTCTAGCTGAAGCCTCCCTGCAAGCCAACATCCCACCTGTTTCTAACCCAAACACTCCTGTGCCACATTTCCCAGCAGACATGATGAGGAATTCAATGGAAAAGGTAAAAGGTCAGGTTGGAGCCGTGCCAGGGCTGCAGAACACAGCTACAGCTGGGAATGGACTTCCAGAAAATGTCCATCCTTCCCAGTGACAATCCTCAGATGTCCTGGAGATGATACACTGAGTGCAGCTGGCCAGGGAGGAGGAGTCCTCGCTTGGGAGCCCAAGGATGATGGAAGAGGCAATGGAAACCCCAAATGGCAACGGGGAGAAGCAAGAACCTGGTTTGCAAGTTCAAAGGAGCAGGAAATTAGGAGGGCAATTAGGTAGGCAAGCATCCGATCCGTGACAAACTGGGCCACCAACACATCAGACAGGCAACAAAACAAAGAGCCAGTGATGAACCCAGCAAGCCACCGTACAGCCAGCAGCAGATGTGTTCAATTAGCCCAAGAGCCAACATCCAACCAAACACCAACCTAGCCAGCAAAAAACAGACAATAGACTACTTGTTCCATCAAACAGCTGAGTTAATAGCAAAAACGTGCAGGGAGTGAGCGAGCAGCCAAAAACCCACGCCAGCCACTCAATAAGTCAATTAACCAAAGACCCACATAATCAACCACTTAAGTAGAGCCGAGCAAATAACTCACAATGAGTTATTTATCCATTGAATTTCGCCTCTAGTTTTGCTTGGGCCATCTCTGTGACCACATATCAAGTCCCTTCAACTGATTTTCAATTAATCTCATTTTGGCTTGTTTGCTCTGTGCATGGCTGGCCAAAAGTTAACATGTGAACTGCACTCATTAGCTGTGATTGCCCAGGATGATTACATGTTGCTCTCTAGTCTCAGATTAGGTAAGCACAGTTTTGCCACGGAATCTCAGTCCCTAAAATGCTCCAACAGGACTGCTCTTAAGCCACCAGGACACAGCAGTCACATATATTCAAAGGAAAAAAACCACAACAAATGTGAGTGAGAACTTATCCAGCCATCCAAGATGTCCAGCTAAATAGTCCTGCAGGAAGAAGGCTCGTGATGCTGCTCAAACAGGACTGGGGAGCTGGAGCGTTTGGGTTTAGTGCCCTGAAGCTGGGTCCCATTTCTGGGGATCTTTTCCATCCCTGAGGCCATGGTTCCATGAGCAGGTGAGGATGGCCCAGCTCTTCAACTACAGCTCCTTGTCTGGGGCTCCTCAGACCCTGCCTGGGGTATCTCAGTGCCTTCTGCAGGACCTCCCAGCAGACCTCAGCTCCTGATTTATCATAGAATTGTTTAGTTTGGAAAACACCTCTAAGATCATCAGTTCCAATTGTCAACCCAGCACTGCCGTGTTCCCCACTAAAACACATCCCCAGGTCGACATCCAGATATTTTACAAACAATTCCAGGGACAATGATTTCACCACTTTTAATTCCTGATCACCCTTTCAATGAAGAATTTTTTCCAGTCAGTTTGAAATTTGCCTCTGTGGTGGCAAGCCCAGTGGCACAGCCAAGGCAGCACTTCCTAGCAAGGGCTGGGACATGCAGGGCTCTCATTGCATCTGGGTGCTCCAGGCATCACCAGAGCATTAAAACAACATCACCACCACTCTGGAAAACCCAGGCACCCGACTGGCATGTCTCAGAGGAGACACTGTGTTCCTCATCCCACCAGCCTTCAAGGAGAGGCCACATGGTGCCACGGAGTCCCGGGCTGCTGTTGTCCTCCTTGTGGGGCAGAAATGCTTCCTTCCCCCACCCCATACCAGGCTCCTTCACTTGCTGCCAAGAGACCCTAGGTCTTCTCATGCAGGTGGTCAAACGCAAGCCCAGCTGTGCCACAGCAGGATTTGGTGCGTGCTGTGGGTCACACTGCCCTTATTGGACCCCGGTACCAACAAGCCGTGGCCATTTCCACATTAGCTCTAGGAACAAGATCCATTCCTGGCCTCCTTCACCCCAAAATGGCCATGAAGAGAAGCAAGCTGAGCTGGCTGGGCTCTGAGCGTGGCCCCACACAGCTAAGGGAGGTTTCTATCGCTCTCCTCCGGGGCTGCTGTGAGCGCTGTGCTTTTGGCTCTGGCTGGGGAGGAGGCCTGTGCTGCCAAACCACACTGTCAACTGCTTCCCTGCTGCCTGCAGATCCTAATCCCGCAGGCAATATATAACCAGCGGGAGCTGCACCATCCCTGAAGTGTGAAGTGGAGTATCAGAGGAGCACTGCCATCTCCTGCCTCTCCAAGAGGCAGTCGCAAGGACTGTCAGAGATTAGGACTAATAGTACTTAGCTCACTTCAGCAGCCAGCTGAATCAAATGATCCTTACATGCCCTTATGTCCTAATGAATTGCATTTGATTCCTTGCCCAGCTCTGAGCATGGAGCAGCAGCACAGCTCTTTCATACTCGAAGGGCTGTGTAGGAATCACCCCTCTCATTACCCTTGCAAAACCAGCCTGTGTTTTTAATCCCGACAGCATCTCCGACAGCTCCCACTGCAGATTCAGGTTTGACTTCATCTTTCAAAGAGAATTGACCTCTTGAAGCCAAGCTCAGCTGCAAGCATCAAGCTTCAGCTTAGAGACCAAACAAAACCCACTGATTTCACATTATTTCCATGCAAAGCTATAAATCAGGTTGGGCTCAGTTTGACTCTGGGCCAAGGCTTGACTGAAAGGTTCATGAACCTTAAGGAATTTTTTGACAAGCTTGGTCTGAGATTCAAATTTGTAATGAAACCCCAATAGTGGAGCTCTGCTAGTTCCATGTAATTTCAGGTTTTGCTGTGAATATTTCATGCAGCTCTGGGGACAAAATTACACCAGCATAAACCCAGTTACTCCTTAAGAATCAATAGAGCTGACCTGGATTTCTGCCGGTGTAAGAGCAATCAACACAGCCCAGAAAAAGTTATTTTTATTCCTTGCCTTCTGTTTTGCTAGAATCCACCCAATAAAAGTTCCCAGCCTGAGTCCAGACTGTAGAAATGCAAATGCCAGTAGAGCATAAACCCCAGCATGTGTCTGGAGAAGTTTGTGTAAATCGACAGGGTCATTCCAGCTGTGAGGACAATGAAAACCCAACAAGAACTCCAGGACCCCCTTCCCCATCCAAATTTGCTAATACCCTGAGGGGTTTCTGTGAGAAGAGACATTTTGTGGGCTGTTGCCTGAGATGACTGTTTCTGGAGGGCAGAAAAATCCCTGTGCCACATCAGACTGAACTCAGGACAGGGATTTCTGCAGCCCTAAAAGAGCTGGCTGCTGCTCGCCCAGCACAGTGCTGGGTTCCAGGGGTTTGGTCAGGCTAATTCCCACTCATTTTTCACAGATCCCCAACTCTAATAAGGCAAACCAAATTTGTGCTCTGGAAGGAAAATGCTGTGGGGCTCAGGGGATGCTGTCCTCCACCCTTGCACTACTTTTATGGCATATCTGCAGTGGTGTGTCAATATCAAACTGCTCCAAATGGGGGAACTGATGTGAGGTGCTGAGCCAAAGCCCATTTACCTCCTTCTATCCCCACACAGGAACCCATCTCCACAGGCTCGGCTGGATAGCTGCTGGGGTAAGGGACTTCTGCCCCCCTGCTCCCTGGCCTCCTGCTTGCAGGACAGAGAAATCCTGGGTGCAGAAGCAGAGCAGGGCATGGCAGCCAGGCACTGAGCTCCCCTGCCCTGCAGCAACATTCACCCTCTCTGCAGAGCTGCTCCTCTGGTCCGTGCTGCAGCAGAGCTTGGCCTGCCACCAGCTCCTGCTCCTTCCTATGCCAAGCACTCTTCGCAGTAAGACAGCAAACAGCAGGATTTCCCTCTATTTGCTTATTTTAAAAACGTTTCTTACTGCAAAGGTTTAAGACCTGGCAGGAAGCTGGAGCTTTATTCACCCAGTTGCTCTCAGCAGCCCCAGAGATGTAAAGCAAGGAAGTGCTCTTGCCTGCTCCCCATCTGCACCCCAGCCCCCTCCAAAGACTGGCAGGCTCCACTTTCACAGCTCATTTTAGTGCCCAGAAAACCATTATTCCCAGATATTGCCAGATCCTCTGGCCTTATTTAATCCCACACCCACTCCCAAGGGCTGAGGTACTCCAATGCCTTGGGAAGGGAAGTCCTGGAAGGCATCTGTACTGCTGAGATGCTAGCTTGGCCTTCTGCATTCCCTGCTAGGCTCTTCAGAGGTGTGAAGAGGGAATTCCTCACTCCCTGGCAGCATCTGGCTGACCTTTCAGTGCAGACATGCTGAGACTTAAGTGTTTGTCCACGTTAGAGAATCATCATTGATTTGCTGCCCCTGATCTGAATAAATAAGTGCAGCCATCTTGGGGGGGTTCAGGTGTGATCAGTGGGACCTGGAGCTGGTTGTGCCAGCCTGGCTCCTTCCATTTGCCCAGGGCAAGCTTGGAGCAAGGTTTTGGAAGATGTCCCTGCAGTGCCCTTCTGTGCTGGGCCCATTCTCACAGATACTGTATCCCATGGCTGTATTTGCTCATTTTTGACCTTTTTGTTCCTGGGGTGAAGGAGCCAACATTGCCAAGGGTCTGGTGCTCCCATCCATGGCAGCCATGTGCTGAAGGCACCACACGGGGGTCAGACACCTCTTGAGAGCACAAGACTTAGTCTACTGTAGCCTTGCAGCACCTGCCCAGCACGTCCAGCATATGCCTTAACACACGGGCAAAGCTCCCTCATGTCAGTGCTATCACTCTGACACACATCCCCAGCCAGCATGGCACCTGTCTGCTGTCTGCTTTGGAGCTTCCCTCTGGAAAGCAGCAGAAAATCTGCTGCCTTAACAGATCAGATTCCAAACCTTGGATGCCAACTTCAGCTTTAAAGGAGGTTGGTCCCTCTCCCTATCGATAACACAGATGAAAATTGTAGTTTCCAGCACTCACCCATCTTCTTCTCAGGGCTGTGGCCTGGTGGTGGGAACGCATTTTCAGGGCTCTGCTGTTGGCAGGGAGTGAGGGCAGCCTCTCTTCCCAGAAGCAGCTCCGAGCATCTGCAGCAGTAGGGCTCCCCCAGCAGTGATTCTGGCAGGAACCTGGACCAATAATCCCCGAATTCCAGGGACGGATGGTGCTGGGTTGAATGCCTTGCAGCAGACACCAGGTTTTGGCTCCTGAGCGCTATGCACGAGAGGAGAGAGCCCACTGGGGAATGTGGAGTTATCCAAATTGGATGCAAGCTACATTTTATCTTATTGGAGTGGGTTTGGGGGTGATGTAATCACTCAGTGCGCTCGTACATTTGGGATCAGGACGAGATGCTGTTTATCATGAGCTGACAAGTCAAGGAAGGATGCGAGAAAATGATCTGGGACTTCCCATGCAGGACTGGCTGGAGCTGTGAACTGGGGCAGACGTGACTGGAAGCTGTAAGGATTAATGGCCCCTCTGCTGCTGTATGAGGTGCAAATGAATGAAATTCTGTTCCCCTTACAAAGGAATGCCATTAATTCAAGGGGAGATTGTCCAGATTTTTGTCCAGTGTGATGAAAGCCGAATTTGGCCCTTGATCTTGCACAAAAAACAGCCATCTAGCAACTTTTAAGGCGCTTCTTTCCATTTCTCTTTTGATTTGATTGCATTTTCTTATGTAGAAACCTTTTTTCCAGCAAATGCAGAAAGAAAGGGATAGAGAAAGATAGTCAGGCAGGTGAGGAGAGGCACTGGCAGACAGGAGCAAAGGGAAAATGACCGAGCAGAGGGAAACTGTACCTGGGACACAGGGAGCTGCTCCTTTGGGCAGTGGGAGGAGATGCTGGGGTGTGAGGGGTGAAAAGCCTCGTTGGTGGGAGGTCTCCAGCACCTTTGTTACACCTTTGTCGCCCCTTTGGCTGGAATTCATAAGTAAATACGGAGCTGACTGAAACTGCTCCTGCTCACCAGCGGCCTCTCTTTGGCACTCATCGGAATTTGGGATGGGAGGGGGCTGGGGGCGTCCGTGTTTACTCACATTCCTCTTCGTTTGCTGGTTTCGGGATGCAAAACAGGGGATGGCAGCCGGGTGGTGTGTGCGGCCAGGAGGGGTGGCGGGCTCCCTCGGCTTCTGGTGGCTTCATGCCCCAGTAGCTGCTCTGGGAGGGGGAGGTGACAAGGAATAGAGCACGGGGACAGGGGTTTGTAGTGCGGAGGATCAGGCAGGAGAGCTGGGAGGCGTGGGGCTGGCACTGGAAGCTGGATGGGGACGGGAGCCCCAGCAGATGAGGCTGTGCCATCTCCCAGCAAGGCACCAGGTCCCCGGGGAGCCCTTGCTGAAATCCCGTGGGTACAATAGTGCAGCAGTGCCTCCACCCCTTGCATGGCTGGTTCCAAGCAGATCAGTGTCCAGGAGGATGCCACACAACCGCCTGCCAGCCCAGCCCCTCTCCTCTGGGCTGTGATTCCACCACGTTTCCAGCAATGGGGTACTCTGGGACCCTACCAAAATGCCCTCCAAGAGCTATTTCTCCTCAAGCTCTCCATCCTACGGCTTTGTGATTCTCATTCCCTGTTTGAATCCAGCAGTACCTTTTCTTAAGGAGCGGGTGAGATGGAGTGTGTTTGTTTTGTGTCACCCAGAACAGTGGCGGGCTGAGCTCTGCTGAACTCCTCTGCCTGCCGTGGAGCATCACGTTTGCCACCCACGTCCTACTTGGAGTTTCTCCCCGCTGGCAGGATGCAGTGGTACGATGAGCTACAAGCAGAAGCAGCAGATGTTTGCT
>VZTG01003473.1:748903-760913 GCA_013397845.1 Melanocharis versteri | reverse complement strand
AAAAAAAAAAAAAAAGAAGGCAATAATCCAGAATTTTGCTGATATAAACACAATACCAGAACTGAATACAACTGAAGGAAGACAAAAACATCCCAAAGACATAAAACATCAGGCTACTTGGAGAACCTCCAGGCTACATGCACTGAACTCTGTCAGCCTCGGAGAAATGAGTGCTTAACCCCTTTTCAATCTCTTTGGCAGTCCAGCCCTTGAAGATTTACAGTGGACTCTGTTTGAATGAGGGATCTTCCCTGACACATCGTGCTCCTTTAATTCTGGGTGAGAAAACAAACAGCTGCCCTGCAGACACCAGTCTGACCGTCCCGTTCCCCTCCCCGGGGGACACTCAGCCCCTTCCTCGCCGTCGTTCCCCACCACCTCTGCAGCCCCACCAACACCTCGGGGCCCCCGTGGCTCTGGGGGTGCCCGTCTGCCAAACACCGGGTGCCCAGGTACCCACATGAGCAATGCGGGCAGCTCGGTGTCCC
Organism: Melanocharis versteri; assembly: GCA_013397845.1. Taxonomy (NCBI): domain Eukaryota; kingdom Metazoa; phylum Chordata; class Aves; order Passeriformes; family Melanocharitidae; genus Melanocharis; species Melanocharis versteri. The sequence continues at coordinate 760,425 of VZTG01003473.1, read as the reverse complement.
TGGGATGCTCCTGGGTGAGGTGGCTGTCCTGCTGCCACACTCCCCCGCCCGCACCGGGATGGGGCAGGCAGCAGGACCGAGCGGTGCTGCAAATTCCTCTCTGCTGGTGCTGCTCGTTCCCAAGCCCTAATTACAGCGCTGCTGCAGGGACCAGCCTGGCGCGGCGGGATCCCGGGGTCAGGCCAGGCTCCGAGGGCCAGCCGTGCTCCAGAGACGGCACTGATGGATTTTGACAGGACTTAAGGACACCTGCTACTTTCAGAGATTTTTCCCTTTTGCAAGCAAGCTTTCGAATGAGTGTGTGTGTGTTGACAGGGGCAGATATCACTGGAGGGTGTTGAGGAGGGAGCAGGAGGGAAATTCTGGAGAAGGTGTCAGGAAGGATTTTTCTCGGCTGCTCACCCTACGGTGAGTGGTGGGCAGTGAGGAACCAGCCTCCCTTGGGCCCAGATCATGTGGGCTCACTTTGGTTGTGGGGCCTGACCATGGTCTTTCTGATGTCCCTTTAAAGCCAATTAGTAGCATTAACTTATGGAGACCACACACATGCCCAACCCTTATATTTATGCTGGATGGCTTCCATCTTGGAAACTTCCTTGGCCTTCTGTCCATCCCCAGGATGTTTCCACGACTCCACCTTTCCCTTCCCAACCCTGTGGCCACAAGGGAACCAAGAAGATTCATGGCCAAAGCATCAAGAGGGAAACTGAGCTACCAACCTCTCCCATCCATTGGAAGTTCTCAGGCTGAGCAAAGCACATGCTCCAGGCATGGGAGGGGGCTGTTCTAACCCGTGAAATAAAGAACGTGTTGTGCTCTGTGAGTGCAGAGCAGAGAGGGACAAACTTCTTTCATACCAGTGCCAGGTCTCAAAGTCTGCACCCCAACAGATCTGGTGGTCTTGAGGGATTTGCTCCAAACAAACATCAGAAAGTAAAACCAGCTCTGTATGTTTGTCTTGTCAGCTCCATTAGAGTCACGGCACGGCTTGGGTTGGAAGACACGTTTAAAGACCATCTAGTCCAACCTCCCTGTCATGGGCAGGGACATCTTCAACCAGATCAGGTTGCCTAGAACCCATCCAACCTCATCTTGAATGTTCCCAGGGATCAGGCATCCACCATCTCTCTGGATAGCCTGTACCAGTGCCTCACCACCCTCACTGGAAAAAATGTCTTCCTTGAAAATCACCCCTTGTTCTCTCCTCACCTTCTGTCCTGGTTTCCCTTGTCTCCCCATCTAAATGAGGAGAACAGCAGGCAGGGAAGGCAGGTCTGAGCTTCACCTGCCTGTGCAGGAGCTGGGAATGGGAGATCATCTGCTTGCCTAGGCATGGGTGGCCCTTGAGGGGAGTGACTGGGAACCTGGTGAGGGCCAAAACGTGTCAGCCTGGGAGCCCCGATCCCATCCCACATAGTTTTACAGTGCAGCTCTCCCTGTAAAGTGTCTGGTGGAGTGATGTGGAGCCATGTTGGCCAGATCTCCTATGAGTTTCCAGACACATTATAGATGTATGTACACATATATTTATATCCGTAGCTGCTGTTTTGCAGCCGGTGGGAAATGAAGGCTGTTCTCAGCCTTGTTCCCTTTCTGCACATTACCCGCACTCCCTCTTGCTGACATCCACTGGACCCAGTCTTCTCCCAGAGGAGAAGCCAGGAATTTATTAGGCAATGAAGGTGCTTGACGTCTTCTCAAACTGCTCCTTCTCCTCTTTAGGCGCTTTTTTCTGGGTTGGAGTGTTGGGATTGTGTGAGGAAGGCTGAAAGGAGCATGGCTGCACATCTCCCCTGGAGCCTCTCCGTCTGACTGCTTTCATGCGCAAAAGGCAAAACAGAAACACGACTGATCTCTGAACTCTGGATGGGCCCTTTCACCACCTCAGAGCTGTTGGATTATCTCTCTTTTACCTCCTTCCTCTGTTTCCTCCTGAGCCTGGACACTAACGCCAAGTCTGGTTCTCAGCACATCTGCTCTTTCAAAGGGTTGGGAGGTCCCAAGACCACTCAGTCCCAGAGTCAGGATTTTGACATCTGGCTTGGCCTTGCCTATGAGTCACTTGGGGAGCTTGGGAAAGTCACGTAACTCTTCCTTGCTGGTGCAGCGGCTGCTGGGGCGGTGCAAGGCCCAGCCCCGTGGGCCCCAGCTGGCTCCTCTTCTCCAAGGCTTCACCTCCGAATGCATGCCAAGCACCTTGAGCTCTTCTGGTGGAAAGAGCCTTGCAAACGCCCCTTGGTCTGATGTCCCATGATGGGAATACAGGTGGCCTGTGCCAGAGTTTCTCTGCCGGCCCATCTGGAGAAGTGGAAGGTGCAGAGATGCTCCATGTAGTCTTCCACCAGCTACAAAGACTTCAACAGGCACTTTCATGTAATGCCATCCTGTGGGATTTACCTGCTGCTCTCCTCTGCCCTATGGCCCATTCCAACCTACTATTTTAGAGAGACTTCGACTATTTTATTGCATTTGCTTCTCCAGACCAAAGCCTCCCTGGAGAAACACTACCAGGCACAGCTTTACGCTGGGTGAACTGAGCAGAGCCTGGCCCCAAGCGTGTTAATTGTTGGCAGATTCATTATTGCCCTTTCCAGGTCTCTGTTTTTCCCTGGAGGAGCTGGGAGCCACGGACCTCCGGCGCCGGGTCCCGAGCAGAAGCGTGCTGCAGGAATGGGAGCTGGCAGCTCCCGGCCAGGGGTTGTTGCAGGAGATTTTGTTCCACCGCCTCTGCTGGGGCTCTGTTTTTCCATCCCCATCCAATGAAATAAACACTTTCACATGTCACGAAGCCCTGCGGACACAGCTTGAGAGTTTCGTTTTCCCTTGTGGAGCGCCTGCCCCCACTGGTCTCCCCACCAGCCCAGCTTGCTCCATTCCCATTTCCAATCCCCTTAGCTGAGAGGATCCTCAGTGCTCCCCTCCCAGGGACCCCGGTGACATTTTTACCAAGGACAGGATTTCCGTGGAGGTACAAAACCTGGTGGTTCTGGGACATGGTGCAGGGCTGTCCCCACCAAGTGTGGCTGGGAGTGGAGATGAGCTGGATGCCCAGCTGGAGTGGGGGTCAGGGACAAGGAGACAAAGTGCAGATGGAGGGGAGTGTATTTGCAGAGACACCCCCAGGACTCCCCACTCCTCTTGCTGTGGGATCCCAACTGTCCACTACGGCTCCTTGGCTGAGCTTGAGCCTCTGAGCCCCTGAGATTCATCCAGAACATTCCCCAAGACCCCCTCCTCCCTTTTCCTGTGAGCCCAGGGGCCGTACAGGGAAGGATGGGGGGGAGTCAAGGAGGAGGGAGCATATTTAGGCCCCGTTGTTTCTGCTCACAGACGTGGCAGTCCCCAGCCACTGCAGCTCCAGCCCTGGCAAGCACAGCCCAGCCTGTTTTTATGTTTCCTGCCTCGGCTCCCAGGCAGCCCAGGACAGCCCAGCACTGAGGCACTGCGCTGGCCGTGACCCCACCGAGCTGGCTGAGATGGGGGATCTGATCCCTGGGGAACTGCAGGCACCTCTGAGCACCTCTGGATGCAGGGAGTGCAAAGAAATGGCCAGCCAGCCTCAGGAAGAGGAAAACCTGATGTAGTCTCCTGGCGTTCCCTCTCCTGGCTTGGGTCAGGACATGTGCACCAGCCAGGGTGATGCCATGTCCTGCATTAACCCTTTCCATGGGGAGAGCTCAGCAGGAGGGCTGGGGCTTGCAGAGTCAGCCCTGGTCCCATGAGCAAGGTTCTGGCCCTCCTGCCTTCCCCATGTGCACCTGAGAGAGGTGGGGATTCCTGGGGAAGGCTGTAGAGCCCAGCAGGGATGAAGGAGCTGTGACCAAGGCTGCATGAGGAAACACATCCATGGGAGCATTCCATGGATCCCTAGTGGAATTAGCTACCCTCTGAAGCAGGCCGAGGGTTTGGCTCTCCTGGGACATCCAAATTAGTGTCACCCTCTGCAGCAGATCATAAACCAGGTGGCCCTCTCTGCCCTCCATTGCTGTCACCAGAGAGGTCAAGGTCTGATCCATAGAGAGAGGGTCAAATTCTACTCAAAGTTTGGTCTCTTGTGGCCTGGCTCTTTCTGGGTCCTTTGCTGCAACCTGGGAAGAACAGCTGCACTTGTGTTTTGGGGAGATTGCTGCAGAATTAGGAGATCCTAAGGAATGGGACCTGGGTGGCACCTGGAGCAGTGAGAAGGCAGCAGCCCAGCAAGAAAAATTCAGGACTGGGGAACTTCAGGGCTGGTGGCAAAGGGAGTCAGCAGTCTAATGTCCCCAGTCAGAGACAGCCTGGTCCTTTTTTGAGTGCTCAGCATTGAGCCCAGTTTCTCGGAAAGCCGTGGTTTCCACAGCATCCCCACCAGGCAGCCTGGAACCAGGCTGTGGCCCAGGTGGAAACCTGCTGGCTCCTCTCCTTCCCTCTGCATCCCTGGATCTGGCAAGAACCACCGGCAGGATACAAAGAACAGACATTTCGTGGCAGAGACACTCATGTCCCCACCATGTTTGCAGCCTGGCTGCTTTTGCTCCTCCAAACAGGCGAGTCCAAAGCTCCCCCTCTGCTTCTGCTGCATTTCAGTTCTGCTTCTTTGATGCCACGAATTAAAGGCAGGACATAATAAACAATAACAACAATAAAAAACCCATGCACAAACACGTAACAAATCAAAATGACCTCGTCTGTGAATGAAGGGGAAAAAAAAAAGGCGGTTCCATCCCTGAAAGTCTCAAGAGCTTCCAAAAATAGGCTGTGGCCCCAGCGAAGGGAGGGATTGCTCGGTCAGCGCCAGCACTGGAAGGGAGCTGCGGTTTCCCAGTCACTCCTGCCCTGCTCCAGTGCCCGTGGGCAGCTGCACCTCATCCCCCTGGCAGGGGCAGAGCAGCCAAGGGCCCCGTGGGGCTGGGAAGGGCAGCATGGCTCAGGTGGTGTGAAATCCCTCTAAAACTCGGAGTAATAATTTATTTTGCTGTTTACAGCTGAGCAACCCATGGGCCACAAAACACCTCCCCCCTACACATGCACCAAAGGTGGGCATGGCTGGCGCTGTAGCTGGAAGGGTAGAAGGGTCCCAAACCTCAGCACCCAGCTGCCTTCCAGCTCTCGTGATGGCTGTTACACGAGCCTAGAGGATTTTCCCCATTTTCCCAGGTGCTTGGTACATGCAATCGGAAATTTTCCACCTCCGAACACCCTGCCAGCAGCAGCCACCCTCCCCACTGTGCTTTTCCCTGGGATTTGGGCTTCTCCCAAACCTTGCTGCAGGAACGCTCCTCATGCTGGCCGCTGCCTCCCACATCTGGGAACCATGAGTGGAGCAATGGGGCCGGAGATGGAAATTTGGGCTTGGCCCCATTGGCTCACCTGCCTCAGCCCCGCACCCGGCCCGGGGACTGCACCAAACCCCCAGCAGACCTTGGCACCCTTCCCCTTGTCGAAGGCAACTCCGGGCAGCATCTGCCCGGCAGGAGAAGGAGAGATGGAGCTGGAGCGGCGGCTGAGCCGGCGCTGTGTGCGCACGGGCGGCACAGGCTGCGCTCTGCTCTGGCCAGGGCCGCATTCCTCCCTTCACCCGGCGTGCCGCAGTTCAGCGTGTGCACGAGCGCACACGTCCTCCAAGAGCCCCAGCCGGTGGCCAAGAGACTCCAGATGCTGGAGGAGCTGTGCACAGCTGCTGGCCAGCAGCAGCAGAAGGGAAAATATAAATAAAGACTTGAAACACTCTCCTCTCCTCTCCTCTCCTCTCCTCGTCCCTCTGTCCCAGCTCTCCCTCCAGCAGTGCTGCTGCCTGACCCCAGCACAGCAGCAGGACATTCCCGTGTCCCCTGCATGCCCCTCGGCCCATCCTGCCAGCTCCCAAAGCCGGGCTGAGCTGCCCCCCTCGGGCAGAGCCGCCGGCCTGGCTCGGCGGGGGAACAGGCAGAGTCCATGGCGTGTCTGGAAAGAGAAAATCTCCTTGCAGAATCTAACGGGAGCACAGCGAGCTGGCCTGTGCGGGGTCTGCCTGAGAAATGAGAGCATGGAGAAGGAATGTCAGGTATTTCCTTCTGCTCCCCAGTGCTAGAGCAGCCCCAGGTAACTGACGGGGGCAAAGGAAGGGACCAGCGCTGCTTCCCTGCATCCCTTCGCTGCTGGTAACCTCCAGATCACAAGCAAAGCCACGGGGGTGGAAGGGAGACCGTGTCTTGCTGGCGAGATACGGATCTGATTCTGTTCTCTCAAACGGGACAGGAAACCGAGAAAAAACCGAAAATAATTACAGGAGGGTTTATTGGACGATTAAATTGATCGAAGCCTTTCAGCAGTGTGGGAGCTGGGGAGGAACTGCCTCAGAGAGGGCCTTGCTCTGTTTAAAATGAAAGCTTTTCCTGGGCCATCAGCCCAGCGCGGCCGTGGGAGCGGGATCGGGAGGGTTTTGCATCGGCACCAACACCACGGAGTCCCACAGACCCTCCTGCACCACGCCCTGCCCGCAGGGCCGAGCGTCCGCCGTGGGATCGGGAGGGTCGCAGGGGGGATGCAGGGCTGGAGAGACACCAGCCCCCAAAGTTGAACTCAGGTCATGGTCTCACTGGCCCTTGGTTTTGTTCCTTCCTTCGCGCGGCTTGCGGTTGAAACTCGAAACCGGCTCATCTGGCCGGCCGGCGGGCTGGGAGCGCTGGATGTTGGCAGCCTCCTCGCCTCGGCTCCGCACGGCCCCCGGCCATCCGCGCAGCATGGAAAAGCACAGTAAAGCTTTCGCTTCCTCGTTTGCAGGAGTCCCGCTGTCGCTCCCGGAGAGGATGGGCAGGGTGACAGGGCGCTTCCGAGGCTGGGGCAGGATGGAGAGGGGCTGGCAGCGGGGTTCACCCCGGGAGCGGGGCATTCTGCCCATGCACATGCACATGCACAGCGCGGAGCTCGGCTGAGGCAGCCCGAGCAGCAGCACCATCCTTGTGCCTGTGCAGGGTTCCCTGCTGCAGGACGTGAGCAGGGTGCAAATGGCCCCAGCCCTCCCCAGCTTCCCTGGCCGGTGTTTCCAAGGGTTGGACGTGCGGACACAGCGCTCCCCGCAGCTGCGCGGCAGATGAGCGGCTCTCGCTGCTCTGGCGGGGCTCGGCTCTGCCCGCGGACTCTGCCCCGTTACACGTGGTCTTCCCGAACGCAACCCAGCCGCAATAAAACTGGACAGCTCTGTCCTTCCCTTTACTCAGCTCGGAGGCTGAAGCATCATCACCTCTATGTTTACATCCAAGGATGGGGGCAGGTCCCAGCTTCACCAGCTCCCAGAAGATTGTGAAATGGAAAGCAAAGGGAATAGAGCAAAACAAGGCGACTCCACGCTTAAAATCTGTTATTTTGATTTTACCTTGTTCTTCCTCCTTATGCTTGTTTCTGAGCATCAGTAAGGAGACTGGTTGTGCCAGCTATCCCACATGTGAGGTTTGGCTGAAATCAATAGAAATCCAGCTGCTTTCCATGAAGAATATTAAGTTTTTCTTAAAAAATAGCAGCTGAAGCTTTTGAGTTTGGAGCAATGCCCAAATCCATCCTGGTGGCTCTGCAGGCCAGGGCACCCTCACCTCTTCCTAGTGAGGTCTCATTGGATGGGTTCTGCTCTGCCACCTTTTCCTGGGTCACTAGGAAAGGGGGACCCTGGAGAAGTGGCCTTGCTGGGGTCGTCGAGGGCTGTGACACTGCAGGTTTTCCTTGCAAAGCCCCACAGAGACAGTGACAGAGTTCTTTGCCTTTATTGCTCTGCCCATGACATGGCTCTCACCTTCAACCCTCTCTAACCTTGTGCTTTACATCCCAACAGTTCACACGTTTCACCCTTTTCCAGACTTCCTCTTTCCTGGGTGTTGATCCTGCCCATTGCAGGATGAACCTACATCCTCTGTGCTTTTATCAGGCTCCTCACCACAGGCAGATGCTGGTGGGGCTGGTCCAGCCTTGAACCTGGGGTCCTGCTGCCTCCCCCTGGCTGGCCCCTCCTGCTTGGCTGATCTCCAGTATTGCTGGCTCCACCCTGGCTCCTCAAAGGCCGTTTTCCGATGCTTGTCTGTTCCAATTTGTGTCTTTGGCAGGACAAGACTGTCTCCTCTCTGGGTGCGGGTCCAGTCTGTGCTCGTGGCCATGGCTTGGACCCGTCTGTGTGTGGCCAGGCAGCCTTGCAGTGGCCCTGGCTGGGGATGCTCTTGCTCCTTGCCAGGGAGAGCATCAAACCCTGTGGCAAGCACACCTTCTGCTCTCTCTTTTTTCACCTGGCTGAAGGTATGCAGGAGTTTTATCCTCCTGAGAGCTCTGCCCCCCTCCTGAGCTGTGCTGGGACTGAGTGTCATAGTGCTGACACCTTGGCTGCTCCCATGGGATAGACAGAATGAGAGAGAATTAATTATTAATTTAAAATTTAATTAAGCAGCAATTAATTCAATAATAATAATTAATTACTAATTAATGGATCTCTTTAAAGAGGGGAAGGTAGAAGAAAGCAAGCCAGAACCAGTGATTCTGGCTGGGAGCCCCCTCTCTACCCACCAGGTCCTGCCATCTCCCTCAAGAAACAAGTAGCTCACCTTCCCTTCCACAGACCCCAGCTCTCACCCAGCCTTGGGGTCTTGGAGGAGTCATGTGGTGCTGAGGAGAAGAGATGGTGCCTTTAAAAAAAGAGAAAAAACCAACAAAAACCCAACAGAAATCAGGTACCTGCCAGGAAAAAAAAATCAAACATATTTTCCATTGTGTCTTGGCTGTGGAAGGGGGATGTGACAGCCATGGAAAATGGACAGATTCTGCGAGCAATAAAAAATGGCTTTACTTTTCCCCCTCTTCTCCCCCTGTCTCTTTTCATGTGCTGCATTTCCTACAATCTGATTTTCTTCTCTCCAGCAAATACAGGTTTCAGGTTCCCAAGCATGGGGCTGTGGTTTGAGAGGAGCAATGGAAACTCCCTGCGGTGGGAAGGGGCCAAAGGCACAGGGGGTGCAGGAGGGGAAGGAAAATGGGGCTGTTCTCACTGGGGTGTGAAGGCTCACAGGGGCACGGAGCTAAAACCCCGCACTCTGCTCCACACCGGGCACGTCTCTCACTCAGTGCCTCCCGTCTGAGGCTGAAGGTGGTGATGCATCGGGAGCTGGGGTGTGCTCCCATGCTGGAAGAGGGGACCCGGGGAGGTCCCACCACCCCAAGGCCACCCCAGACCCAGGGGTGACCCACAGGAGGGTCAGAGCTGGGTTTGCCGGTGACCCCTGCCCACTGCCACCTCCGTCCCCTGCCCGTGCATGTCCCGTGGGGCTCTCCCCTGCCTGGCTGCTGGCCAGCGTGCTCGCCTTTCCCAGACTGCTGGGGGAGAAGTGAAAGTGCTTCTCCTCATTCCCGAGTGAGATCTTTGTTTACAGGGACTTCAAATATTTATCCAAACTGCAGGGCTCTGGCAGGGACGTCGGGTCCCCCTGCGCTGGGCTCTGCAGCTCATCCTTCCTCACCTTTGGGCCATCTCCTTCTCTTTATTTATTTCCTTGAGGATCTTCCCTGCAGTAAATCACTGCTGCCAGCGTCAGTCCTGAGGGTGATGGGATTCAGCTGCCCGCTGGGATTTTGGCTGTGACCTGCAGGAGCACCTCTCCTTCTCCTTACAGGGGATGGGTTCATCCTACAAACAGGGAAAATAACGGGGCTCTCTAGAGGCTCTTTCCCCGGATCAGGGAGCTTTGAGGCAATTGGGACAATTGAGAGGCATCCTCTTTCTCCCCCACCACCCACGCAGGCACCTCCAGTGGGCAGGCACTCCCAGCGTGGCTCAGCTGGGTGAAGGCTGAGCTCTGCCTGCTCATCACTGTCCTTGCTCTCATCAGATAAAACATCCTCTGAGAAAGAAAAGTGAGTTTCTGGATTAGGTTCTGGCACGAATAAACACTCGTGCTAGAATTTGCCAGTCTTTCAGGAACTGCAAGTATTTTCTCAGTGTCAAATGTTCATGCAGATACTGTATAAAAAATGACCTCGATTATGTCAGTTATTACAATGAGCAGAGCTCTGGGCTTTGGTTCATAACAGTATCTGCAAATCAGTGTCTTGACTTTCTGCTCTTCTTGGGAGATTGCTCATGCTCCCGCACTCTGAGGCCAAACGTCTGTGTTTTTGGACAGGGCTGGGGCAGCCCGCCAGCACCTTCCCTGCACGGAGGCCAAGTGCTGCGTCCCCATGACATGGCAGAGCTGTTTTGGGAGAAATGTGGGGTATGTGACTTCCTGGGGAGCCTGGCCATGCACCGTGGCTCAGGGACCTCTGTCCATGGCACCTCCTGCAGCAATCCCATGGAAAGCCCAGACTGACCTGCAGCAGAGGGTGTGGGAACATCCCAGAGGGAGCTGGGTGTGAGGGGGTGCCACTGCATAGGTCCAGGGGTGTTTCCCTGAGGGGATGCCAAGCCGAGCAGGGGAAATGTGGCTTTGAGAACACACTGCTGTCCCTGGGCCTGGGGGTCGTGGGGGCTCCTCCTGCCCCTCCCATGCCTCGGTGCCTCCTGGGGGATGGACCTGAGATGGGAGCGTGGAGGTTCCTGGGGAAGCTGGAGATGCCCCTGGGTGGGATGAGCAATTAATGATTGCTGATTGCCCTTGGAGAACATCTGGGATCAGCCTCTGCTCCCTACCCCAAGCTTGGCACTTGCAGAAATCTCCCTTTTTCTCTCACCCTGTCCCAGGAGCTGCTCCCACCCTGTCCCAGGAGCTGCTCCCAGAGACACGAGTGAACCGTCTGCCGAAAGCACAGGAAAGCACCCGACCATCAACTTTGCTGCTTCTCCAGTGGGAGAAATGACATCCACAGGCCGTGGGTGAGGAGAGCACCGGTGGGAAATGGCCGGGCAAAAGCAAACTGAAGCTAATCTGAGTCTGCTTTTTCTCCAGATTGCTCTGTTTATTCACAATCTTTCTTTGATAAAATTGTAGAAAATCAGAGGCAACACACACTGCCTTCCAAATGTAAAGGGGGGGATGGAAAAAGAGCCAGGAAGAGAAGGCAGCTCCAGCACAGAGAGCGATGCAGAGAGGCCATCTGAGAGGCACGAACAGAGTTACTGCACTCAGTCTTTCAGCAGCCTTCATTTGCTGCTCCTTGCATGCAGGAATTTCCCATTAATAGCCAGTGTCTGAATCTGCAAATAAAAATAAAAATAATAAAAATATGGAAAATAAAGACCTTTTGTTTTCCAAGCTTGAAGCAGCTGCACAGCATCTCCCAAGACAATGGCTGCAAAGATGAAACCAAAATCAGGCACCATCAGCCTGGAGCAGTGTTCTGGAACCACATCCTTGCCTCATCTCCTACTGTCCCTGCTTCCTCCTGCCCTCAGCTTGTCAGAAGCTGGCTGAGCATTGCCCAGTTGGGATGCTTACAGGGGACATGTGGGAAATGAGGTTGAGAGTAGGATTGCTTTGATTTTAGCCAGAGACTGCAGAGTAGGTGAGAGTCTCCAAAAGAAAAGGGAAAAAAACCCTAAGCAAAAAAAAAAAAAAAAAAAAAAAAAAAAAAAAAAAAAAAAAAAAAACAAAAAA
>VZTG01003473.1:715311-748898 GCA_013397845.1 Melanocharis versteri | reverse complement strand
AAAGAAAGAAAGGAAGGAAGAAAGAAAGAAGCGTTCTTACAAATTTCCAGCAGTTTTTATTGTAGGTGGAACTGGTAATGGATGTAGCCTGACACTTCTAACTACGAGGCTCTGATTTCATTTGACTTTAACTTTGTCAGACTCAAAACACTTGGCCTGAACTTCTCCAGGCTGGCTGCACAACAGCCAAAATAGCACCTCCATTTGCAAGGACAAGGTTCAGGAAAAAGAAAAGCATTTTCTGCATGAGAGCTCTAGCAAGCCTCTGCTCTGGCAGGGAGCTGCATTTCACCCAAAGGTGCATTAGATGGAGATGAGATGAAAGGCTATCCAGGTTATAACCTCTGGAAAACTGAGGTCTGCCGGGTACAAAGGGCAGCAAAATTGAGAGCTTGAGTTTGAATTTGTGTCTTTTATAGGCTGATGTGGAAGGAAATGGTGCAGCCTTGCTCTGAGGCATGGGAGGTGTTAATGTTGAGCTCCAGCCCTGTACAGAAAGCAGAGCTTCCACTGCACTGTGCCAGCACAATTCCTAAAATCCAGACTGAAATTTACCCTTCTAGTCCAAAGAGGAGATCCACTTTCTTTCTCTTTGCCCTCTCACTTTGGGAAATGACCCAGAGAGGAGTTCAGGAGGATGGGGAGCATTCATTTGGTTGGTCAGATGCCTCATTTCTCCTTGTGCCAGGACTTTTCCAGCCATGTTCTGGAGAGAGGAGCACACAACACTCTCTACACATTCACTGGGGGTCCTCAGGACTGGCATATCAATGCAGGAACAAAATACCCTGTCTTGTGTGTGTGTCCTGACTCCAGCAACCAGGACCCATCCCGAGCCAGCTCCACCCTTCCCTTAAAAAACTCACTTTCTTGCAGATAGAGCAACAGCAAGGAAGGGAGTTTCCATTCCTTGTGTGCTGGTCCAGCTCTGCACTGCGAAGCAGCCTGATGTTGTCTGGGCAGCCAAAACCCTCCTTGCTGCTGCCTGGGATCTGGCAGCACCAGGCAAAACCTTCCTGGCTGCAGGGCCAGCTCTGGGCAGTTGGTATGGCCTGGAGGAGCTTTGGGAAAGCCAGGGATTGCACCATAAAAACCTACGGAAGGAACAACTGGTGAATTCTCAGACCGGATCTTGGCCGTGGCACCTGAATTAGCCCCTCGCCCTGGCTGGTAGCACTGAGGTCTCCTTAGCAACAGCACTTCAATGTTTAACACCAAATGCATGTGCCCAAATGACCTTCCAGGTCCTTTCCACAGTGCTGCTGCCGAGCTGGCTCCAGGAGCACGGCAGCTGCCAACTGAGCCACCGCCAGCTCAAGATTTCCTCTGCTTCTCCCAGATGAGCACTCGCTGGGTTTGCCGTGATCTGGTGCTCAGCACTGGTGAGCTCATGGGCAGGGTGGAGCCTTCAGGAGGAACAATGTCAGACCAGGAGAGTTAAAGAAAGCCAGAGTCCAGAGGGTCCATGGATAGAGACGATCCTGTTGTAGCCACCAGATGAAGGAGACGTGCTTGGAGATGCAACCTGCAAAGAGGTGGAAAATAACAGCTGGAGGAAAAACCCTGATCCCGTAATTGTCCTGACTTTGGGGAAGGACAGGGGAGACGGTCACAAACTGACCAACTGAGCTGATGGGCAGCAGAAGCAGAGAGGGGGCCTGGGGGTGGTCCCTGGACAGAGCAGGGCAGTGAGTCTGACTGGCAACAAGGAGCTAATGGAAGCTGAGGGAGACAAAGCCATGGCCTGGAGACTGACTGTGCAGCCAGGATAGTGGGCAGTGCCTGTGCTTGCAAGGGCAGACACTCAAGAGAAAGTCAGCAAAACAGAGACGTGGAGGCTGCAGGAGCTCAACGCTTCTCACTCCAGTAAGTGGCTGTTTATTCTGGTTGTTATGAAAAGCAGGTCTGACACTGCTGTCTGCAAACCATGGCTCTCCCTCCTTCCCTCCCGCCATCCATCCATCCACTCACCCATCCCTGGAGTACCTAAGCACCTCCACAGCAAATTGTGTTTATTTTCTGTAGATTCATCCAGGAAACTCTAGCACTGCACCTGCCTTCAGCCTGAAACCTTCCTCTGTGCCTCCAAGCATCAGTGTGGAGTCACGGCGTGTGCATGGAGAGGGAACAACCCTGCCCCAAGCAGGAGGTGGGAGATGCTTTATGAAAAGCAGCTACAGCCATTCTTGGAAGACTTTGGCTCCGAGCCTCTCTGCCACATTCTTAGGAGAGATCATATCAAAAAAACTATTTTTACTAAAATTGTAGTGGTAACAGGCTCCAGATGTCTGTTGTTATGTAATAGGGCTTGTTTTAATGGATCTGACTTCCAGATGTGCAGCGTGGGCTCAGGGCGTCTGCTTGGTCCTCTGTGGACCAGGGGGAGCAGCCAGCTCTCCACGCCGTGCCAGAGGGGCAGCTGGGATCCATGGCAATGGGATGGCTCCTGGTTCACGAGCACTGCTCTTCCTTGTCCGTTCTGCTACAGCTTCAGTCATCCTGGGCACTCGTCTCAGGTTCCACATCTCATTCTGGGATGAAAGCAAGAAGGGTCACTGAGCACTGGTTTGCCCAGCTCTGCATGGGAAAGGAAGGAACTTGCTGGAAAGGCTGGGATGAGGAGCCATCCCTGGCAGCACTGTGGTCCTTTCATGGGACTCGTTGGGACTATCTGCAGGTATCACCATCACATACATGAGAAGTATTGTTTGGGGATTCTGATTAACCAGTGACTGAAGATTGGAAGATAAAGGGAATTAAGGGACTGACCACGTCTTGATTTCCCAGGGCCCATTTTGTGCTTTCCCTGCTGTGAGAAAAACTTGGGCAGGGTGACTGCTAGGAGGAATGAACCACAGAAAGGTTTGCTCAGGCAGAAACATTTTGGACTTGCAAATGAAGAGGAAAAGCATCTGAGGAAAGAGACTGTCACTTTCCCCTTGAGCCTGTGGGAACAGCTCAGTAAACACCGATGGGACCAGCCCACACATCCTTCTGGACCAGTTTCTACGCTGTCATTGATGTTTTCCAGCTGAGCTCCTGCCTTGGTTCATCTTGCTTGGTGAGGTTCCCTTCCCTGCTGGAAGCTGAAGATTTTGAAGGCATTTTGAGGCCTGGTGGCTTCCCCTCCCCTCAGTGCGGGTCTTGGTGCCACAGGATCAGTGTCCCCCCTGTCCAGCACTGCAATTAGCTGGAAACATTGGCTGCTCACCCGTTTGGTAGGAAGGGCTCCAAGGAGGGATGCAGCAGACGTCTGGATCCGAGCTGCTAGGTGGACAGGGGGATGAGTGGTGCATGCTAAGCCAAGGAGGATTTGAATTCAAAGTATGTGGCTCTGTGCCATAGCTGTTAGCATCTGCTAATGAAATGCTAAGACTTATTAACTGCCCAGACTGCGGAGGGAGATTTAAAGGGATGTACTTGGACTGAGAGCAAGAGGCTTCGGTGCTTTCTGGAGAGCAGAGAGAAGGGAACGCCCAGGGCTGGCTCCCCTGAGGAGAAAATGGAGCTGCCACCTGATGACAGAAGGAAAGAGCTGGAGAGTCAATACCAACCCTATAACACTGCACGGGACACGAGCTGAGCCCCAGCTCCAAGGAGAAGGGAAGGTCAGGGGGACAGTGGCAGATCTGCACCTGTGGAGGGGCACTGACCCTGCCCTGGCATCACTGACCAGCCAGGCTGGGACCTCTGAGGCAGCTCAGGAAAAAGTGTGGTGAAAGAAGCTTCCTTTGGGTTTGCCGTGTCTCAGTTTGAACCTCCTCAGTGCCAAAAAAATAAACAAAGACCAGTGGGACAAAATCAGCGCTCAGCTGGAGCCCGGGAAGTCCAAGGGGGAAAAGAGCTGGTCTGGGTTCTTGAGTTCACATCCACTCTTGTGCTTGATTTTATCTGCAGCGAGGCTTTTGCAGAGCTGGTTTTGCTTTGCATTGCAGTCACGTGCTTGTCTCAGTGATTTGGTTTTCTCTCTCCTCTTTGCAAAGCAGCACAAGGCGGGCTCTGGGGCTCTGCTGTGCACATGAAGGAGGCCTCGGCCACGGAGTCAATTGGAAAGCCATCTGCTCCCACGAATGAGGATGTTTCCATGGTTTTGTGAAAGAAAGGGATTCTTCTTCTCTCTTTTTCCTTTTTCTTTTCCTTTTCTTCCTATGAGGAAGCCATACGTGTGCACAGACAGCCGTGCCAGAAATGTGGTGTTTATCCGAGGTGTATTCCCCCCATTGCCACGGGACAGAGCCTCGTGGAGGGGTGAGAGGGGAGGGGAGAGTGGATACAAAGGCATCCCCAGCCCAGGAGGCAGCCTGTGGAAGGTGTGGAAACAAAGCTGGGCAGGGGAAATGAATGAACACTTCATCCCGAGCCCTCCCCCCCAGCACGTCCATGTAAAATGTGGAGATTAGGTGGAAAATCCATATAGAAGGGAAATGTATGCCTTTAGCAGAGCAGGGCTCCCCACAGGCCAGCTAATTGTTCTGAATGGAAGTCCTGGCACACAGACAGTGTTCTCTTAGTTTGTTTTCCTGCTTTGACCAGTGTTTCTGCCGTTAACCATTCTTCTGTGGGAGGACAGCGGGTGGGAAAGAGGGAACTGTCCCTGCCCTGTTTAACCAGGGCAGCAACACCTGACCCCTCCAAGAGCTTCCAAAAGTCACAAGGGGGGAAAACATTTCGAGATGAGGTGTGAGAGGTGAACGCATGGGTCTGACAACAAACAGCCAAGGGAGGAGGGAAGAACTCTTGCTTGTTGTCTGGCCAGCTCCTGGACTGGCAGGGACGCGACACGGAGGAGACTGAATTAACTTCCAGGTTTAACCATTGGTTATTTTTACAGTGCAAAAGGATTTCTCCAATACCTTTAAAGGTCAGCACCCTTGGGGGAATGAAGCCTCATGTGGCATTCAGAGCAGGTGAATAAATGTGGAAAGATGAGCATGGAAAGAAGTATCTGGGCACTTTGCAAATGAGAGATCACATCTGCAAGCTGGCTGTGCTGGGCACACTGGTGCGTGGCAGGGAGAGGGTACTGCCCTCCAGTGCCCTGCCTTGAGCCACTCCAGCCCCAGGTGTGGCCTTCACACACGGTTCTTTGCATGGTAAAGAGGAGATTCACAAGGCAAAGAGAGGGGAGGGTTGTCAGACATGGGCTTAAACCAAGATAGGGAAAGCTGATGTCCTGGAGGATGTTCTGAGTCACACCAGGCGCCCAGCTCACCCGAGTGCCAGCTCCTCTGGGGTCACCATTACTTAGGGTCTGGGTTGCTCAAAGCAGCTTGGGAAGGGAGAAGGAAACATCCATAAGATGGGAGAGTGGAGAGCCAAAGCAAGGGGCCCTCGGTGCCCTGCTGAGGCAGGCAGGATGCACAGCAAGGCTCAGCATCATATCTTGCAGGTGAAGTGGGAAGGGTGGCACGGCCAGGCTCAGTCCAGGTCTAAATGGATGCGTGAGATCTCCCAGGAGGGACCATGGGGAGTCCTTCCAGCCAGCCTTGATGAGGGCTGGGGACCAGGGTATGGGCAGGCAGGAGGACACAGGGCAGGACTCGCAGCCCAGATGTGGCTCAGCTTCACTCCCTCCCTGCAGCCTCTGGGGCAGGACTTCTGCTGCTGTGCCAAGCTCCCAGCGAGGGTATCCCACGGCTGGGCACATCCCGATGATGATGGCTGACAACTGCAGGCAGGCAGCGATGGCTCTGAGCTGGATTCTCCAACTCCAAACCTCACCCTATTCCCAGGTCTTCTCCTGGCCATCGGATGGGTTGTGGCCAGAGCATCCCCACTCTGGCCAGCTCCAGACTGGAGGCTAGAGGGATGAAGGAGCAGGCAAGCCCTTATCTCCTGCTTTGCCATAACCATCCTCAGCACTTCTGTGGCAGACACATCCTATAACCCCCACTACCCACTCACATCCACGAGCTGGGGGTCCCAAGAGGTGCAGTAGCTCAGAAGAGGAGGGCAGAGCACGGCCAAGGCAGCGTGTTGAAAATACGACCACTAATTACACAATGGGTTCCTTATGTTCCCTGGAAACGCAATATGCGGGAGGACTCCCAGCCAATTCATGTTTTAGGGCAAATCGAGGCGATGTATTACTCGACTCAGCTCCTAAATTTGGTCATACTTTAGCTGGTGTTTTCAGACGTTTGTGAGTTAGGTTGGCCAATGCCACAGAGAAAAGCGATGGGGCAATTATCCTAATGAGGAACAAATGCATTACTTCTGCAAGTTATTTGGTGCTTGGAACAAGCCCTCCCCATTGCGTGACTACTTTGCACAGAGTTAACCCCTGCCGAGACCTCTGGGAGGTCATTTTTCTGGAAGATGAGAAGGAAATTGACTGCCCATCAGATTGCTGGGGTTAAAAACTGCAACACAAGACGCTTTCATGGCATCTGGCAGCAGCCTCAGTGGCTTCACTGGCACTAAGCAGCTTTTGCCCTTCACAGGGATCATGGACAGTCTGTGTGTCCTGCAGAGGTGCAAAGGACCAGCCTAGGAAAGCCCAGCTGCCTTTGAGCCTGGAGCAGCACAGCAGACATCAGCCTGGGCAGTGTGTCTTGGACAAGGCAGCATCTTCACCACGTGGATGAGCAAGGCTTCTCTTGCCCCACCCCTAAATCACAGCCTGCAGGTGCTGGTGACGCCATGTGCGTGTCTCCTTGCTTTTAGGACCCTGCAGAGGAGCAGGATGAGCTCAGCCAAGGACCTGACCCTTCCCAGTTGGCCACTGGCTCTGTAGACTTGTCCCAGCATTGCACCCCCAGCACCCAGGGGGCTTCTGCAAGAGCCAGCAGAAACTCTTGGCCCTCTTGGCCCACCCACTATGCCTCATTTTTCCCCTTTTTAGCAACATCCCCAGGTGGTTTAGAGGCAGTAAGGACAGGCAGCCAGCTCTGCTTGCACAGACCATCCAGGACTCACAGCCGCTCACAGCAGCTCTGCCCTCAGCCCTGCTGGAGGGCCCATAGGCCAGTGGTGTTCAGGCTCTTGTGCGGCCCCAGTCGTTGAGGGGACAGAACCTCATCCATTCCCCAGGCCCAGTTTCAGAGCTCTTAAATGGGCTGCCCACCCTGACATCCCAGCATTGTTTTGGGGATTCAGCATCTCAGTGGTGACTGACTGCTGTCCCCATGGCTGGGTGCTGTGGGGCGAGGGAGGCTCCAGCAGCTTGCTGCACCTTCCTGGCAAGCAGCCCTGTCCAAAGCCAGGCCCCCAGTTTCTGCATATCCACCCCCTCTCTGTATGAGCCTGTGGCCCGCACCAAGCTTCCATCAGCTGCCCCAGTCCCACAGGGAGGGCTGGCTGGGTGACAAGGGACATGGGGGGGTTGCTGGGACAGGCATAGCCTGGCAAGCCCCCATCTATGCAGGACCCCCTGGCCCCATCCACAGCGGGTGCAGGGGCACGGGCTGGAGGGGCTGCTTGTCTCCAAACCCTTTTTGCTTTTGTATTTTTCTTTCTTCTTTTCCTGCCTTCTCCAGAAGGGCCCAGATGCCTTTACTTTGGCGGGGCTCCCTTGGCCAGCAGCCCGCGGAGGCACCAGCAACGCTGTGTGTGAGTGCGTGAGCCTGTGTGTGCAATATTAATACACAGAAATGGAAGACGACCAGCACATAAACATTCCTTACTGTTTGGGTCACAGCCCGGGGAGCTGTAGGGGCTTTTGTGCTGTTTTGAACACACAGACGAAATAGAGAGGGAGCAAGCAGAGCAGAGAGGATGAGAAGCTGGGAGAGACAGGGTGGGAGGATGAGCAGGAAGGAGGAGAGAGGAGGACACCCTGCACACCATGGAGACTGACAGGAGTAGGCAGGGAAGGTGCTGGTGCGAGGCTGGGAGCTCCCAAGGACACCCACATCTGTTCCACACAGAGGGCTGGGCTGGAGGTGGGGGAGACACCAGCTTGGGGCTCCTCATCACACATATTTTTCGGCATTAAAGCAAAAGGTAAAATAATAACGATAGAAGTTGGCTGAAGGCTGAAATAACCAGGATTCCTGTGCAGATCTCGTTAGAGTGGCTTAAGTGTCAGTTTGGGAATAAGGAGGAGGGGGCTGTGCTGGAAGTATTTCTGCAGCAGGCGAGGGGAAGGATGGTCTCTCCGGAGCTAACAAGACCCAGCTGGCTCCCAACTGCAGCCGAGAGTGTTAAATCAGAAACTATTCCGTCAACAGCCAGTTTGGCCAAATATGAAACATTTCCAGGGAATCAATGGCCGGTGCTGGTGACGCAGAAGCCAATAGTCTTGACTTCTTTTCCAGAGCCTCCAGAAATACACTCGTCATTTTGGACTTAAAGGGACAGGCCGCGCTTTTTCCGCTCATCTGGGCGGCGTTCGGCGGAGACATCCACATCCCAGCAGCGAGAACGGCGGCTGGGCTGGTTTAATCCACTGGTTAATGCTTGCAAAGGGCCCCAGGGGGGTTGGACCTGCCAAGCTGCTCCACATGACAAATCTGAACTGGACGTGCCCTCCCCAAATGTTTTCCGTGGAGATGAGCTCAGACGGAGGCCTCGAGCTCCGCTCAGCTGAGCTCCGACCGCTGCTGCCCTCATCCTCCGCCGGTGTCTGAGCCTTTGACCCTCACCTGTGCACAGCACGATGGAAACCAAATGTTCAGGCTTGGCCCATGGGGCTCCAGGAGAGCGGGGAGTCACCAAAGCCTCCGGCACAGGCAGGGCTGACTGGTGTCACCCTTGGTGACACATTTAATGTCTCAGTCTGCACCAGGGCAAGGCCAGCAGCAGGGCTGCAGCCAGCATGTCTCCAGAACGTTTAGATCTTTTAGGGATAAAACAGGGCGAATGGTGTAACTTTTTCTCTAGGTCCTCAGCCCCTCTCCTCTCACTTTCCAAGGCCCTGGGATATCCCAGTGGCTTGTCCCAGCCTTCCTTCCAGCCTGGGTCACACTCGTCCCATCCCAGCAGAGAAACAGCACCCATGGCATCTGACAAGGCACAGCTAAGCAAGACAGATAAATCACTACAGTATAAAATAACGATCCCTGGGGATAACATGTTGAGGAATACATTGAGTGCAGGTAGCCTGGTGTGCAAGATACAGGAAAGTTTCCTAAACAGACAGAAGGGGAAAAAATGGAAAAAAAGACTATCAAATAATAGCAAATTGCTTGACAATGCAGCAGTAAGGTCTGTGGAGCTGTATTTGCTGCTACTTGGCCTGCACTGCTGTTTGGAGCAAGGCAAAACCTGCCCAGCTCAGAGCTTTGCAGGGCACGATGCATCCATGTCCTTTGGCATCCTCCCTGTCTCAGAGAGATCCTTCCCCATTCCTGTCCCCGAGGGTCATGTCCTCCATCAGAGATCCATTGTGCTCTTCCCCCAGACGGCTGCATTTAGTTGAGGTTATGCCCAGCCTGAAGCTTGGCACTGCAACAAAGCTCTGAACACCTATCTCCCATCATGGCTAGCCAGGATTTTCTTCCACATAGCCAAAAGCTGTGATCAGGGCTCACTGGAGCAAAGCTGTCCAGCTGCTGGGACACTGGTGGCATGGCCTGGCTTTGCCCAGGGTGTGCTCAAGCTCTGCACAGCTCCCAGCTCGAGCAGGTGAAGGGCACACTGCACCCACAGCATTGTCAGCTGAATGTGTATTCCCAGTCCTGCCTGGACTTTAAAGGCTGGGTTGGTGGTCTCTTCTGGTGATCATAGCCTTTATCAGGGGCCAGGGAGCTGGAAAAAGGAGCCAAGCATCCTGTTTCTCTTTTTCTGCTGTAAGCAGCCCGCATTCCCACCAGCTGCTCCGGCCACAAAAATAATCCTGGGAGTTCTCCTGTTGAACAAACTTGAGGAAAGAGTGAAGTAGATGGAGAGGTTAAACTGGGGTGGGGGGCAGCCAAAAGCTGGGCAGAATTAGAAGCAGGGGAGGAGGCATTTGGTGCTCCCTGGAGAAAGGGGCTCTGCTGGGGCATGGCAAGTGTCTCCCATTGCTTTAGGGGTGATAATGGAGCAACTTGTGTCCAGAGGGCACTGGGGTGGCAGATGCCCTCCACATGGCAAGGAATCAGCAGGGCTCCCAGGCTCCTGGGGTGGCTCCTGGGCAAGAGCTCTGGATTTGGTCTTGCCAGTCGAAGGCAGAGCATTTCAGGGAGAGTTGAGCTGATGGGTGGAGAAGGAGATCATGGTCACACCACAGGGAAAATGGAGGATGAGCCATGAATCCACAATCTGTGTCCTGCTCCCCACCCCTTGCACCCTGCTGTGCCTGCACCTATCATTCATGCTGATGGCTCCCCCTCCACTGTGTTTCCAGAGGTACTTCCAGCATGGAAAGTTCTATTTAAAGGGTATTTTTCCTCTCTCTCTCTCTCTCTCTTTTTTTCCTTTTGAATGGGAAGCCAAGGGGCTGTAAAATGCAGAGTTTCCCACCTAGCTGAACCAGAGGAAATGATGCTGACAAAAACTTTAATTTACCCCATTGCAGCAGTAACGAGCACCTGGTTTTGGAGATGGACAGAAAAGCTGGAGTGGACGAGGTGGACCTTGGCTTGGGAGAAGAGGGGCTTGGCTCTCCCACTGCTTCCTAAGCAGCACACAAGGCACAGCTGGGAAGACCCAAGAGGGTCAGAGCAAAGCTGTCCCACAGCTCTTCTGCTTCTGGCAACTCCCCTGGCCCAGAGCGCTGTGAAACACCTCGTGCCTCCAGGCGTGGAGCAGGAGGCCTCCGGTTTGAGCCGAGCCTGTTGAGCTGAGCAGAGCATGCCGAAGCTCTTGCACCCCCGAGGATCCAGGTCACCTCTCCCAGATGGTTTCTCTTCCTGGGAAGCACCTGTGGAAGGGCTGTCCATGCCGGACACTGCACTCCAGAGCCGGGGCTCCTCCATCCCGGCGGGCTGGCTAACGAAGCAGCCCCACACACGCCCAATCAAACCCGGTTTGACTCGTGCTGGCGTTCGGCAGGGAGGTTAATCAGCTCCTGGGAAACCTCTGGAAAGCAGGCAGGGGGCAGGTCTGTCAGAGGCGCCGAGGAGGAGGGAAAAAGAAGAGCGCACGTCAGAGGTCACTGCTCTCGGGGGCAGCACCGGGCGGTCACCAGGATCCCCTCGGCCAGGGGCTGCCCAGGACCCGCCAGCCTGTCTGGGATGGAGCAGCACACCCTGTGCCACACATTGGGGCCATTTCCTTGGGGGATTAGGCTTGATTAATGCTAATTCCTCTGCTCTGCTGCATTTTTCCAGCCTGGCCGGCATGCTTGGTTCTAACGCATGCAGTGGGAGCTGCTGTAATGAGTGCGCAGTTTTCCTGGTAGAGCTGGTGGCTGTCTCTCGCTGTTCCTTGCTGTTGGGACAGTTATTTCAGGGAATACTTGGCTCTCAGAGTCACCGAGCCACTGATGGGACAGGAGCAGGGACCAGAGAGGGACAGTGAGACCCTGTATCCACCTGCTGCTGCTCCAAGCAGGCAGGGATCTGAGCATCAGGAAGGCAAGAAACACCTCTGTGTCCCTGCAGGCACCAGGAGAGTGATGTGCATGGATGCAGAAGAGGTCAGGGGCAAATCTCTGCTCCCAACAGAATGGCGGCTGGGTGCTTGAGATGTTTGGGGGATTTTGGCTCTCCTGAAAGCCTTTTTCAGACTCCAGACTGCCAGCATTGGGCTTGCAGTGAAAATGAGCTCTAGGACCATCCCATGCTGCAGGAGGGGTGAGCTGAGGAGTGCCAATGCAAATGCCTGGGGCAAGGGGCCAAATCCAGCTCCAGCTGAAGGTTTGGCTATGCTGGCACTGCCAAGGAACACAAATCTTGGCCCTGGATGCACTGGCCAGCGGGTAGATAAGAGGCAGCCCCTCCTCCCTGAGCAGTCACCGCTCTGCAGCATTTGCAGGCAACGAGGTCTGACCAAATGCTGGAGGTCAGGACCTCCTGGAGTCACTCGTTCCCAATTAACAAGTCAGCTGCACACCAAGATCTGCCAGGTTTTGCAAGAAAGCATCCAGGGACGGACACAGGCTGGCTCTGTGAGCACTGTACACCTCCACCACGGGACCCTGCCTCTGGCCACAGCCACAGAGCTCTTTCTGGGCCAGGGCCAAGCTCTCCGGGGATGCTCCAAAGAGCAGCTGAAGATCCTGGACTTGTTTGCACCCTTCAAGCCAAGCACGCCAGGATCTTCCTCCTGCATGTGAGCAGATCGACATTTCCCTCTGCTCTGCTTCTGTTCTTTGGCCTGGGATAGCACTGTCTGTCCTCAGGTCCTCAGCTGTTGTATGCCACTGCTGGACTCGTGGCTGGGATATTACCCCCTGTTCATGTGGGCCTCAGCCTCTGAGACTGCCCAAACTCAATGACTCTTCAAGGCAGCCTCAGTTTCGGGAAAATTCTGGCACTTGCTGCTTGAGTTACTCTCATGCTGTGCTCTTCCCATGCTGAGCTCAGCAATGGTCCAGTCGCACACCCAGATCCCCCTTTTATTCAGAACAAAGCAAACAAATTATTATTTTCAAGTGTTTTAGTTAATGGTACAACCTTGTTTGCAGTCCTCTTGGATATGAGGAATTCTGCCTCTGCCTCTCTGGATGATGCCTTAGATAAAGCTCTAACAGCAGTGGTAGTCAAAGCAAGACCCTTCTTGGGGCAGTGTCCTTCCTGAAGGCTGCAACTGCCTTGGGGTTATTATTTTGCACACCATGCTCCAGTGATGGGGACTCTTAAATTCAGACTCTCCGTGGTGAAACCTGGACATACTGCAGCTCTGCCCCATCAATGCCTCTAAATGCTGTGCTCTTCCAAACTCTAAAATATTTCGGATCTAAGCGTGAGTTTACCTCCCCCCACCCCCAGATTCGGAAGCCACGCTGGTCAGCCCAGTCAGCTTTGCATGCTGCAACACTGGGAGAAAACGGAGATAAAAACATCCTGTAGGGCAGGAGCAGGATGGTGATTAATCCTTGGAAAAGGCTAACTGACATGACCATCAATAACTACAGTAACTTGTTATGGCTGCCTCATTCCAGGAGGATTACATGCCTGAACACTCCTTAAAACATCTAATGAATGTCATTTTGTTTTTACTCTCGGTGCTCATGCAAGTGAAGCACTCGGCAGCGCTGGCCAGAACCATGGGGAGAGCCGGCAGGGCTGCTCCAGCTTCCCACACGCTGATCCTCCTGCACCTCCCTGCTGACCTGAAATATCCTTGCTGGGTGCTCCTGCCATCCTGCTGCCAGCTCTGTCCCACCAGGGTCCTTGCTGTGGCCAAGTGCTGGCTGTCCCTGGCTTCAGCTGGCTTGGGTGACGCCTGGCTGCAGGACACCTTCCCCATGGCACGGGCACTGTGGCCCTCGCCTTGCTCTTGATCTGAAAGCAGAGTTTTAATCAAGTAGGACATGGGGCAGATTTTCCTGCCTCGCCCCCATTTTGGGGATTTCCATGGCAATATTCACAGAGGAAGATGGCAAAGGCACAAGGGCTGATGCAAGTTGTATTTCATAGAATCACAGCATCACTGAAGGGTTTGGGTTGGGAGAGACCTTAAAGACCATCTATTCCAACCCCCCTGCCATGGGCAGGGACACCCTCCACTAGAACAAGTTCCTCAAACCCCATTGGACCTGAACTTGAACAGTTCCAGGGATGGGATTTGTCTGCTTCACCCTCAGATTCCTCCTCCTTGTCCCCACTGAGAAAACAAACCAAACCAGCCATGAATCTGCCATTGAAGGCCAACAGCCACGAGCCCTGCAGGCATCAGCAAGCCAAGGCAAGGTGTGGAGTGTCCAGAGAGGGTTTTCCAGCCCCAAGTTTTCCTTGGTAAGCACCACCCCAGCCATGAAAGTTACTTGCATCTGTGAGATCCATTTCCTCCTAATTCTGCCAAGGAATGTTCCTTAGAAAGGAAGAACAGCGAAAGCAAAGCTGTGAAAGGTGTGTTTTGCACTGCAGGACCATGTCATTTTGCCTCTCCTGAGCAGACAAGCAATGATGAGCAGGCTGGGGCTGGGAATCACTACAGAGATGCTCACCTCCCTGCCACATTGCAGGGAAAGGGAGAGGGAGTGTTGGCAAAGATTGTGTACAGCTCCAGGTCCTGAGGGTTAATTCTCTGCCTTGTTCATGCTCTACAGGGGCATTATCAGTGAAATACAGGGGCCACTATTTGTCTCCAAAACCCCACCACGAATCCGTCATGGCTCCAAGGAAGGCTTTTATATTTTCTTCTGGCAAGACTGTCTGGGTTCATTCCAGACTCGCCCCTCACCCCCATACCAGGGGCAGCCAGAACTCCTGCCTCACCCTGCTGTGGATTCATTTTTTCAAGGTGCTGACAATTTCTTGCCTGCTAATGTTGTGGGAGACTTTCTGGATCCTGAACAAAGGTTTTTGAAAAGGTCTGGAGATGCTCTCTGGAGTCACGCTGTCTGACCCCTCCGACGGTCTGCAGCCATGCAAAGAGACCTCGGCACTGACGGGGACATCAAAGCAGATCCAGACACCAGGACCCCACCCCGCTCCTCCCCACATCCTGCCAGTATCAGCAGCCTCACCAGTTACTTACTGGAATTCCTGAAACGTGAGGCTGTCTGCAGAGATGCAGCCGGAGCCCAGCCCCGTGCACAGCTCACACCTGACCTGCCCTGATTTCCGCAGCCCCGGACGACTTGGCTTTTCCTATTAGCAGAGGACCTTTTTGCCGCTTCTTGTACTCTCAGCCTCATATTTCAAATTCCTTCGCAGCTGTATCTGGTTTTCATTTGAACATACTACTTTTAGATACATCTCTATATATATAATACAATGAGAAAGGATTTTCAAGGTAATAAATGGAACATGCGAGCCTAATTATTCAGGATGACCCAATGCAATTCGGTAAGTCCAGCGAGTTGTTTATATTGGCAAGATGAGAACAAAATATCATTGGATATGGTCATTACTCTTATAAGATTTCAATATACATACATTGTCAGGAGTCCCTGAGTTATGAAGTCCTCCTCACTGGAGGAATAAACATGCTGGGTACTAACCCTGGAAGCAATCAAAATGCCTTCAGCTCGGTGCCTGCAGAGCCCCTCTCTCTGCAGCCAGCCCTGAGCCCACGGGCCTTGCTCACAGCCCAGACTCACCCACAGATGGTTTATCTCGCTCTGAGGCCATGGGCAGAGCTTGGAGAGCGAGCAGAGAGGCAGAAATAGGATTCTTGGCATTTCAGGTTGAATTACTGGAGCTGTCTATGACTGGCCCCACTGGTCAAATAGGAAAAAATAACATGAGGGAGTTGGCTTCGCTCTCAATATGGCTGGAGGAGCCTGACGGGCGTCTGCTCCTGCCTGCTGGCCTGGGAACGGCCTCAGGTGTTCTGGGATGGGGGAGGCAGGACTGGCTGCCCTGTGGTTTGTCCAGGACATCCCACCTGGGAACGCTGCCCCTGTTCCCCACCCAGCTGAGCATACCTGGGCAGCAGCTCCTCTGTTTGAGGATGCAAGAGCGGGCTCCGCTGGGAGGGATACATGGGAAAGGGCTGGCCTTCACTCCTGCCTCTTGTGCACACCTTCCTGCCACCTGAGGAAACTTTTGGAGCTTCTCTGCTGCCATCCTTTGCCCATGATCCAGGGAAGCAGGGCACTGTGGGGATGCAGGTCAGGGCAGCACTGAGACAGCAGATGCCAGAAATGCCACGTCAGCCCTTCAGCTTCCACAGGAGGCCTCCAGCTGCAAGGGAACATCTCTGTGATGGTGACACACAAGAATGGGACTCTCCCAGCTCCTGTGTGCAGCCCTGGGTTTGCCTCTCCTGGGACCCCAGGGACTGTCACAGGGTGCAGGGGCACCGGGGCTGAAAATACTCATCGAGTCCCAGCAGTGGTTACTGTCTGTCCAGTGACACACAGCTTGCAGCTCAACCCCTGCTTGTTCCCAACAGGGCACCCAGGAAAGCCCTGGTAAGGCTCTCTGATGGGTAAAGGACTCATCCCTCAGCTGGTCCTGTGTCTGGGGGGTATAAAGCAGCCCAAAAGACAGCGTTTCTCTTTCAGGGAGAAGTTAACTTTCCCCTGAATGCACTGAGCTGACAAGCAGTGCAGCCTTGGCTGTTTACCCCAGAGCCCAGGCGTCATGGTCCACATGGCTGGAAGTCTCAGCAGGGCTCTATTCACTTTGATTTTACACCAGGGTTAACTAGACCCCGGTAATTATCCCCTTTTAACAAGGCAGTGTTTACACCTATGAGAAAGGGTCAGCTCCTGACTTGCTCACTTCGGCTGGAAGGAGAGTATTGCTCCTGGCAGCTGGAGAGGTGATGTGACCATAGGGGGGAAAGAAAAGATGGGAAGAAAGAAAGAAGTGGAAATAGGAAAGGTGATCTTAAAGCTCGGATGAAAAATATCCCCCATGATCCTTGACTCCACAGCCTGCTCCCTCCCCATCCCTCCTTCCCCCCACCATGCTGCGATGCAGCCTCGGAGTGCATACAGAGATAGTTGGAAGCTGGGATATGTTGATGGATTTCTTAGCTCCTGGGCTATTAAATATTTGGACCAGCTAATTTTAAAGCAAACAAGCAAAAGCCAAATGACAAATTGTTTGGGAGGCCCTTCAGGAGGAGGATGGAGTTTTACGACCACCAAGGGCACTGTTGCTGCTATTAAATCTGTGGACATGGGGGAAAAATAAGATCCGATTTATTTGGTGATGGTGGAAAATATTATCCAAGCTATAATTTATTGATCATTGCATCCTCCCAGTTTTCAAGGCCTCTTTCTTGTGCATATGGAACATATACATATTTTTCCACACGTATGAGGCTGAACACAGTGTCTCCTGCACCTGAGGAATTTTTGTGTGCTCTGCTGGCCATGGGGCAGGAGCCAGCAGAGCAGGACTGTGGAGCAGCTCTCTACGGTGAGGGACAGGTCACCTTGGGGCTGGGGCTGCTCTTCAGTCAGGCAGGGAGCTGTGGGATTCCTGGGAATGGCAGGTCCCTGCCTTCCTGCTGCACACTGATCCCCAGGTCACTGCCACAGGATCCTCCCTCTCCCATCCTGCCCACCTCCACCCTGTGCCTGCCCTGCCTGCTGGTCCCCAGAGCATCACAGAGACACAGAATTGCTCCTGTTGGAAAACCTGCGAGATCACCCAGTGTGACACAGACATGGCACATAGACACCATTAACCCAGCAGTGCCAAGGCCACCACTAACCCATGTCCCCAAGTGCCACATCGACACACTTTTAAAATCCCTCCACAGATGGTGACTCCACCCTGGGCCAACCCTTTACATGAAGAAATTTTTCCTAATCTCCAATCTAAACCTCCTCTGGCACGAGCTGAGGTCATTTTCTCTTGTCCTATTGCTTCTTGCTTAGGGGAGACCAGCCCCTGCCTCACATCCACTGAGGAATACTGTCCCTGGGGAAGGATAAACTGGTCCAAACACCCCTGCACACCCATGGTGAGGGGAAAGCAGACCTTGAGGAGGTTTGGTCTTCTCAAAGGGGCGCAGGGACACACACCAAAATACTGTCAGCAGCGTTTCCCACTGCTCCCAGCCAGGCTCAGGGGCCTGTGGAGCCCAGCTGCCTCCGTTACCTGGCTCAGGGAGCAGGATTGCTTCCCACAGCCAGCACGGGTGGTGGGAGCAAAATTCAAGATGGCAAATGAAAAGAGGGCAGCTTCGGGCCCCCGGGAGCCTTTCTGGAGCTGGAGGCTCTCTAAGCCAGTCCATCTGGAGAAGAGAGAGCCAGGCTCTGCAGGGATAGCCGGAAATAACAGCAATTTATGCAGTTATGTTTCCAGATTTTTTTTCCTCCAACCATCAAATAATACTGTAAGGAAAAAATAAAAAAAAAAGAGAAAGGAAATAGAAAAAGCAATATAGAGACCAGAGCTTTTAATCCTCTCTGCGTTCCCAGAGAAATCCAGGGCCTCTTTCCACCCTTTAACTCACTCCTGCTCTCCATTAAAGCCTCCTCCAGTAGACCCAGGGAGAGCAGCCCAACTGTTCTACCCACATTCTGGGACACCTTTTCCCTGTGCAAGCAATCAGATGCAAAACCTGATCCCAGCAGCTTTTGGGGGTGACCACAGTGGCCCTTCTGTGGCAGGTGACATTTGCAGAGCATCACATGCCTCCAGCCTGGCAGCCCAGACAAGGCAGGAGCTGGTGCTGGGGGATCTGTGTGAGCCAAGCACTGCTCCTGGAGCAGCAGGGAGATCTTGGCCTCCCAGCCCGCCAGGATCCTGCTCACTCCCAGTCAGACACAGCACTTCCCCGGGGTGTCTCCATCCCATCTCCATCTCCATCGCTGTTATCGCCACGGCCCCGCTGTGCTGCTGAGCCGTCGGGAGCTGCAGCTCTGCACCGCTGGGGAATGGCAGGAAAACAGTTTACAGAGAGAGGCAAAGCCTCCCAGCCCCTGCTCCTCAGCCGTGTGCTCGCCTCCGAGTCCGGAGCCCGTGAGTGCTGCAGGCACTCCAAGAGCTCGGGAGGTGTTCTGGCTCAGAGCAGAGCCCTGTTCTCGCTGTTCTCTGCAGTCACCCATCACCCAGCCCAGCCCAAGGGGTGTGCCCAGGTGCCAGGTGTGATGGCACGGAGATGCCTGCATCTCCAGCATCCTGCTTGGAAGGAGAGCACAGGGGAAGAGCAGCTGGGAAGGCAGTGAGGCAGAGAGCCCTGTGAGCACAGAGCCCCTGCGGTGCCACACATCTGTTTTCCTTGATTTGGGGAGCAAAGGCCGGGGCAAAGGTGGGTTGCCCAGACCACCCACAGCCCTTGGTGGTGACGGGGAGTGATGAGCCAAGAGGGACCTGCCATCCCCTCCACAGCAGAGCCACAGCCAGGCAGGGGATGCAGAGGGGATGAGCACGAGCTGCAGCATGGGTGGATTCCTGTGGTGCTGCCTGGCTGCTCCCACCAGCCTGAGGATGGGTGAGGGCCTGGATTGCCTGGACAGCAATAAATAAAATAATTAAACATTAAATCCAATAAATAAACAGCACGGTCTGCTTTTCCTCTAGCATAGCATCTGGAAATGAGGTGAAGAGAACATTTTTGGGTGGATTGAGTGTTCCCATTGCACCTATCAGGTTGGGAATCAGGGAGAAGATGGATAACTTCATCCTCCCACCTGTCAGGCAGAAAATAAACAGTGCTCAGAGAGCTGCTGGGGCTCTTGCCTGTGATACAGTTGGACCAGGGTACGGGTCCTCATGCCCAAGTCTCCTCTTTGGAGATCGGTGAGAGTATTTAAGCGAATGGAATATCCCAATGAACACCTCTTCCTAAGGCTCCTCTCTTGCTGGGGTAAGAGGATGTGGTACCCAACCAGACCGTCCCAATCAGTGAGGAGAGGGGGCTCTGGGAATGATGATTTCCTGCCTCAGCCCTGAATTAAACAGCAAATATCTTTTCCTTTTCTTGGAACGAACTGGGAAGAGAGTTGTACTGCTTCCAGGAGAGAGCAGAGCCTTTCAGCGTGCTCATGCATCAGCTGGACTCGATGCCCAAAGCACAGTGCAGGATTTCTGGCATCACCCAGGCTTGCTGGACGAGCTTCCCGAGGGACAGACGGAGCTCGGGGTGAGCCAGCCCCTGTCAGCACAGAACCCCCTGGATGGGTGCAGGCAGAGGACACGCAGCCCTCACACTGTGCAAACAGAAGAGGATCTCTCTTGGCACTGGAGCTGTTTTCCCTTCCCAGAGTAAAATGCCCAAGTACTTGCTATATTTAGACTCCGGGGCTTTTCAGGAAACACAAAGAGGCTTGTGTGAAGCTCCATATTCACCTCTGGAGATGGCTCCTGGCCTCCTGACTAGGGCTGGCTCCAAAGCCCATCGGTGCCAACCCCACATGTCCTTCCTGCCCCACCAGGCCTCCCACAGGCACTGGGGGTCCCTGAAATGCCCTTGGCCCAGGGCAAGCTCTGTGGGCTCTGACCAGCCCCTTTTTCACACGGGGAAAGGCTCGGGAAAGCTGGCAGAGAGCCAGAGCCGCAATGGGAAAGAGCAGCAGTGCCGGACCCCAGCTGCCGCCCAGCCCTGCAAGCGAGGGCTGCGGGTGCTGGACGGCAGAGGGCACTGAAGGTGGCAAAGCCATCCCATAATAAAAGCTTCTCCAGCTTTCAGTGTTTGTACCTCGAGAGAAGAAGAAGAAACGTTGCATTTTTGACGGAGTTGAAGACTTGCCACCACTCCTCGGGGTGCCGGGGCCGGGGCCCCCATCGCCGTCACCCACCCGCAGCTGCAGGGCAGCCCTCCCTCCGGCGCTCCCCTTTTCCAGCTGGATGGCTTCCCAGCAAGGAGCAGCAGGAGAAGTCTTGGCTTCTGGCGGGGAAAGGCAGCCAGCGGCAGGGAAGGGCGGGGAGGGAGAGCGATGCATTTCCAATGCTCCGGCGCACCATCCTCGCGAGCATCCCCGTAATTGCAGCCACATGCTGGCTCCCACAGCCCTCGCCTCCGAGCCCCAGATCCCCTTCTCCGCTCCTGGGGCTGCTGTTCAGCCCTCCCCGACCCAGACATGCCTTTCATCTCCTGCTTTAGGCCAAGAGAGAGCTGCACCCGTTCTGCATCACGGACCTGTAAACCCAGCGGGGGCAGCGGGGAATTTCCAACACACCCTTAAGCCACAGAGAAAAATCATGGACCCTGGATTATGCCGGTCCCCAGGCCCTTCTTTCTCTTTCTTTCCTCCCTCTCTCCTCCAACATGAATATTTATCCCCTCGTCTGAGCTGTCTTCTCGCCGGCCGTCGCCATCGGCATTCCTGCCGGAATTCCTCCTTCTCCCGCCACCGAGTGCAGCCCGGGGCCGGGGCGAGGGGGAGGCAGCCCTTTTCATTTCCAATCCCCCCATCCTCGATGGAGAGTAAACATTGTTCCTCTCACAAAGGCGGGTATTGTGGCAGGACGGGGGGAAGGCGGGCGGGAGGAGGCGCGGGGGAGATGAAGTGCGAGCTGGAGGGAGCGAGGGCACGGGAGAGCCCCCTGAGAAGAGGGCGAACGGGATGTGAATATAAATTCTGTAAATATTTTCTTTAAGGTGCTGCATGTAATCCCAGGAAACAGATCCAGTTTCACGGGAGAGTGGGGGGAGCGGGACTGGCTTTGCCATGGGTTTCTCCACATTGATTGAAACCCTGATGGAGAGGTGGGGGGAGCACCCCAGGCAGCTCGGGAGAGCACCAGAACCTCCCTCTGCCACCGTCCTGCCTCCCCTCCAGGCCCAGCCAGCAGCCAGCAGTGCCTTGTCCCCCGTGCTGTCCCCACTTGCACTCTTCAGGCCCTTCTCCCTCAGGATGACACCTGGCCGGGATGGTAAAGCAAAGGAAGATGAGGTTTCAGTTCTGCAGAAAGGGTTTAGACTCCATCAGCCACATCGCCCTGAGCAGGGACAAGGTTCTGAGGTGAGGTGGGGGCACGTGGCACCCACGGGAGGTGTAGGGACAGCTCAGCCTGGCCATGACCCAATGTCAGGTGCAAGGCTTGAGATTTGTCTGAAGGGGACAGCCCTGGTGACGGTGTCCCACGGGCAGCAGCGGCCACGGGACAGCCCCACCATCCCCTTTCCAGCCCAGGAGCTGCTGTGCCCATTCCTCCCCCCCAGATCAGCTGCCCTTGGCCAGGGAGGGGACAGGAGGTGGGATGCCCCGGACTGGCACTGCTGGCCATGCCAGAAGGGACGCTGCTGCCTGCCCCCACTCGATGGGGCAGGGGCTTTCCCAGCCCTCCCACGGAGCTGCTCCAGGAGGATGAGCCCTTAGCCCGTTCCGGTCGGACGAGCCATTGAGTCTCCTTCAGAAAAGGATTACCAAAACATCCAATTATGCTTTCCTTTCTGCCTGTCTCCCCTCCTTTTGATGGTCTTTGTCATTGCATGAAACAACTGTGTCCAGAAGTCAGGATTTCCACGGGCACTTGCTTTAATGGTGATTCTTCACACGCCCAGGTCCATCCCAGGAGCCCCATTTACCCTCCTGCAGGCACAGCTGCTCTCCCCACCCCACAGCCCACTTGCCCTAGGGTTCTGAGCAAAGCACCCACTGCTGGGCAGGAGCCAGGACCATCTCTGCATGCCATCACTCATGAGGGAGCTCATCCACATCCTCAGTTCAGGCCTCTGGGGCAGAGGACCTCCCAATGCTTTTGGCTTTCCCACATCCTCCCCCCACAAAGGGCAGAGGCTGGGAGGCCTCCATGCTCCCACCTGCTCCCTGAGCCATGTGCAAGCACAGAAATCCCTGATTCTAAGGCATTTCTAGGAATTCAACAGTTACTCTCTATAATCACTATTATCCCCCTTGCTCACAGGGGATCCCTGCCACCACCAGCTGGTCCCCCATGGCCCCAGGGGAACGCATGCCGTGGTCACAGCCCCCTTTCACCCGGGGCACCATGAAATGTGGCATTCGTGGTGGGGCAGTGGGGAGGTCAGAAGTGTAACCGCATTGCAAAAGAGATTAGAGCGGTTCAGGGAGGTCCCGGGGGGCTGCAGGGGGCTGACCCGGAGGTGTGCCTCACCCTTTCACTGCCAGGAGCATCCCTGCACACTTACTTCATTCCTCCTTTCCCAGTTCCTGTTGCTGGCTCATATTTGAGAGGTGACATGGTGCTCCCCAGGCCTTTGATCTGCTCCAGCACAGCTGTTCCCAGACCTTTATGTAAGGGACAAGAAATGTGACCGAAATAACCGACAGAGTGAACAGAAGCAAGTGTGAAAGGCTATAAATAAATATGACACAATAGCTGCGGTCACTGCTAAATAAGTTTTAAATTGAATTGATGGTATAAATAGAGTGGAAAGCAAAGATGCCACCAGCAGGTGACATGGATTTGAGGTGGGGAGCGACCAGGGTGATGCAAGTGCAAACACGTGGAGGCCCCACGTGTTCCCATTGCCCTGCTCCATCCTTGCTGTCTGTCAGCCATGGAAGTGGCTGCTTTGCCCTCTCCTGCTTTGCAGGGGATGTTGAGCAACAGCCAGTACTCGGCAGTGAGTCCTCCTGAGGGTGAGAGTGCCCCTGAGAGGGGAGAGGGGTACAGAGGGATGGGGAAAAGCCCATGGGACCCAGAGGCTCCTCCTTCCTTACCTCCCCCTAGCCATGGATTATCCAGACAGGGTGGGATGTGCCAGCCCAGCCCTCGAGGTACGTGAAGAAGGTTGAGCCCCCTTGAGGGATGTGGCAGCTCAGGCCTCTCTTGCCACCCTCCCAGAGCCCCCCCTGGACAGCTGACAGACTCACATGTGGCTTCCACGCAGCCATTAAATGGAGTTTACATTTCACTTTCAATGTTTAAAATCTTTTCCCCCTTTCCTTTCCCTTCCTTCCCCAGGAGATGTGTTATCCCTGGCTCCAGCAGGCCCTGGCCCTTCATGGGGCTGCGACACTCGGCAACAAGAGCTGTGCCTGCATTGACTCCCTTTCTGGCTGATGCAGAAGCCTTGTGAGCTCCTTAAACCAGTCATTTTGCACCTATCCCTCAAATTCCAGAGGCACAAATACTCTGGACACCTCAATCCCAAACCCACATAAGAGTGCAAGGGCTGCATGTGGCATAAGCACTGCAGTTCCCACATAACCAGGGCACCATCCCACGTGCTTGGCCACAAAAACAGACCAAGGAGCAGAGCCAGGGACCTGCCCCCCCTTGGCTGACCTTACTCTGCTGGGCACAGCAGTTCAGCAATACCCCAGAGATGCTCTGCAGATGCTGAGCACTGAGATCAGCCACGGGAGATCCTGGTGGGGACAGCGATGTGCTGCTGTCGAAGCCGTGCCACAAAGGGGCTCACACTGCCAACCTCCATCAGTGCCAGCGCAGGATGCTGCCAGCTCCACAGTGCTCAGCAGCACGTGGGAGAGGACATCCCACCCGTGGCTGGTGGGGCAGAGACCTCTTCTGATTTCATCCATGGATGATTCGCCCAGCTCAGATCCACAGCAACCCTGGCAGGCTGGAAAACTTCACCACTCTTTTCTCCCTCTTTTCCACCTTCCTTGCTGTGGGTCCAAACCAATCTCTCTCCTAACTAATATTTGGGCAAACACCCCCCTTGGTAGAGAGCTCCAGGCTGGGTTCAGCTCCATGCACGGGCACAGCGGGAGAACAGGGGGGAACGTGTGGGAAGGGGCGAGGGGCTGCAGATCAGGGCTGATATGGCCTGGCATTTTGGCAGAATTTTCTAGGACAGTTTGTACAGTGTCTTCCCCATACAATGGTTATGTCTAGCCGCCGCGCTGCAGCTCTCATTTCCATGAGCAAGGAATTCAACCGAAAAGTAAACAGGAAAAAACGTTACATCTCACAGTTTATAAATATATACGGAATTATTTAGGCAGTCAGGCCAATTTGCACAGATGCCGCGTATATGCTGTGACAGATCCCTGTGTTGTTTTGGAGCCACCCCTTGTGAATGGGAAACAGGGCTGGTTTCTTGCCATGTCTGCATGAAATATCGGTATCCTCCTGCAAGCTGGCTGCCAGCAGCGAGTGCTCCGGCTCTTGGGAACAGCTCTGTGAGCTGATGTGAGCTATTTGCACGTAGTGCTCACAGACTCGAGCCCCCACGTTTCCAACTTGGGCTGCACAAGGCCTTGGGAAGAGGTAGGGGAGTTTTTCCTGGGGATTGCGTTGGGGATTTCAGCCTGGGATCCGATGGGACAAACCGTGCCTTGGTGGGA
Organism: Melanocharis versteri; assembly: GCA_013397845.1. NCBI lineage: Eukaryota > Metazoa > Chordata > Aves > Passeriformes > Melanocharitidae > Melanocharis > Melanocharis versteri. Next base: position 724,273 of record VZTG01003473.1, on the reverse strand, counting down.
TGGGAGGCAGGATTGCCCTGGCACACACATCTCCGCAGGGTGAGTCAGCATTCTGGAGCCCCAGTTCCTGTGTCTGACAGGCTGGAGCCGCAGGTTCCCAGGGCCTGGGGACAGAGATGGGCACAGGCAGGGCAGACTTGCCTCCAACTCCACACTGCCCAGGGAGCAAGGGACCTTAGCCCTCATCCCACCAACCTCCTCCACAGGGAGCATCCCACCGTGCCCCGAACCTGGAGCCACAGTTCAGATCAAAATGATGGGACTGGGCTTTTTTGCTTCCTCCCCCTCTCACACCCAGCCTGAGCCCAGAGGTTTATTCAACCTGACAGCCAAGTGACTTGATCGTTCGAAGCGATGTCTTAATTACAGGACATCCTCCATGGCATTTTCTGGCTATGGCCAGTAAAAGAAACTTCTCTTTGCCGTCCTCCCTCTGCCCCCCCAGCACCACCGATCCGTGCCGAGCCACGAGAGCTGCTCAGACAGTGGGGATATTGTTTTGGCCATTGCCTGAATGGCCCAGCCTCCTCAGCTGTAAAATTACCTAGAGGATAACTAAACAAACCCCAGACAAACACTTCTTTAAAGGCACTGCTTACTTTGCAGCAGCAATTTCCCCCTGCCCGCCACATGTGCTCATGCTGGGTTTTCTTTTCCTCCCTCTCTCAAGGGTGACACAGTTGCAATGCCCTTGCAAGGCATTGCATGGGGAAGGAGGGACAGCGAGGCATGGGGGACATGGGGATGCCATGGGCTCTTCTGGACCTGGCTCTGCTCAACCCAAACCCAGGAGATGGAGACCTCACAATGCCAAGGCTTCCAGGGCAAACAGGGAGGCAGAGAGCAGCTCCTTGGGCTGGTACATGTTGGAGCTGGGAGGAGGATGGTGTTTCTGAGGGTTCAGCTCTGACCCATTGCCTGCAGGGTCTGGGGTTTTTCCCAAAATAGCACTGCTGGCTCACAGGAATACTGCTCCAAAGTCCACTGAAGCCACTGGAAAAGCCGTCCCAGACCCCAGCACCATGCATGACCCAAGGGGATTGCTGAGCTCCTGGGACAAACCCAGGCCCTAAGGGATGATAAAACCCCTCTGGACTGTAGTGGTTAAATGGAGAGGTCAGGACAGGTCCCCTCTGGGAGGTTTTGCTATTTTCCAACTATTCTTTATAAATAGGAGAAAAGTTCTGGCCAAATCCTCCTTCAGAGTCAATCTAAGCATTTCCTGAGTCGGTGTTGATTTCACAGATTAAAGCTGGTCAAAAACAACCTGGTTGCAATCCAGACAGCATTAATTTTTGGAAAAAGACCTTGAGGAATTTCATTTGAGTTTGTTCCGAGGGTAGGGGCTGCGCTCTTCCCACCCAGAACCTTGTTTGCTTTTGGAATACGTGTGATAAACACATGAACACCGAGCCCCAGCTACAAGCAGGAAGGCTGCCTTCTGTNGTTTTTTGTTTTTTGTTTTTTTTTTTTTTTTTTTTTTTTTTTTTTGGTAAAAATATGGGTTACTAGTCAAACTGCGGTTATGCCTTTAATTCCAGGTCTGCCAGTGAGCCACTAACCCCAAGTATTACAACTGCACCCAAGTTCCCATGTTCAGGAGGGCTGCAGTAAAAGCCTGGGTTTTGGCATGGGGAAGCAAGAAAGGAATTTGGGATGAAAAATCCCATTGATCCCATAATTAAGGGATGTTAAATAAATCCCTCTGTATTCCTGCAGCCTGTCAGAGGGAGACTTTCCTTTCTGGTGTAGCTGACCCATTCAGAGAGAGTGTGCCCTCGCAAAGACAGGGGTGGAAACCTAAAACGCAACACCACAGCGTGTGCTCTGAAAATATGCACAGCCCAACCGAGGCAGACCCCAAATTTTGGCAGATTCCTGAGATCAGGAAATTCCTTGAGAGTTCGGGAAATTCTCCAAGACTGAACCCAAGCTATTTCACTTGCAGAAGATATCAAGTTCTCCTCCTCCTCTTTTTTTTTCGTTGGTGATGGGTCAGTGGGACCTTGGCGAGCGCACGTTGCTGTACAGTGAGACTGAGGATTAGCAAACACTGCCGAAGGCCAAGCACAGATGCAGGGCCCGCAGGAACAGCTGCTTGCAAAGGGAAGCGGGTGAAGCCAAGTGTCAGCCATGAGGTCCCAGCTCCAAGCAGGTCTGGAAGGAGCCCAAGCTGGTATCGGTTACGCTTTCTTCCCTGTGCATAAATAACCACCTGTTATTTATGGCTGTTCTCATCGCACCCGCGTGCCTGCGGAGTCACCTCGGAGGATGGGGCAGAGCTGGCTGCAGCAACAGGACGTGAAGGGCTCCTCTTTGAACCCAAAAATAACTGCCACTCATCCCCTTGCCTCAAGTGACGTGGATGATGGCAGGGTTTCAGCCCAGCTGTTCCCACAGTTGGTATATCCAGAGTCACCCAGTGCTTGGGGACATGTGGGAGCTGTGCTGCCCGTGGCTTGGAACAAGCAGCTCATGACCATAGCCAAGAAAAAGCAGGCCTGAGGTATGGGAAAACTTCCTGCTGGCCCAGGACTCCATCTCCAGGCAAAATGTCCATGGCTAGGCAAAAATAGGCACAAAATAGAGAATCAGATGTGCAGGACAACTTATCCTGGGTGGACTGCTCTCCACCGTTCACCACAGAAACACTCATTCGCCACTGGGACAATCCTCATCCAACCAGGCCGTTGGTGCAGCCAGGGAAGTTTTATGTGACTTGTGCCTCTAAAATGCAGGAGATGGGGAAGAGAGGACAACTCTCAGGCTGCTTCTGCACAGAGCCCTGCAGCAGCCTCTGCACTTGGCCAAAACCCCTGCGGGCCCACCAGGTACAGGGAAACCTGTACCCACAGCTGTCCCTCACGTCCCTCTCTCTTGCTGAAGTCACCTCAGCAGACATGGCTCCCTGTCCTTCCCTCGCCTGCAGGAACCAGGTGCCCGTGGGTGACTTTAAAAAAAAATATCACCTAGGAAGTCTGTTTGTATTATTGCCCTTCAGTATTCCCCACATCCCAAAGGAGAAGTATTTTCTTTCCGCTCCTGTGGCGCTTTTCTTCCACTGCGTGCAGCAGTGAGGTCACTGAGCAGAGGTTTCGTGACTCAGTTGCTGGGTGACTGCCATCATCCTGTTCCCAGGAAAGGCAGAAGGTGACTCAGCTGGACATACAGCTAAGGAAGAATATGGATCTTCCTAAAATCCAAAGGCACAGCTCTGCAAAGGACCAGGCCGAGCCATGGAGAAGCAATCGAACAGATCAGCTGGTTTGGGTTGGAAGGCACCTTAAAGATCATCTAATCAGTTCTGGGGCATTTCTTTAAACCAAAAGCAGTGAAGTTTCTTGCACCAGGGACAGTCCCTATAGAAGGATATCGATACAGGAGCCCTGAAGCCACGCAATTCCCCAAAGCCAAGGCTCCTCAGGCCCTGCAGACAGCACAGTCTGTAGGATAATATGTTGCTGCTGAGGATAAGCTGGCACTAAGCCCCTCTCCCAGATCCACGGGATGGGCAGCTCAGACACCTCATCTGATGGCTGATCCTCTGTGAGGGCATTGCACCAGGGACCCCCTGGTCTCAGCCAGGCTGAACAAGCCCATGACCAGCTGCCAGAGCCCTCTGCAGCAAAGCCAGGATGGACAGGAATCCCCTTGCCAGGACCCCTCCTGCCAAAGCTCCCCAGCTGCACCAGTGCCTTCCCTCGCAGCACGAGGCTCCAGTTCTGCTGCTGCCAGCACAGCTCTGCGCCTGACACAGCCCCAAGCCCTCACTCTGAAGGCTTTTTCCTCTCCTACCACTTTCCTTTGGCTTCAGGGATATCCTTTCAGGAAGGCAGGAGCTGACTGACTTTTTTCTTGCCCTAGGGATCCCTCACAGATCTTCACCTGCCCACAGAGCAACCTTTTCTCTCATACCCAGGATATAGGAAACGAAACCCCTGCTCCTCCCTAGTGCTGGGCACCAGCCTTTTATGGCATTCCCAGACTCCTGCTCAGCTGAGATCAGGGCTGCTCCTCTTTGGGGCTCACAGGGCCAGCTACCCCACCAGCACAGGTCCCCAGTGCCCCACCATCAACAGCTGGGGTTTACTGGGAGGGCATCATCCCCTCCTTTCCTCAGTCTTCACGCTCTTCACCCTGACCTGCGTGCTGCTGAATCCTGGGACTGCTCCTGCTCCATCTCCATGGCTGTTGCCTGTTAATGCTCTCATCCCTGGAGTCCTGGCATAGCTGGGAAAAGTTCTTAAAGCACATCACCTCCTGCCTGCCCCTCATCCTTGCTAAATGTCCCACTGCCAGTCTCCCTGCACATTTTCCTGAAGGAAAGACGCTAATGGATATATAAATAAAGCAACCTGTGTATTCTTTTCCCCGCTCAGAGCTTGTATAACCTGTGGTTGACCCCTCCTAGTCCTCCCCAAACCACAACCCCAGTATGTGCTGCCGCCGCCGCTGCTGCTCTGGCATTTTTATGAATGGCCGTGAGCCCAGGGAAGAGATGTGAGCATGGATTTGGAACAGCTCCATCCCTTCTACCGCACGCGCTAATCTTGACAAATGATCAGCGTGTGGCTTTCGAAACCAGAGATAAGGCTGTCTGACCACTTCAAGTCACTACACTTTCCCACGAAGAAAGGGATTTTGTTCTCAGCCCCCAGCCGCAGCTTCCTCCGGAGCCTGGGCAAGCCCAGGTGCCCCCACCCCACAGTTTGGGGGACACACACTGCAATCACACCCCTGGGACTGGGGCCAGGGGCTAGTTCAGAACAAAACCTCGGCAACCTCCAAAGAAGGCAGATGTTGTGACCTTGCCTGGGTTTCTGATGGACCAGGGGTTCCTCCTGCCTGCACACCTGCATCCCCTTCCCGTTGAGACCAATGGGAGAAGTGGTCCCTGCCCAGCAAGGAGCAGGGATGTGGCAAAAGCATGTGCTGGGAGCCAAAAAGAGCTTCCAGTCCTGCAGCTGAATCATGAGCATGGTGGACTTCCTTGAGCTCAGTTTTAGCTGGGAGCTGAGGCACCTGCAGAACTATCATGGTTCTCCTTGAGCTGGTATCCCACTGCACTGCTGTGGTGCTTGGGACATGCATCCTGCCTGCCAGTTTGGGCAACACAGTGTCCCCATTCCTCCCTGGAGCCGGGGAAGCAGTGTGGGGTAGCTGTGGGATCTTCCCAGGGATTATGACATGGGAGAATGAGCCCTGAGTGGGTCCTGATGGATGTGCACCTGGGAAATCCAGGCTGTCCAGAAGGCTCCCTCTCTCACACAGACACAGACCCGCTGCCAAGAGAAAAGGCCTCTGTGAGTGCCAATTCAAAGAATGCCTTTGATCCAGTGGGAATCACTAGGGAGAAACTCTGCCTCTAAATAGAGCTGGTCTCTTGCCTTGCCACTTTGGGAAATGAATTTGTACTTGGAAAAACTCAGGCTGGGAGAGCTCTTGGGAAGCCATCCAATCCATTTCCCTACCCCAAATTGGTCCTGACAGGTTTTTTTTTATCTAACCTTTCCTTTAAAATCTCCAGATGGCTCAATACAATCTCCTCCAGGGCTATATTCTTTTTAGTAGCAGATACTGTTTTATTATTAATATTCAACTTAAATTTCCCTTGCTGCAATCTGCTCCTATTCCACGACAACAGAGACAGCAACTGCCCTCTTATTGCCCAGCATGGCTGGGGTTTTCCACCAGTGCTGCCTATTTAAAGCTCAGTATTAGGGTGGGCAGGGCTGGTCCTGGCCAAGGTCAAGCTGAGTTGCAGAGTTCCTGGACTGTGCTATCACTTTTGCTGTCGCTGTGGGGCTGGTGGCCCAAGAGTGCACACCCACTGCACCCTGTGCAGGCACCAAACCCAGATGGGAACAGGAGGTCAGGGGCTGCTGGCTTGTTGACCCATGAAGGGAGGCAATTACTCAGCTGATGAGGCCATGCAAGTGTTAATTAAAAAGCATGGGAAGCAGAACAGGTCACTGTTTGGTGTCATCCGCTCGTGAAATTGGCCTCGTGGTGGTTCCCCCAGCCCTCCCCAGGAGCTGGAGCAGGGGAGTAGCTGCCTGTAGTGCCTCTGCCCCTGCTCTCATCTCCTCCTGCTCATCTCCTGTTCCTGGGTGCCTCCTGTGTCCTGCATAATGTCCCCTGCCAGATCCTGAGAAGGGAAAAACTTCTACCTGTTCATTGCTGGACTGGCTTGGAGCATAACTGTGCAGGGGTGAGAGGTGGAACCAAAATAATCAGCTCCTGGCAGTCCAAGTGGAGAAAGAAGCTCCCTAGGCAGATGCTGAGCCATCGTGGGATGTGCTCATAAGGAATCACTGGTGGACAGAACCCTCCAGGTCAGGCACCCCTGTGGGTAGGGTTTTCCCAGCATCGGGATTTGAGCAGCAGCAACAGCAGCAGCAGCAGCAGCAGCAGCTCTGATCTGATCCCCTTTACTCTCCAGGTGAAGCCAGGGGAGAAAGCAGATCTTTCCTCTGGGAAGCACCAAGGGCTGGTGCTCCCTGACCACCAAGCAGCTCTGCAGAGCCTTTCAGCTGCAGTTCAGTGTGGCAAAGCCCTTCCATTCTGCTGGAGAACTCAGTGCTCAGCTGCTTCACAGCTCTGGGAGACGGGGCTTGGCATCTTCTCTATCCGCTCTGGGATCTGCACACATTGGGAGGATGCCATGGTAGGAAGGAGTCTCCTGTTTGTTCTGCACATGAGACCTCTCCAAAGCCAGATTGCCATGCCAAGCTCCCCATGGACACTCTCCTGTGCCCCCAGGGTTTGCAGTGTGGTGGGGACCAGCAGCAGCACAGCTGAGCACCCAAGAGTCCAACCTGAGCTGCTCCCTGAGAAGGGCAACTCAACGATTCCCAGTTTCCTGCTGCTCCGTGTCTCATGGCTGGATTAGCTCACAGCTAATAAGGCACATGAGAGTTTTTCCCATGGTTTGGGGCACTCATAATGGCTCTCTCCTGTATGGATTCCTTGATGTCTTATAAAAGAGTTGATGATGAATCCATTTCCTCAGTTGGGACCTAAGTTTGGCCTTCTCTTGTCTACTCAGATGTCTTTTTTCATAAACAACTAGGCAATAGAACAAGAAAATGGGATTCAGTCTCTCTGAGGATCCTGCCTCACTCTGAAACCTGGCAGAAAGGGATCTGGTGCTTCACAGGTGGGTTTGGACAGCAGTGACAGGCAGACAGACAGACACACCCACGCAAGTGTAATGGCTGCCACCTCCTTCCCTTTCACAGCCAAGCTGGTGAGAATGAAGGAGCACTTTTAACTCAGCCCCGTTGTACCCATTCAGCACAGCACAGGCTCAAAGGCCGGGGCCAAGGGCTCTTTCTGAAACCCTGCAACACCAGATGTTTTTTTCCGGAGGCCTCAGACACACACGTGCAGCATGCTGTTATTAGAACTGGCTCACACTCCCTGCGCACAGGGAAAAAAAATTAAGGCTGCGCTCAAGCTTCATGCTCCACTTTGGCATCCAGCATTAAACCAGGCAGGCTCGGTTGGCTTTTGTTTGTTTTCAGAGTTGCTTATGGACCGTCCCTCCTGCAGCATCCCAGCGGAGCGGAACAATTCAATGCACCAGCTGGATGAGGATTGCTTCATGTGCTGCCAAATATACCACGTACAGACCACGCTGCAGCACCTCTGGGGTGCAGCCTGACAGGCTCACGGCAGCTCAGCAACACCCTGCAGCAGCTTGAACCGAGAGGATGCGCTGCTCCACTGCTCAGGCTTCCTCCTCTTGGTTTTCTGCCTGGTCTGTCCAGCTCGCCTCTCCCAGCACGGCCTTCTGATGGATTTTTCTTCTCCTGATAATGTTTCCGCAGTCACCTCAGACTGAGCCAAAGACTCATTTTAACTAAAAAAGGCCGTTTGTCTCAGTATCTTACCATCTCTGTCTCTCTGTCAGCCCTAGATGCCTCCTTCCCCCAGCAGCAGGTTTCACTCCTTCATTTGGAATTTCACCGAGCCACCTTTTCTCAGCCACCTCTTGTTTTCCTCCAAGAGTTTTGGAAAAGCACTGCACACCTTGTCATGGTGCTTCCCTGACTTGAAGCTGGCTTCTGCCAGCCAAGACAGGAGCCTCATCAAACCCCTGGTGAGGTTTTGGTGGGATGCCCGAGGGTGTAACTGTCTGCAGTTACATCACAGAATCTCCTTCTCCCTGGCATGGCTTCACCTCTGCAGAACTTCCAGATGACCTCCACTGGGTAGCACCAGGGATGTTACCCCCTCCCAAAATGCCCAGTGCCCCAGGTGGGGGGTCCTTTCCCCCACAGCTAACAGCTGTGGCTCACACAAAGGGTCTTGAACCGCTGTGTTTAATGTGTGCAGCCTGGGGAGGGCTGGCAGGGCAGGGCAGGGTGCTCGGGGCACAGCACCCTGTGGTGGGTCACCTGTGGGTGGGAGCATCGGGGTGCAGGTTAGCGGGGATCTCTGCAGCGCAGGACGGCAAGGAGACACGGACATGCCTTGCAGAGCCACGGAAGGTGAAATGTGCTTGGCCACGGGAGATCCAGGGGTCTGCAGGGAAAGGCAAGGAAGTCCCTCCTCTCTCCTAGAGCCTGGATCCAAAGTCAAAATATGGGGAGGGCTCCCAAATAGCACCGCTTCCCTCTCCCCCTTCCTGCAGGTGCTGGGGTCGCTGGGGGATGCTCGATGCACCAGGCTGGTGACAGCTGCCAATCTCCAGCAGCACAGATGTCCTCGGGGGCAGAGTTAGGGCCGCTTCAGCCTTTCTCTCGCCTGCGCTCCGGGATGAAGCAGAGCAGAGAGGGGGGACTGGGGCGAACCAGAAGCCGGAGGGCTCCAGACCCCGCTGCACCTGCTACCCCGTGGGGACAAACGCCCAGTGCGCAGGGAGGAGGCATCGGGAGAAGGGGAGAAGAGGGGCTCGGGGCCGGGAGAGGGTGCGAGCCCCTTCCAGCCCCCGCCGGGGTCGGCAGCGCGCTCCGCC
>VZTG01003473.1:684913-715244 GCA_013397845.1 Melanocharis versteri | reverse complement strand
CCTCTCCTTGGGGACGCTGCTGGCCCTCGCCGACGCCAAGGGTGCCTTCTACCCCCCCGCCGCCCCCCTGCCCTACGGCGGCAGGTACAGCCTCTACACGGCCGGCTCCAGCCCGCAGCTCGGCCCCGGCAAGCCCGTGGGCAAGCACAAGTAAGCGACCCTCGGCCGCGGCCGCGCAACCCATCCGGAGGGCAGCGGGAGCCGCCGGGCACCGAGCCGGGTCTCCGTCGGGCATCCCTTACCGGGAGCAGACCGCGGCCACCGGGCAGCGGCCACGCGTCTGGGCTCTACAGGCTGCATCCCCGGGGGACGGGCTGCCGCGGGCACCAACCCCCGGTGCCGACCGTGGGTACCTTCCCCCGGGCTCGCCTGCGGGCGTCCCTGGCTGGGCAGGAGTCCCTGGGTGCCGGCCGCGGGCATCCTTTGCTCCATATCATCCGCAAGGTCCTGAGCGAGGGCTGGCGGCAGCGCAGCAGTGTCCGTATGTCTCGGTGCCCCCCCTCCATCTAGAGGAGAGTCTGGGAGTTGTATTTCCAAGAGGGAACGGGCTGCCTGCGGTGGGGACGTGTGCCGCGGGACGGGGCTGGAGGAGGTGGGGATGGGGATGCCCGTGTGTGGTTTTGGGGTCGGTGCATGTACCTGCTCTGTGTGACATGGGCCCAGGGGCCGGGGGTGGTGATGTGCGGGAGGGGAGGATGGCAGTGCACAGACCTACATGTGAAAACACGGGGCGGTTTGGACGGAATTTGCTCATTTGCTTGTTAAATACATACGTACTGGAGTTTAAATACGTTTTCAAGAAACCTGGAAAGCTCAGGCAGTGAGGAATGTGGGTTTTACACATACTGTAGACTTTTTCCGTTCAGTTGCATAAGAGCTGTTACATTGGGGGTGGAGAGGGGGGTGTCGCTTCCCTCTCTGCTTGTTTGCTAGAGCAGCTTCTGTCGGGCTCCTTTGTAAGAGGGAGGATGTGGGGTTGTGAACAAGCTGAAATGAATAAAGTAATACTCGGGACAAACAATACTGGCAGTGCCAGTGAGAGCTTTCAAAAACCCGTAACATTTTCCAGCTGCTCACTCTAAAAACATCAGGCTGGAGCTATAAAACTGCTTGCCACAGGTGTGTGAGAAGGGAAGGGGGTTCTGAGAGGGAGAGCGAGCCAGAACCACACTAACCCGAGCAGTCGTAGGTGGGCAGTGTTTATTAGTAGTGGCTAGTGGATCTGCCTGCATTGGCTGCTAGCTAACTTAGAGGCAGTTGCTGGTGTGTTTGAGCGGGTCCTGGGTTTATGGATAGACGGTGATCCTAAGTTTCCACATGCACACATGAACTCCCTTGCCTCCAGCTAAGAGAAGTGGCTGGCCTTCCTTCTCCTGTGGTCCTGTGCACAGATGGATGACTCACTTCTGGAGGAGCAGGGAGCAGCACAGGCCCCTGCTGGTGCTCCGAGCCTGGCAGCCCCTTGCCAGGGCAGAGCCACTCAGATCTGGCCAGGCTGGAAATGCCAGTCACAGCCGGGAGTTGTGTGCCCATCCCAGGGGATCAGAGGGAGCCCTCAGTGAGGGGCTGGGGTGGATGTGCTGGTGCAGCTCCTGGGGGGAGCAGGTGGGATGTGCTGGGGGTGTGGGATCAGGGGATCCCTGCTGGAAGGGAGCAGAGAGAGGCTGGGAGGGAGGATGACCCTGCTCACACCTTGCTGCTCCACGGAGGGAGCTCCTGCCCCGGGTGGACTGCTGGAGATCAAGTAGCCTGCTCGGGGCCTCTGAATGGGGGCACTGGGAGGCTGCTGGGGGTGCTGCAGCTCGGCTGCCTGGCCACAGGCTGGCATGCAGTTGGAGTTTCCTGGCATGGCCATCACATGGCCTGTGGGGAGCAGCCTCAGGGCTGAGCACAGAAATGAGCTGCAGGGCCTCAGCCCAGCTCCCATGGGCTTGTCATGATGGTCTGGATGGTGAGACACCTCTGGCAGGTGGGGGCAGAGGAAAGGGACTGTGACAGTCAGGATGGAGCAGAAGGGTTTGGTGAGAAGGGCTGGGGTGTCTCCTGTTTGAGTGTGTGTGTGTGTGCATGCACAGGGTGGGTGTGCACAGCCCTCCCCCAGCCCCCACCATGTCACACCCAGGCCAGAGCAGCAGGACTTTGGCTCACCCTGAGTGGGCAAAGCTCGATGAAGGAGGGACAAGCACTGATGGCAAACAGGTGAAGACAGAGTATGTTCTGCACCCATCCATACCAAGCCCCCCAGCTGGCACAGGGGAAGCCACGTCCTCCCGCCTCACTGAACAGCTCCCTGCACCTGCAGCTTGCGCTGGCCCATCTGCTCCATCCCGCTGACCTCCCGCCTCAGCTCTGCTCTGCACCGTGGGCCTGTGCCCTCCTCTCCTCCCGCTCTGCCGTCTGCCACGTCCCCCTGTCCTTAATCCCTGCCTCACCATCAGAGACACATCCCTGCTGTCTCTGCCCCTGTGGACCAAGTCCATCTGCTCCTGCCGGCAGCCCTGCCTTCAGCTGGAACAGCCTTGGCCTCCATCTGTCCTACCAGCAGCCCTGCATCCTTCCCACACACTGCCTTCCTCCCAGCCAACTTATCCTCAGCGCCTGGATTTGCTGCCTGGCTCAGGAAAGGACCTGTGGCTGGAGCTGACTGGTACCTGTGGCACCCAGCTGCAGGCGGATGGCAGGAGGGAAGAGGCTCTGTACTGCCCTAGAGATCTGAAGGGGTTTCCAGCCTCCATCACAGACCTGCTCTGTATCCTTGCCTCTGCGGGGGAGGGACCCATGATGCTGCAGCCCTGCAGAGCAGCATCTCCTCTCTGTGCCTGGTCTGTGGCAGCACTCACGGCAAGGGCTGAAGGCTTTTGGGTTGGACCCTGCGCTGGCAGCACTCCAGGAGCTGCAGCAGGACAGACCACCCCTGCCAGGCACAGCTGGAGCTACTTCTGGGATGCTGTTCCCACAACTGCTGCTGCTGAGGGGGTTCTGATCATCCTCACGGCCTGTCTCACCACACAGTCCATGCTGTGCCAAGCACAGCCCAGCTCAGGTGACAGTGTGGCTGTGACTGTGACAGGAACCATGATCCCGCAGTGTGGTTGTGATGCTCCTCCCCAGCAGCTGCCCAAGGTGGGGGGCTCCTTCCAGCTCCTGCCCCCCAGACCTCACTGGCAGTGTCCGGCAGTGCAGGCACTGCTGTCAGCTGGGCAGAGGGTGACAGTGACAGTGTCTTGCTGTGTTTCTCCCCAGGAGCTACTGTGCCTACGTGGTGCAGCGCAACGTGACGTGCACGCTGCAGGACGGGGCCGAGAGCTACGTCAAGGCCGAGTACCACAAGTGCAGCTGGGGACCCAAGTGCCCAGGAAAAGTGCTGTGAGTATGGGGAACAGTGGGGCATGGCTCCCTTCCCCTCCCAAAGCCAGGTCGCAGCTCTCCTGAGACCCTGTGCCACCTTTCTGGCCATGAGCCTCCACTTTCCAGAGAGCACTGAAAACGGCTGAAGGACTTTTCCTGGACATGGCAGTCAGTGGCAGGGCAGTGGTGTTGGGAGGAGGCAAGGTGGGATCTGTCAGGAGGGAGAGGGACCTGTATTCCTCCTCAGAAGCTGTCAGGGGAGGTTTAGATTGGATATCAGGAAGAGGTTTTCACCCAGAGGGCGGTTGAGCACTGGAAAAGGCTCCCCGGGGAAGTTGATCATGGCACCGAGCCTGACAGAGTTGAAGAAGCATTTGGACAATGCTCTCAGGCACATGGTGTGATTTTGGGGGTGTCCTGTGCAGTTGCTGGGCACAATGATCCTTGTGGGTCCCTTCAGTTGCAGGATATTCTACGGTTCTGTGATTCAGAAATAATAGTGGAAATCATGGGAAGTGGGGAGGTGCCTGTGTATGTGTGTAGGAAAGCAGTTTGTCACAGACCTGCAGTGTGGCAGAATGATGGCAGCTCGGCGAGAACCTGACTGATAGGACGAGGAAATGGAGCCCGAGGCTGGGGATGGCTCAGTGCTTCTGCTCCAGGAAAATATTTGCAAAACTCTTTGCCACCTCGTCAGTGCTGGAGGGAAACACTTTACAGTGCCACAGCCGGAGCCGCCAGCGGCACAGGGCAGACACTGGGGCTTTGTGCTTCACCACCCTCCAGGGATGCTGCTCCATGCGGAAAAGCTGTTCTCCTGCATCCTGCCCAGGCCTGAGGAGTGGAGCAGAGCTCAGCACAGAGGAAAACTGGGATGAGAGAAGTTTTTGTCAGAGCCTAGTACCCGTCCTGTGGCAGCTGGCTGGGACTCTCCATGTGCCAGTGGTGCCACGGGCTCTGCTCGCAGCCTCTCCTGGCAGGGATGGGCATTCAGACCCACTTGCTCACTTGTTCTTTCCATCACAAGTGTTTTAGCAGCATTCGGGGACTTCAGGACATCCTGCAGCTGCTGGTACCCACGGAGGAGATCCCCAAAGCCTCTCCCATCTCCATGGTGTCCTCTGCTTGTCTCCTTCAAACAAAGCCATGGTGAAACCAGGGTGTTTTCTGAGGGCAGGTGGACCCACAGCTGAATTTTCTGCAGAGCCTCAGATGCTGCATCCATGGACGAAAGGGAAACGGGTTTTCCACATGCTGGGACCGTCAGCTAATGTTTGTGCAGCTGGCTGCAAATACTTCCCCTTGCTGCTGTTGGGAGCAGGGGGAGAAAGATTTGGAGGTGCCTAAGGGCTTTGAGCTCCTCTGCAGGGGCTGGGATGACACTGAGAAGGTGCTCTGCCTTTTGGATGCCATCCTCATCCTTTCTTCACCCCCTGACAGTGGCTGGAGCAGCAGTCTCCCAGGGTACATCCAGGCAGGTTTCTACACACTACAACAGATCATTGAAACTCAGCAGCATCTGTGAAGAGGAATAACAAGAAGAGCTTGTTTTGAAACTGTCCCTTTGGGAAATTGATGTTGAGAAATTTTGAAGACATTCAAAGAGCAGAGGATTTGGGTTTGCTTTATCCCCCTGCCCTATGGTGTGTATGGAGGTGGCTGTATCTCACTGGGAGTCATGTGGAAGAAGCAGCATTGCCAGGGGCTGCATCCTGGGCTGGGAACACTGTGGATTGGGCTGGGGACAAGGACGTGGATGGCAGAGAATCAGCCCTATGTGCTGCCCTGACTGATGGATAAGTGCCTTATGCAGCCCCTCTGCAGCATGGATGGCTGTGCTGCCTCCTCCAAGACCTTCTGCTGAACATGCTGGAGGAGAACAAGAGGCTGATTGTGTGTGTTGTTGCAAAGCAGCAAGCTTCAGGGTTTTCAGGCCCTGGTAAATTCGGATCGGAAATTTCCAAAAGGCAGGCTTAAAGCATTGGTATTTAGAGGTGGTGAGAAAAGTGCTGTCTTCAGCCCCGTACGGCTCAGCTCAGCTGGTGGGGGAACACAGGTGCCAGCAGGGTCCTGTCCCATCCCTGCTACCTCACAGGGAAGTGCCACAGAGAAGCAGGGAGCAGCTGAATCCTCCCCCATGGCTGGTGGGACCTCATCCAGAGCGAGAGCAGAGGGGCAAGGTCTGAGGTGGGCTTGCAGCTTGTGTGCTGGGTATGGGAGGATCAATGCTGTAGTGCCCAAGTTCGTGATGGTGACACTTCCCAGGGCATCCCAGCGGGGGCAGGAGGCAGTGTAAGGAGCCATCCCTCTGTGCATATCACAGCCTCACCCTGGGGACCCTCACCAGGCCAGCCCAAGCCCCTTTAGGCTTCCCAGAAAACCGATGCCCTCCACGCAGAGAGAAAACACCTTTCCAAAGGTATTTCAACCTCATGGGGGCTTCCAGACAGGATTACAGTTGAGAAGTAGATTTTTCTGATCTCTCTAGGAAATTCTGTAGGTCAATTCAAAGCGCTAAACACTTCTACAAGCAGTCCGCTTCCCTCTTGGAAGTAATGTGAGCTTGCAGGGCTTTTGAAATCAGTTCCATCATTTCATCTTGTGCTCTGCTGGGCCAGAAGTTGCCAAACAGTGTGGCAGCTGTCACAGTGGTCATCTATCAGGCCAGGGCCTGTAGCAAGACACTTGGAGCTGCAGTTCTAAATCAACGCAGTGTCCCAGTTAAAAATACTCGACCAAAACCCCACTGTAGTGCTACACTGAGCTATGGTGCAGCAAGAGCTCTTGGAGAAGGTGGGCCCTGGTCTGCAGGTGCAGCACAAGGGTTTCAGCCAGGCTTTCCCATGTGCCCAGATCTCCCACATCCAACAGGACCGTGACCCTGCTCTATTGCTTGATGTTGAGGTTGCTTCTCTAAACTGTCTTCTCTCTCCCTCTCCTCTCCTGGAAAGGTACCGCACCTTCTTCAGGCCCAAATACAAGATTGGATACAAGACGGTGACCGAGCTGTCCTGGAGGTGCTGCCCAGGCTTCATGGGAGAAGGGTGCCATGACAGCCCGACAGACCAGCCTGGCCTTCTGCCCCAGCATCCCAGCCCTAAAATGCCTCCCGGGCAAAAGATGTTTCCAATGCCCAGACTTCCTCCCTATCCCAAAAGCCACCCTGACATGTTTCCAGGACCAAAGAAGAACCAATATGGTGAGATCTTACTCCTGCTTCATGTCCCCAGGTCACCACACCATTGCCACACACTCAAACCTCTGTTCCAGCACAGAGCACGAATTTGGCAAGCATTCAGTGGGTGACATGTTTTTTATCAGAGACCTGACATTTGATTGCTTTGAGGACCACTTGCTTTTTTAATCCTGTTTCTTTCAAAACATGCAGCTTCAAAATTTCCTTTCCTCATTGTTTTAGAGCATTTTTCCATTAATTATGGGGTTGACTGAGTGTGTCTCAAGACGAAGCTCTCCTGGGCTGTTATCATCACCTGCTGTTGAACTTGGGAGCAGAGGGCTGGATCCCAAGAGGAAAGAGGGTTTCCTGATAGCTTAAGGAGAGGTGCAGAAGGTGGGTGGGCTGAGATTTTGCTGAAATGACAATAACAGAGGGGAGGACACAAGGTTATTATGGGAAAGGACGTGAAGGAGGGAAGTTAAAGGAGCACGAGCCCTCACTGTGCCCTCTTTATTTCTTCCCCTGTGCAGGCAGGAAGCTGCCTGGCCTCTTCGGGGACCGCCTGGATCGGCTGGAGGAGGAGGTGAGGCGCCTTTCCCAGTCCTACGACAGCCTGCACACCATGGTGAGTGGGCTGGGGGACCGCCTGCGCTTGGCCATCCAGGAGGACACCACCAAGATGATCGGCTCCCTGATGAACAGCCCAGGCACGCCAGACTCCTCCGTGGGCTTCGGCATCATTCCCGACGGCCTGGTGGACGCGGCGGACAAAGCCGACATTGCCACGTACCCTCCCGTGGGGGAGATCCTGACCAAAGTGACGGAGGTGAGCGACGTGCTGAAAACCAAGGCGGATCTGCTGCACGAGGTTCGGGGCATGGTCCTGGACCACGACGGGCAGATCAAGCACCTGCTGGAGTCCGCCCGGCCCTCGCCCCTCACCTCCATCGACCTGCTGGAGGAGTATGTGGACACGAGGCTGAGCAACCTGCGCGGGGAGCTGCTCGACGGCTTCGAGAAGAAGCTGGGCAAGATCCAGACCACGTGCGATTTCCGCATCCAAGAGGTGCGGCAGCAGTGCGAGGAGGAGAAAGCTGCCAACCTGCGGCTGCAGCAGACGCTGGATGGGAAGGAGCTGGAGATCAAGAAAGAGATCTCCCAGCTGGAGACCCAGATCCAAGGGCTGACAGTGGTGGAAAGCTGCTGCAGCAACCTGGACTACCTCACCGATCGCATGAACATCCTTGAGAAAGGCCTTCACAGCATCTCCGAGTCTCAGAAGAACCTGCACTCACGCCTGGATGGAGAAATCTCCACTGTCACCCTAGGGAACCTCTTCGAAGGGCGCTTCGAGGACCTGGAAGCCAGACTCAATGCTACAGAGAGGGAAACGGGGAGCTGCTGCTCTGGTATAGAGGACAGCATGAGGGGCACGGTGGTGGCAGAGGTGGATGGCATGAGGACTGCCTTTGAAGACAAAATGCAGACCCTGGAGGACAGGTTCATGACCATCGTAGGAGAGCTGAACAATGTCAGTTCTCCCATGGGCATGGACGGAGCAGTGGTGCCTGTGCTGGAAGGGGAGCTTGCCAGCATGAGGAAACGGACAGATGAGACACTGGAGGTGTTGCAGAATCGCCTCATCACGCTGGAGAGCACTTGCTCCCTGGGCTGCACCTCCGCCTCCAAAGATGTGGAGACCTTTCGGACAGAGATCGAGGATTGCCAGAACAAGAACCAGGACCTGCTCCTCCGGATGGACAGCAATTACGACCTCCTGCGCAAGCTGAACGCCACCATCCTGGAGATCCAGCGGCGAATCGAGGAGGAAGCAGCAGGGGCTTTGCAAGGGGAGATCACCTTGCTAAAGATCAACCTGAACACCGTGAGCAAGTCTCTGACAGGGCTCAAGGACTCCGTCTCGCAGTACTCAGACACCGTGACGCATGTCAACTCCTCACTGGATGAGCACGAGCGGAAGATTGAGGATGAGGTCCACTCCATCCAGGAGAAAGTCAACAACCAAGGCTCCCAGCTTTTCTTCAGCAACCGCCGTGTCCTGAACCTCAAGGGAGACCTGGAACGACTCAAAGCCAGGATTGTCAGCGACCTGAGCTCCTGCAAGAACGTGGCCCACGGCCTGCAGCAGGAGGTCTCTCACTTTGACGAGCGGGTGGCGCAGGTGGAGAGCGCCTGCGGCAGGCTGGGGGCCATCACCGGCAGCCTGGACGACATCAGGGAGGAACTGCAGAAACACACGGGCAGTCTGTGGGACTACATGGACCACATGAACGGGACACTGGCTGCCCACTCTCAGGAAATAACAGGACTGAAGGACAACCTGCTTGACTGCCAAGCCAAGGTCTCTGAGCTGGCGGAACAGGTCGGGCACTTGGAAGAGAAGGCGGAGAGGAGGCAGCATTAGCCACACTGCCATGCCATGCGTCTTCCTTCTCCCGCTGTGAAGGACAGGATTAACTTATATCACACAGACTCGCTCCAATGTGACAACAGTTCTTGGGATAATTTTTTTATGAAAAGCTGCTACGTTTTTTTTTTTCCCCCTAATCTTGTTGGCCCCACTTCTCCTTAACTCTGCTGTGCTGGTACTCCCCTCGTGATGCTCAGCAGCTGTCCTGACCCTGGTGCAACAGTGTCACTGCCTCCTGGCTGGGGTTGTTGCTTTGGCTCCTGGGCTGATGACCCCAGAAGGACAATTCAGGAGTAAGTGGGAGGCAGAAACTTTTTTTTTTTTAATATTTTTTTGTGGATTTATCATTTCTCGAAGAATAAAACCCTGTAGTTATCAGCTGAGGAATAGTTTCTCTGACCTAAAGACCACCTGCATCTTAATCCAGAGATTGAGCAGAGCCAGGGCTCCTTGCAGGGAACAAAACTCACCACAGGAACTGCAGATTTCAAAGAACACACGTATTCACACATCCCTCCGGGAACTGGCTTCCCTTCTCCGAGATGGCAGCCCTCCTTGTTGTATGGTAAATCCATTTATAATGCTCCCTCCTCCATGCAGATGCACATGCCTTATGGAGCATATGAGGGTGTGCATTAGGAAAACACACATATGCATATGTGTATATATATATATATATGGTATGTGTATATATATTTTTGAACAATCCTGTGTCATGGTGCTCATCTGATTCCAGTTTCCTAATGCTGCCCCCATGTCCTTTGCCATATTCCAAAGACCCACGCTGAGTAGCTAAAACCTGTGGCAGCAGTGTTTCGGGAGAGCCCCGTGGTCCCTGGGGCTGCTGTGCTTTGCAATCCCTCTTTGCTGGGCTCTCTGGTTACACCTGGGGCTGACGTGATGGCTTATGGAAAACACGTGTCTTCCCCGAGGAGAGGTGTGTCCATAGGTCTCTGCAGAGACCAAGCCGGGCACAGAGCAGTCCTGTCCTCCAGCTCTGGCTCTCTCCTGTTTTATTGCTTAAACTGTGAACTCCGTCATCTCATCCCAGGCAGGAGAGTTGCAGCTGCTCCAGGGTGTGAGTGCAGCAGTGGAGCAGCAGGAGCCTGCGTCCTCCTCATGCTCTTCTGATCCCACTGGGATGCCAGTAGCCCTGGGACCAATGCCGATGTGGAACAAGGCAGGGCATCTGTGAGAATACCTCTGGAGACCTGTCCTCAGCTCAGAATGAAAAACCCACATCATTTACCCAGCTTGACTCTGGTTTCCCACGAACAGGCAGGCTGGAAAACGTTGTCCACGTTCCTGAGCTGCTCCAAGCCCTGCCCTACAGAGCTGTTGCACAGAGAATCCACCTCTCCCTAGGAGCCCACCACGGGCACCCTCCGCTGATCAGCCAATGGGGACTTCATTACCAGGATGAGGGGGAAATTAAAGAGCCTCCATCCAAGCAACTCTGGCACTTTATAGCAGAGGAACATATTTTTCTATCAGCACTGCAGCTCATGAACCCTTCCACAGCAGCCAGCCTTTGGCTCTCACACAGTGCCTGTCCCAGCTCTTCTGCACCACGATTCTCTCCCTGATCCCCGCTGATTGCGTAAAGGAGCAGCTCTGTGCTTCCACCAGCACAAACCAGCAGCGGCTCCCAGCTGAGATGCATCTGAGCACCTTTTCTCCCCCAGAAAATCTGGGTGAGCTCCCTCAAACATGCTTCCAGGCTGGGGAGGACCACAGGGAGCACTGAGTCCAGTTGGCCACACCATGTTCCCCTGAGGCAGTAAAAGCTCGTTCCCCTGCCAGAGGAGCCTGAGTCATCAGCTGTGGGAGCATGGAGAGGACACGTGTCCCCCCCACCACTTGCCAAGCCCTGCCAGGTGCTCACAGCACCAGAATCTGCTCTCACTGCTCTGGGCTTTGCTGATTTGGAGCTACCCTCCAGCTGCCGAGACACTTCTCCAGCCGAGGAACTGCTGGCCATTGGGCATCCTGCAAAACCTGCTCTTAGACAACAAAACCCATTTTTTTTCTCCAGCCTAAGGAACGAGTCTCAAGCCAGCCCTCAGTACTTTGTGATGGGCCAGGGGAGCCCTCACCCCACAGGGGGAGCATCCTGCCTGAGCCCCCTTTCCATCCCCTCACACCAGGGAGAAAACCAAAGAGAAAACCAAGCCAAGGGCCAGACTCCCTGTTCCCCAGCCAGGGCTGGGTTAGAGTGGCTGGACAGGAGCAGCTTCCCCAGAAAAGAGGGAGCCAGGACTGGCCATATCAAAACTAGGACAAGGAAGAAGTCTGACCTTCCAGAAAATGGTGCTATGTTTGGACTATTCCTGACTAGTCACTTGAAGCTATGGACAGTTTGTTATTTCCGTTCTCAGCTATTCATGTTTTAAAAGTGAAAAGAACTTTGTACGAAACTGGGCATTTTTTAAAAATTGCTTGCAGAGTAAGGAAATGGTGCCCACAGAGTTGTCCTTGCATGGGCAGCTTTCCAAGGCAGTTGATAACTGATCCTGTTAAAAGACTGTGTTCTATTGTTTTTAAAACCGTGTCTATTTGTTCAGATTTTAAAAGCTGAAAAACTGTTTGTACTGGAAAGGAAAAAAATAAAGTATTTCTTGCTGAGGTTTCCAGGATTAAAATGACTTGTGTGGCTTCCAGAAGTGGCAGACTAGGAGATAACTTACACTCACACACAGGGGTCAGGGAAGGAGAAGGTAGATGCCAGACTGGAGGAAGGAGCCCAGCAGTGCTTCTGCCATTTTTTGTTTTACTTCATTACCTCCCATGAAGAGAGAGTTGGGGATGCTCAGCCTGGAGAAGAGAAGGCCATGAGGGGGCCTCACTGCGGCCATGCAGGGTTTGAAGGGACCCACAGGAAAGATGGGGACAGAGTGTTCAACAGGGTCTGTGGTGGGAGGAGAAGGGGAGATGGCTTTCAACTGCAGGAGGTCAATTTCTGTTGTATCTAAGGAAACTGGCATTTTACACTGAGGGTGGTGGGGCACAGGCCCAGGCTGTGCACAGAGGCTGTGCATGCCCCATCCCTGGGAACATCCAAGGCCAGGCTGGACGAGGCTCTGAGCAACCTGGTCTGGGGTGAGGTTGCTCAGGTTGGAACAAGATGAATTTTAGGGTCCTTTCCAAGCAAAATCATGAAAGGATTCCATCATTCTATGGTCCCCATTGCCCAAAGCGGAGTGGTCCTGGAACTCCTGTGAGTCATGACGTAACACAGCAAGTGTTCCACCTGGAACTCGTCCAGCAAAGAGCACAAAAAAATGATTGGTCCTGCAGCCACCACACCCTGCTCAAAATGCACCTGCGAGTGCGCGGGAAAGCACGATTTCTGACACTGCTGTCAGTCCCGGCATCTCCCTGCTTCCTGGATCTTGCCATCCATCCCTGCGGGATGCTCACTTTTGTCCCAGTGAAGGTACAGTGCCATTCCATGGAAGGGGACACCCCTGGACTTCCTGGGTGGGCTGGAGCTCTGTAGGGATGGTGTGGGACAGGGACCCCACTCCGAGGTTTTTCTCCCTACACAGGCTGTCACAGACACTGAGGAGGAGATGGAGGTGGACATTAAGATTGATATGGAGAAAAACATTGAAGCAGGTGTAGAGGATTATAGAGAGGAAGAGATTGAGGTGGACATGGAGGAGATGGAGGAAGAGATGGAGGAGGAAATGGAGGATTATGTTGAAGACATGGAAGTGGATGAGAAAGGTGAGGAGGAGGACGTGGTCTTGGGATGAAGATGGACCCCAGCAGCAGGACAGGCAGGTGCTGGCCATGCCTGCCCACAGGCAGAGTGGGTCCCCTGCTGCCAGGCTGGGGCTGGGCTGGGTGCCCCGCTCAGGGACACGGTGCCTCGGGGGGATCCTGGGTTCTGGCAGCACAAACACCATCCCTGCCCTGTCCTGAGCTTGTTTGGGCCACGCTTTGGGTCCCACCGCCTGGGGCCCGGCCCGCAGCCCCAGCCAGGCTCAGTCCTAGGGGCAGAGTCCCGCTCTGCTGATGTGTCCCAGGTTGGGAGCACATGGAACACCCCTCTGTGCCTGACTGGAGTGACCGTGTTGCTTGCTTTTCTTCCAGGACGGATGGAGATGCCGAGCAGGGACGCCACCCTTCTATATATATGTTTTACAGTTTGTTGTTAAGTTTTCATCTGTAAATATGTTTTAGAGTTTGTTATTCTCTTCTGTACCTACGTTTCATACATTGTTATATAGGTTTTTGTAACGTAAATATGTTTTATAGATTGTTGTTGTTATAAAGATTCTTACATTGAAAATACACTATGTAGTTAGTTTTTGTTGCTGCTTTTCTGTAAATAAACAGTCTTTATTTTTCACACCCTAGCTCTATTTGCATTTGCTTTGGGCACAGGGGACATTTGCAGGGTTGTGGGTTCCAGCTGGTCTGGGTTCCAGGGGTTGGAGGTTCCTGGGGCTGTTGGCATGGCCACCCTGGGGCTACTTGTGCACAGAGGGGTCCCGCTGACAGGTCACACTCTCCTTGCAGTTGCTTTGGACATGCATGGCAAACATAGAGGCAAATCCCAGCAGGCCCTGGCCCATGGGATCCCATGATGGGAGCAGGGCTGAGCCTGCGTGGTCCTGCATAACCTCATCCAGGGCTCTTCCCTGGGTGTCCCCGGTGCTACCAAGGCTGTGCTGGGCTGCAGGCACCCTCTGCTTCCAGGCACCCTGAGGGGCTGGAGCCAGCGTGGAGGGAGCCTCAGCACTTTTGCAAGGTCTCCTGTCCATTCAGCCCCCTGTACATGCAGAATAAGCCTGGATTTGTTTTCTGTTTTTAACTAATTTTGCTACCTTAGCTAAAGGTAGTAATTAAAAAAAAAAATAGAAAAAAAAGCCATTTTCTAGAAGCTGGTCCCATTGCCCCCAGGACCCACTTGGTAGGATGCTTGAGCAGAATAAGCCAAATCATGTTTTAGAAAGGATTTGGAGCCTGGCTCCCACTTCTATGCACAGGGCTAGAGCAGACAAGAGGCAGCCTGGATTAAGGCACTATTTATTACTGCTTCTAGTTCAGAACACTCAAAACCCCAGTATCTCCCATCGACCTTTATAAGCTGGTGGGCAGTTTCAGCTACCAAACTGCAGGTAGCTGGACTGTCTGGAACACTGGTCATACCAGAGGTAGTAACAGCTGTGTCAGATGCTCATCAATAAATACAACAGTGAACAACCATCACCTTTAAAATAGAGCCAGGCTTTAGAGGAGCTACAAACACCAGAAGAGACCCAGCTTTCAGGTATTTGTGTTTAGCAACTGGAGCTTTTGTAGAGTCAGAGCTCCCTCTTACCCCTCTTTGGCTGCCTGCTAAGGGGTGTCACGACTTCTATTACAAGTGCAAAATGCCCCAGCAGCAAACAGGGAGGACGAGGTGCACCTGGAGCATTTAGTCCTGGCAAAGAACATGCAGGAGAGCTCTGGGTCAGGTCTCCACAGGGATGGGGTTAGGGCAAGCCATCCAAGTCAACATCAGGCAGTGGAGGTCTCCAGTAGGCAAAGTGGCTGTACTCTGGGGGCACAAGACCAGCGCTCCCCCTCTGTCCCACAGGAGGGAAGAAGACCTCCACCAGCTCCGACAGCCGCTCGTATCTGTGGGGGTAAGAAAGAAGTGACATTGGGGTTATTCATCATTTGTTTGATGCTTCTCTGCATCAAAACCAGGTTATCTCAAAGATGCTGAGGAGTAAACACTTTGCTTACGTTGACTTTTGGTTCTTTGCGAGCTCCTGGATCAGCTCTCCCTTGGGGTTCACTGTGAATATGCGGCTCTCTGGCAGCCCCACTTGCTTGTAAGCGTAGACATCCTGCCCGAGGAAGGCCAGCACAGCATGAGAGCTGCAGGAAGGCACCAGCACCCAGCCTGAGCCCTCCCTCCACCCCAGGAGACCCACTCACATTGGGCCTGTTCCCAAAGCCTGCGTAGAAGGGACACTTCGTGGCAAACAGTTTTCGGATGTCTGTCAAGCAGGTGACCTTGAACACCTCTGGCTTCTTCTCAATCACCTCCCTGCAGCGTAAGAGACATGGTCACAGTGGCCTCAGCTGGCCAGGACTGTGGGCACCAAACCTGTCTGGGGCTCAGGGAAGGGTGAGAGGTTTTGTGCATCAGAAGCTTCACTGTGAAGGTCCAGCAAGGCCAGGCAGCTCCCCTGCTGCCTCCCACGAAAGGCATTGTGCACCAAGGAGGGTAAAGCAGTTTAAGGCTGGGACATCCCTCAGGGTCAAGCTGGGGAAGGGGGTGCTGTCCCCAGGGATACAGGAAGTGCAGGAAAGGACAGTACCTGTGGAAGGCAGACAAGAGGCTACTGGGGGAAAGCAGCATGGGGCCCATGGGGAGGCCACAGCCTTGCTCATTGACCCATTTGAGGTAGCCTTTGGTGATGTGGGCCATGCCAATAGCCCTGGCCGAGCAGTAGAGGAATTTGTAGCCGTTCCTAGAGAGAACACAGGGAGCCCCTCTGAGCTGTGACCTCGGCAAGGCATTCTCCTGCTCCGAGGAGGAAGAGGTAGCCAAGTACCTCGCCTAAGCCCAAACCTTATTCCAGTAAGCAAGGTGGTTCCACAAAGAACATGAATCCCTTATCTGGAAACCCAGACTAAACGAAATCCCCACCTGCCTCACACTGGGAGCCCTGCACCACCCTCCACGCTCACCCCAGCAGCCACACACCCACCCAGCCCAGCTGCACAGCACCCATTGCTGCTCAGCACTCTCACACAGCACTGCCTGTCAATTGTGGAGGGCTGTACCCAGCCCTTGCAGAGGCCTGGGCTGGGGACATCTCGGCAGATGTGGTACCGAGGTGGCCAGAGGCAGCCGAGGCGCGTGCCGCGTCCCTGCAATCCCGGGGAGTGCATCCCTGCCATGTTCCTCTCGGGGCCGGAATGAGCCATCCATGGGCCCACAGTGCCTCTCAGTGGCCACAGGGGACAGGGACCAAGCTGGAGGCTCCGCGGGGACTCACTGCTGGTGTCGCCCCTCGCAGGTGAGTCCCCTGGGCTGTGGGAAGTGATCACTGGGTGCCCAGAGAGGTATCAGCACCACAGTGCTGGGGATCCCCATGCCACCACTCTCAGGTGTGACCTTGCGTGGTCTTGTCTCCTTTGGTGCTCAGTATCTCCCCAGCAAAGCCTCCACTGACACACACTCCTTCTAGGGAAGGTTATGCCAGCATCTGCTCCCAGGGGACCCTCTGCTTTCACCCCTCAACACCACGTAGGCAGCACAGCCAGCACCAGCCACCACTGACAGCAGATAGTGCAGCTATCCAGGCCTGCATCAGCGAGTAAGAAGCCCTGACTCTGACTCCATCAGCTTCCCACTTCCCCTTGGCCTCAGCTGATCCAATACCTACAGGTGGATTTTGTGGAAGAGTTTAACAATCCCACGGTGAGTCCAGTCTTTACCCAGCTGTGGCAAGATCTGTCCAAGAGCATCTGACCTAAAAGGAGAGGAGACCGGGTTAGTGTCATCCAACACAGTGCGTATCCACCCCAGTGGGGTTTGTGGTCCCTTCTGCCTGCTTATGCAAGCCTTTAAAGGAGCCTTTCCCCTAACAGAGGAAAACAAGGATTTTGGGGTGGGAGAAAGGCCTTTTACTTGGTGATGGTGCCATCGATGTCTGAGATCACCACTTTTTCGTTCCAGTTCCACAGGTAGATGGTGGCCTCACAGCGGCAAGTGCCCTGGTACTGAGTTGTCACGCTGAATGCCACCTCGTTGGGGCCATCCTGCAGATTCAACCTTCCCTGGGGCAGAGGGGCAGCAAAAGTGTTACTCCAGCACCAATTCACACTCTGGCTTGCCAGAGGCCAGACTGCCACCCAGCCAGGCCAGACATCCCAAGCCTCTACAGGGTGGCCAACCAGGGCAAAATACTTGGATGTCCTATGACAACACGAGGTCAGGAGCAGAGAAATCCCTGTTTAAGGGTTTTCTCACCCCTACACACATGGACAGTGAAGATGGAGGAATAAATACATACAATTTGTTCGGAGGAGAGCCGCAGGGATTTCTTGTAGGTTGGCACAGGTTTCTGAGCAGGGGCTTCCACTGCCAACATGTCCCCAGGGTGCAGGAGCTGATTGTCACTGGATGACTCCTTTTCATCCTGCCTACACAAAGAAGGGAAGGGGTCAGCCAGAGTCTTAGCAAAGCTTTCTACCCTCTTTCATTAGGCAAACTTGGGAGTAACTCATGATGTAGGAGAAGAGACCAGGAGCATCCAGACTCCTGAATGTAACCTGGGAGGGAGGCACTCACCTCTGCTGAGCAGGGTCAGGCTGCAGCATTCCCACATTTGCTTACCCTGTCTTGTAGGTTGGCAGAGGTTTCTGAGCAGGGGCCTCCATTGCCAAGATGTCCCCAGGGTGCTGGGGCTCATTGTCACTGGATGACTCCTTTTCATCCTGCCTACACAAAGAAGGGAAGGGGTCAGCCAGAGTCTTAGCAAAGCTTTCTACCCTCTTTCATTAGGCAAACTTAGGAATAACTAGTCACATAGCAGAAGAGACCAGGAGTACCCAGACTCCTGAGGATGACCTGGGAAGGAGGCACTCACCTGTGCTGAGCAGGGTCACGCTGCAGTGTTCCCACGCTGGCTTTCCCTCGCCTCAGCCACAGCTGCAGGCAGAAAAGGATGTGCTGGTTTTGGCTGAGGTAGAGTTAATTTTCTTCACAGTGGATGGTATAGGGCTGTGCTCTGGATTTGGGCTCAACACAGTGTTGATAACAGAGATGTTTCTGTCATTGCTGAGCAGTGCTTGCACAGAGCCAAGAGCAAGAGCAGGGGCTGCTTTGCTTTTCTTCCAGATGGAACAGCAATGCCAAAGGAGGCGTCAATGCAGCCCTTGCCTGCACAGGGACACTGCTGGTGGAAGAGGAAGCACAGCCTGGTGCTGCGGTGGGGCAGGGAGACCAGCAAGCACACGTGGTGCCTGGGGACCTGGCATGAGAGGCACATGGCACGAGGTCTCACCACTACAAGGTCCACATTACTGCACTCCCAGGTGTTGCTCTGCTGCTCAGGCATTAACAGACCAAAGGGGACAGGTAGCAGCCTTAAGAAGTCACCTCATCAGGTCCAGGATGTTCTCAGAGTCAACCTCAGGCCGTCCCCAGGACCCTGCTCCCACCCCTGCCAGTCAGCAGAATGCTGCCTGACCCCTGGGGACACGGTTGTCATATCCGCTGCTGCAAACATACCCGCTCTGTTGGGAATTCTCTCCTCCTCCAGGAGAACCACCACCTTCTGTCTTTCTTGGGCATCTGCTCCTTCACCAATTCGTCGATGATGCTCTGTGAACATGGCAGAACAGAGGATGAGGTCAGTCCTCAGCCCAGGCCCTGCTGAGAATCATAGCCAGTAAATGTGTTGTACCACTGACCTCAGGAATGTTCCTCTGGAAAGCCTGCAGGGAGAGGACTATGGGACCAGCCACTGCCCAGTTGTAATACCTGGAAAAAGCAAGAGGGATGGGCACATCATCATCCTGCAGCATGGCCAGGTCCCACAACTATTTTGGTACAATCATGGTCTGGGATGGAGTCACATTCCATAGGAGGGTTTCCACAGGGACAAAGGGGCCACGCTGTCCATTGTAGGATAAAGCAGCAGGAAGAGCAGGCCACTCACTTCTTGTTGATCATTATCACCAGGTTCGGGTCACTGACGAGCCTTGGATTCTCAACAAACTGCTGGTAGGAAACCATGTGCTCCATGAACTTCTCTGGTGGGACAGAGGCTGTGTCATGCCACTGGAGGACAGGAAGGATTTCAGGGCTGCAGATTCCCCCTCCCCTCCCACCTACCATGAGAGATCTGCCTGTTGCCCCTGAGGCCCCCACACAGTGACAGCGCAACTGTGGGCATCGAGTCAGAGTCCATGGGGCAGTTGGCAGGCAAGGTGGATGGCACCTGGACACACAGAGGGTCGCTGGGGTCTGTCACGTGTCTCAAACTCTGCTCTGAGTCACTGCCAGCAAGAGAAGAAATGGTGGTGACATCAGAGAATAGATTTAAACACACCTCCATCCTTTGTGCCAGGGGAATTGCTCGAAAATGTCTGAGCTTGGCCAGCTGGGGCAACTCATACCTTCTGGAGAAATAGAGAGCCACCGGCTTCTTGTCCTGCTTGGAGAGGTCTTCCAGGTAAATGGCACTGGGACCCAAGTGAGGACTTCTTTTGATGGATCCTCAATGCATAGACAGAAGAGAGAGAGCTTAGCTGAATCATCTTTCCAATCACCCCTACATCTATTGAGAGAGCCAACAGCACTTTCCTCAACCATATCCATGTACCACACAAACAGGGCAGCCATTTTCCTACTGGAAAAACTGCCGTAAGTCAACAGCAACAGAAGTGCCTCAAGACACCTGCACTAGCATGATCCTTAAATACACTGTCAAGGGGGGCACATAAATGTTTCTCTGTGATTTACCCCGACTTGGCACGCACAGGATGAAGACACAAGTCAGGCCAGGTGCTGTCAGACACTTGAAGCTGAGGTATGGCCTGTACTGCTGAGAAATCTTTTAAGTATGCAAAAGCAGAGACATCCAAGGATGGACTTCAGGGAACATAAGGCAAGAAAGCCTTCCTGGGAGCTGGGTGGTCACTGAAAGGTGGACACCTAAGGGATGTCTCTTGAAAGCAAAGGAGCTGGTTACACACAGAGAAGGCAAATCAAACATACCACACCTGGAAGTCATGGAGTTACACTAAATGGACAACCCAGGCGCTCATCCGAGTCAGACACATCTGCAGGCTCAAACACCACTTCAAGCAGCACCCTCTCACCTTGCCTTCTCTGCCTCTCCAGCTGGGACTTGGGGCCTTCTGAGCCTGCCTGCCTTGGAGCAGTGGCTCCCTCAAAGGGCTCCACACCTGGCTGAACCTCTGGCACGACGCTCACATCTCCTTTCTGTTTCTCTCGTGGGACTGAGTAGGCCCCCAAAAATCTCTTTGCCCTGACAGCACGGAGGAAGTCCTTCAGCCTGGGGATGCTGTTCCCAGCCTGGGGTGAAAGTGTTGGCTCAGTAACAGACACAGCCAAGGAACAGGGTCCTGCTGGGCTTGAATCCCCTCCCAGACGTTCAGAGGTGGCAGTAAGAGGGGTTGCCTCATCCACTGGGACCAGTGTCGCAGAGATGGTGCTTGCTGCAGCAGCAATGGCCTTTGTGGACTCGGCTGGTTTAACTCGCACCAATTTATTCACCTCAAGGAAAGCAGAAGAACAGATTTGAGGACGGGAAGTCGCCTAAAGCATCACAGAGAAGAGGACAACTTCCCTAAGGCTGCCTGGCCACAGCCTCCTCTGCTTTCTGCAGGTCTTTTGGACACCCATTCCCAGCAAAAGAGCAAGAGCAGGGACTCACCTGAGGGAGCCTTCCCCAGGTCCAGTTAATATGGGATTCAGCTCCTAGAGCAAAACTCTCCTGTGGTTTGATCTCCAGTTCAGAATCACTTTTGGGAGAAGTTTTGTGGCTCAGCATGAGGCTGCAGGAAGAGAAGGTGATGTGGGGCCTCACCTACACTACAGCCCCACGCTCTCCTGTCAGCGCAAGGACATTTAGGGCCAAGAACCCTGTAAGGCTGGTTTCCCATAAAGTCACTTCTACCTTATAAGATTGTCACTCCCAAAGGACCAAGACCTATGGAAGCCTAGGCCCAAGGAAGCAAAGTGCTATGCCAGCAGCTGTCCAGAGCAGCTCAGCAGCAGAGAGCTCTGCGCACACAGGCTTCTCTCACCTGTGACCATGGGCACAAGCATCCCTTGTGGTCTCTGAGCTTTCCTCCAGCCACACCATATCAGGCTGGGAAAACACCCCTCTCCTGACACCTCCAAGTCACTTTTCCATACCTCCTTCCCTGCTATGAGGAACGTGCCCTGCTCTCACCAGAGCTGAGCAGAACACCTTGGCTCTGCCCATTACCTGTCCACTCCGAGCAGCTCCCCATCAGAGTACGGGTATATCTCTTGGGGCTGCAACAACCCGGTTTCTTCAAGGAGATCAGCAAAGGACGAACATGCTGCATCACTGCAAAGGAGGAAAGAGAGGGCACTTGTGCTACTCTCAAGCAGCAGCCTCGTCTCCAGAAAGCTGACAATACCCAGCTTCACGATTCCTCCTTGCTCTCTACCCCACAGGAGACTGGGCTCCCACTGGCAAACACTTCCCCCCTGTTTCAGTACTGCTGGGCATCACCAAATGAACCCACAGGCTTGACCTACTGCATCACCCTGCCCAGACCAAGCAGCTCACCTTGGGGCTGGCTGCTTGAATGGCTCCTTTATGGATACCTCGCTTTTGGTCTCATCACAGCTGTCGGAATCCGAGTCCAACACCTCCTTCTTCTTGGGCCTTCTCTTGCGTCGCCTCCTCCTGTGCAGGATCACTCCAGCACTGGCGGCCTCCAGCGAGGGACAGGAGGGTTGAACAGCATCGTGTGGGCTCCGCTCCTTGCAGATGGGGGACGTGCAGAGGAAGAAGGGGATGCTGCCCTGGAACAGGGATTGGGAAGAGCTCATCAGCTCCCTCCAGCACGCTCCTTTTCAGCCTAGCAGCTCCTTGCTCTCTATGGAGCATACTATGGAACAACCAACACCACTGAGCCCTCAGCTCAGGGGTGGTTTTGTGGTCTGGCCTAAAAGGAAAGGATGTGTACTGAAAACATGTGAATAAAGAACATTAAGGCGATCCAGCCACAAATTAAAGATATCTTTAACACGGGCAAAGAGAGACAGGCAGGAGATGGCACCACAAGACCAGAATTACCAAGGCTGCAAATGGGATTTGACTCCAGAGACCTTCCCTACTCCCAAACCCAGCCCAAGCCAGCAGTCACCACAAGTCTGCCTGAAAGAAGAGCTGTCAGAATTTCTGGAAACCACAACTAGTCTCATCCCACTTCCCACTGGAGCGAGAGCCTGCCACAGCATCTGTCTCATTCTCATCCCTGTCACAAGATCCCTCGAGAGGCCAAGCTCCAAGATATCTGCCTGTCTGGCCAGCAGCCATGCCCGTTGATGGAGACCAGTCTGGGATGCAGACATTCGGTCTAATACTCCCTCAGAGTGCTCCACTACATGGGTTTCAAGGTCCTCTGAGCACAAACCTTTCCAGACACAGAAAACATCAGACAAGACAATGGAGTCACTCTGGGGAAGAGCAGCATTCCAAACCTGGTCACTCCACCTCAACCCTGCATTTCCAGGTAGTCACACCAGGACACAGACATGCAGCACCTCCACATCACCAACCTCATGCTCCTCTGACTCCTCGACAAAGAAGGCCTCTCCATTGTCTCCCAGCTTCATCTGCAGATCCACAGGCTCTCCATTGATTTCAATGTCAACCTAGCAAGGGACAGAAGCAGCCTGTCCATCTGAACCCTCTCATCCACTGGAGCACAGGGGCACTTCCTGAGGGAGGGGATGGGCTGACAGCCACACAGCCTTCGAGGCAAGGGACCTCTCCCAGTCTTCCTGGAGAGCACATTCCTCCCTGGAAATGGATGGGTTCCATTCGGGGGCACCCCCTCAAAAACTTGGCAAGCACCCCTTTCAGTGGGCTCCCATTCCCCTCAAACAAAGTGTTTCCATAACCTGTGGGTTGTAGAAGATCCTGGGTCTGGAGACACTGGGAAGGAAGCGTAGCCCCAGGGCAGGCACCACTTACCACCTTCTCCCTGGAGCGCAGCACTCCCAGCTTCCCAAAGCGCACATGAAATGGGGAGCACTTGAAGGAGTTGTCGGGCTGCCTCACCACGACCACATCGATGCAGCCCGACAGGGTGGCAGGGTTCAGATCCCTGTACAGCTCCTTCACCGTGACGAAGACGCTCTCAGCCAGCTGCCCCACGTAGTTCATGGTGTGAGACTGCAAGCAAGAGACAGGAATAGACTCAGGTAGGGGAAGAGAACTCCAGCAGCTAAAGGCAATGTGAGTTTACTGTAGGAGGGTCATGTCACGGCTGCAAAAACAGCCCTGTCACAGGGACAGGTAAGCCTCTAGAGAAACTGAAGCAAACATCTGAAGGGCCTTGATGAAGATCATCCAGGGCCTCTGTGAGCACCAGAAAATAGGACAGAAGCCAGAGCATGAGTTACTGCATCCAGCTTGGAGCCCCTGCCATTGGGATACATCATCACATTTGCTCCTTGGGAGGGCAAATACAACCTCACAGCAACACTGCACAGTCACGCTGTCAACATCCCATTTAAACAAGAACGGGGCTGGCAGGAGACCTCCTGTCCTGCACTGTCTTTAGAAATTCCCAAACAACTCAGGGCAGAGAGGCGGGAAGTCCGAGCAGCTCCATACACCACACACTCACTATGAACGAACTCCAAACCTAACATTTCCCACTCAGAGGGAAAGACATCCCACTTAGGCATTGCAGAATAGGCCAGACATGGCTCTTGTACAAGCCAGAATTCTTGTGCTGGCAGCACAGCCAGGTGATGGTGTGGTGTCCCCAGGGACTTACCACAGCCCCCAGTGACTCACCACAGCCCCCAGTGCACACTAAACCCAAAGGGCGGCTGGGGGGAGTTGTTTCCTTACCCAAAGGGACGATGACAAGCATGTGCCACGCAACAAGCCCTCTGCCCCAGCAGGTACCCAGCCTCTCCGATCCGTTTTGCACAAGCTCAGCCCTGTCCCATTCCCAGACATCCCTCCTGGAAGGCAGTCTGAGCAGGCAGACGTGGTTCTTACTCCACGCCCTGTCCCCCACCTCTCCCTGGCAGCTGGGAGTAAGCCCAAATCCCAGATCCTCTCCAGGGGATGATAGCAGGGAAGTGCTAGCCAGCTCCCGAAGCTTCGGTGGCTCCATCAGCTCTGCTGTGAGCGGGGCCAGGGTCACGGGGCCACTCACCAACCTGCTGAGCCCAGCTTTCCCAGGCATTGCTGCTGGTGTGGCAGCCCTCCAGCTGCCTTCCCTGCTGCACCGCAGGGCCTGGCAGCAAACAGGAGAGAGCTCCTCGCTGCACATGGGGGCAATTTTGGAGAGGAGGAATGATCAGACTGACCCTCATGCTCCCAAGGCAGCACTGATGAGCTCCCAGTTGAGATATACACTGACGGAGACCTGAAGAGTGCATAGGGAAAGTCCTGGGCAGAGAAATCCCATAGGATTTGGGGTGGGGGCTTGGAAATTATCCCCAGATATGATGCACCACCTTCATGGTAAATGCAGGGTGCAAGAGCTCAACATAACACCGCAGCCACACAGCAAAGTGAGTGCCAGGGCCATGTCCCCTCTGCAGAGCCACTGTTCCCCCTTGCCTCAAGGGGCAGCTGCCCCCTCCCCAGGCATCTCATTGCTGGGGGCTGCTCGGCATGGCTCTGGTACAGTTTTCAGCTCACTGATTTTAATTCCCTGTGAGTCTCACCTGGGACGGCTGGAGGAAGGCAGGGAATGGAGAGAAGAGGCTTTTCCCTGCAGGCCTCGGCCCCACCATGGATGGAGCAGGCCCGTTAGGGAGGTGAAGGGTAGGTTATGGTCTGGAGAGACATTAATAGGCAGACAGGGCAAGAGAAAGGGTCTTCAAGTCACATTCAATAAATAAATCCTCTAGAGGGATGGGGCATCTCCAGCCCTTGGCCCCCAAACCAGCCAGGATCACAGCCCTCCACCACACAGCTCTTGTGGAGGATGAAGGGCACAGCCGTCCTCTGCCGACAGCTCACATCGACCTCCAGAGCCGAAGCGCCTCCCAAAACAAACCAGGTGCTGTGCTGACACCAGTCTGCTCTGCTCCTGGGCCACCCTGCCAGCAGCACACCCTGCCCACATCCACATCCCCATCCACATCCACGCTCCCATCCATCGCACGCTGCAAACCGACAGGACCTTCCCCATCACCCGGGCAGCTCTGGAGCCTCAGCACCTCCTCGACTTCGGGGCAAAACTAAACCCCAGGCATTGCTCCGTGCCGGCAGCAGCACCCACCCTCAGCTCCTCCTCTCCCTGCTGCTTCCTTCCCCTCACCTAAACGAGGGGAGGCCCCGTCTCCCGAAGCGCCCCAGGCTGCTCACGCTGCGCCTCTGAGGGCCCCGGCAGGCCGGGCTGGCTCTGCCGTGGCAGCCGACACCGGCGGCTCATCCAACAGCCCCGTTCGCTCCGGCAGCCCCGGCCACAGCCGCCTTGTGCCCCCGGAGACCCTTCCTTCTCACCCGCAAGGGCACGGTGAAGTCTTAAGGAGACATAAAGGGTGGCCAGACCCCAGCCAGGGGATCCTCTGCCCTGCGTCATCTCCAGGGGGATGGGAAAAGAGAGTGCGGTGAAAGGAAAGCACGAAAAAGCAGACACTTTAAGAAAACTGATGCTCTCCAGATCTCAGGGAGCCTGAGAGCAGTGGGGAAGTGATGTGGGAATAGCTGGGTGGACTCGGGTGAGAAACTGAGGTGGTGGGGCTTTTTTGTGCCACCCCCAAAAGCGCATTGGCTCCCACCACACTGTGACTCCAGGGCAGGGATGTGGCTGGGGTGGGCTCTCTGGGCTCTCTGCCCAGTATTTACCTGATCCCTGTGCTGGTGATTCCCCAGCAGCCTCTCTGCTGGGTTTTGGAGTGATGGGGATTGAGTGGTGGCTCTTTAGGGATGGAGGCTCTCCAACACATCACTCATGGAGCTGACATTGTGCCGTGAGAGCAGGGAAGCGCCAAAGCTGGAGGGTGGCTGCTTAGGACATCTTTAGTCCCTGAGAAGAAGGATCCAAAGCTTGTTGGTCTCAGCTGATGGGTTGATCTGCAGGAATGCCACAGCTCATTCCCAGGCAAGCCCTGTTAGCTCCCTGTGCCTCACTTTCCTCAGCTATGCTGATGGCAATTGGAGGCACAGAGATCCCCCCTGTGCCCGTCCAGTGCCAAGCATGGCCTGAACACAAGATCCCAGTCCCAACACGGGAACTTTCCTGAAGGCTGTGACAAATCTGCTGAGGAAGGAAGCTTATTTTCCAGCAGCTTAGCGTTCTGAGAGCTCTGCCCCTCGGTGAAATTGGACTGAAAGCAGCTATTGTGAGTGGCTGGGCATGGCTGCGGTCTCTGAGGAGGGTGGGCTGGCACTGCAGGGGGGGTGGCTGCCACCAAACCCCACAGCCCATGCCCAGGTCACTGGGCACTTGTGCCCAGCAGGGCAGGAGTCTGCTGGAACCTCCATCAAGACACCTTGGGTGTGACACTTCAGGTGTTGTCCTTAGACCAGTGCTTGCTGATGCCACTGGAGTGGGTCTCGCCCAGGGCAGGGGGTTACACCCTGCCAGGCCTGAGGCTGTTCCACAAACCCCAGGGCTGGAACACAAAAGCAAGGACAGATCTGGGCTGCAGATGCCCGGTAACCGAATGTCCTGCAGAGGACATTCAACAGAGGACTTTTGAGTGCAGGACACGGTTTCTTCCTCAGCCAGCTGAGTGCATCCTCAGGTGAGCATGGAGAAGGAAAACAATGTCAGCAGGAGCATGTGAGCAGCTCAGCCTTGCTGGGGCTCCAATCCCCCACCCTCTGGACACAGGGATGAGCTCCTGGCACTTAGGCACCCTGAAGAAGTACAGTCCCCATCACTTACCTCCAAGGCTCGTTGCTCTGCTGGTTTTCCCCAGCAATCCTTCCCCCTGGTTCCTGACACACCAACCTTTGCTTGTGCCTCCAGACCCCTGCAGCAGATCCCCAGCTGTGCCATGGCCATTCTGGGTGATGGCTGTTCCTCCTTGCATCCCACCCTGCAATCCAGCCTTTTACTTCCCTCTTCTCTCCTTCTTTCTCCTCCAAAAAGCTTAGAGCACTTTTAATTGCCACGGTAATTTTTTGCAAAGCCATAAAATCATCCTCAGTTCCTGCCAGCTGCTTTTCATACTTCTTCTTACTCCCCTTTCCTCTTTTTTGGAAAGTGAGCCTTGCAGATCCATTCCTCCCTGTGCTTGTAACCCTGCATACCCCAATTTCTCTGCATATCTCATGCATCCTCCCCCAGGAGCTGCTCCAACAAGCAGAGGTTTCTTCCCCCTTTTGGGAAATCCACAACCCACAGATGTTTGCAATGAGCCTTTGCAAAACAAGACAGATTTTTTTATTAGTCAACTGAGATGCAATATTTTCAGCTCCTTGCATTCCAAAAAGCTCACAGGCACATCCATCTTGGCCGCTTTTGTCCTGCATCCCAGTACTCCCCATCCTTCCCAGATGGCAGCCTTCACCCCTAACAGGGCATCTCTGCCTTGTGGGCTGCCCATACCTCCCCCAACTGTAGTGCTGAAAGCCCTGCATCCTGAGATCCTGGGCCTCTCCAGAAGAACTCCATCCATCCATCCATCCATCCATCTATCCATCCATCCATCCATCCCTCCCTCCCTCCATCCATCCCTCCCTCCCTCCATCCCTCCATCCCATCCATCCACTTGGCAGTTGGGAGCACCCACAAACTGCCCAGGAGCCTCCTAAATTTTCCTCTCTCCCAAAAAGCAAGTTGTGTCTTCAGTCACAGGGTAGGAGAGCAGACAAGCTGTGTCAAAAAGACTGGCTTCTTCTTCCCCCTCTTCACATTTTGACAGCTGCTGCAGCCCAGCCAGGCCTCAGCCAAATCTCCAGCTGCCTCCAAGGTGGGAGTTCATGAGGGGTTTGCCTCCTCCTTTGACCAATACATTATTTCTCTGGGATTTTCCCAGCTGTTTGATTTCATATTTGAGCTGCCTGGGATGCATCTCCTTGGATCCTGCCTTGCTTCATGCCTCTTCATGGGCCTGAAATATCTGGAGGGAGGTCTGACAATCCAGCAGTGAGACAGACTCAAGGAACTGGCCAACCCACCTGCCATCATGCTGGCTGAGACCTGACACAGCTCAGGTCCCCAGAGATGCTGCAGAGGACAGGAGAGGAACCAAATTGACCAAAAAAGGGTCTTTGCTTTGCGGATAAGCAAAGCTGGGACTGGAATAGGAGAAATCCCTCCAGCTGTGCGGCTCAGCCAGTAGCTGGGGACACCAGCACTGTTTGATGGCTGGAAGCCCACTCTGCAAACCCCTGCAGCATCCAAATCCTCTTTTCACCCCAGAGCCAGGAAGCTGTGTTCTCCTGTTCCCTTTCCCACACCGGAAGGATGCTCCAGAACCTCACTGCTTTGTGGCACAATCCTCTGAGGACCACTAGCCTGGCTCCTTTCTCCCTGGGTCTGCTCTGTCTTTACCTTCACCAGTGTCCCCTTCACATGGGGGTTTCCTGAGATGCTGGCAAAATCCAGGCAGCAGCCAGGCAGGCTGAGGCACGGCTGTAAAGATGCCTTTTCCTGAATGCTGTGCACGGAGCAGGATGCTGCAGGCACCACGTGTCCGCTGAGGGATGGCCAGAGCCATCGGGCTGGGTGACAGCAGCCAATCAACCCATCAGGTGCAAGCTCCCTGTGCCGGGCAGCTCCCTGGAGCAGCTGCCTGCTGCTTGCAGGGCTGTCATCCCTGAGTGACATTCCTCTGCTGTGACCCTCCAGAGAATCCCTGCCAGAGGCTGGGATGTGAAAGGGCTTTCTCATTATCCTGGCCCCTTCTCCCAGCAGGGAGAATCAGCGTTTTAAGAGGAGGGGGAGCTTGAGGAAGGCTGGCAGAGCTTCCTGACCCTCAGCTGACTGGGCTGGGGCTCCCATTTCCTTTCCTGGATCAACAAAGAGCCCCAGAGGCTTGTGAAAGGGGTGATTCAGCAAAACAGGATGAGAGGAGAGGCAGAAACACCAAGTCAGCACAGCTGGATGGGGTCAAATTCCCATCCTGTGAAAGCCATGAGGAGCAAGGCTCAGGTGTCCTACTCCCTCAGGCACAGGGACAACTCCTGAAAGTCCAGCTGTTCTGCATACCAGCCCTGGAGTCAGGAATACAACAGGAAAACAGTGTTGTTGGTTTTGTTTTTTCTTTCCCATTCCCAGAAAGATCAAGTCAGACTGGCCTGGCATGCAATGAAGTGGGTGGGAAAGCCATTTTGCCTGAAGAGGAGGAAATGCCATCCACAGTCCCCAATCACAAGCATTGAAAAAGCTGAATTACAGCCGCAGGACTGGTTGAAACCATCCGTTCTGGTTTAAAAACATGCTCTGCTGATTTGGCTCCTAGTTTTTGACCTTTTGGAAGTTCACATTTCTTCTGTAAACACAAAGGGTTCAAGCTTACTTAAAAAGAGAAACCAGAAAGCTGCAATTCCCACGCAGTTGTGTGGCTCCAAGAGCCAGGGCTTGCAGAGAAATTCAGCCATACACTCAAACCGGGAGAGCTGAGAGCCCTGAGCAAAAACATGGTCCTGGAAAATGAATTCTCTGACCTAAGAGCCCTCGGGTTTTGTGTCCCAGCTCCCGACAATCCAGCCAGGACCTGCACTCTAAAGCCAACAGCTTTAGATAAGCGACATATTTACATCAATGTAACTGTGAGCAGAGTCTGACCATCAGCTCTGAAGCCAGGAAAAGTGGGATGATGTGCACATTTAGGCAGCTGGAAAACCTCTTATCTTTTGTCCAAAGCTGGTGTCTGATTTCAAGACAAGATCTTTCCAAGCCACACTTTATTTAAAAGAAATAGTTGGTGCTCGGTTCGACTCCTGACCTGCTCACAGCAGGCAGGGGGTGACGCTGCCAAAGCCTTGAGGTGCAGCAATTTGGGCAGTCCAAGCTCCTCTCCAGCCCGGGGAGTGCCGGGGGGCCAGAGAGGAGTTCTGCGGTGCAGCCCCTGAGCGCAGCTCACCCCACGGCTGAGCCCCTGAGCCCTCCGCCCCCAGCAGCCTCCCTCCGTCACCGGCTGGGACAGTCCCACCTTCCCCGGGGGACAGCGCCTGGGAAAGGGAAGGGGCTGGGGGCTTCCAGCCACGCAACCATCCACGCCGGCTCCACCGCGCTGGATGCCGTGCAGGGCTGCCCGCCCCGAGCCGCGCGCGGTTCTGGCAACGCTGATGGAGATCACGGACCGACCGGGCTCGTCGCCCTCCTCCGGCTCCAGCGGAGCCCAGCGCCGCCGGGCCGGTTCAGCTCCCCGCGGGGAGCGGCAGAGGCGGCGGGGGCAGCGGGGTGCGGTGCGCACCGCTCCGTGCCCGGCCGCCGGCGGTGGCCGCACGCTGCTCATCACCCTCCCCGTGCTCGGGGCTGCTCCCCGGTCCGCGCATCCCACGGGCGCTCGGGGAGCTGCTACGAGCACCCGGGACAAACCCCCGCTGCAGGGGCTCGCCGCACTCCCCGGGGTCTGTCCCAGTCCAGATCCCAGATCCCGGTGCCCAACCCCGGTCCCGGTCCGGATCCCAGTCCCAGTCCGGATCCCAGTCCCGGTGCCCGATCGCGGTCCCGGTCGAGACCCCAGATCC
>VZTG01003473.1:636983-684542 GCA_013397845.1 Melanocharis versteri | reverse complement strand
CTGCCGTGGGCTCGCCAGCAATTTAAAATTAAAATAAATCCGGTTAAAAATCCGGTCCCGCCGCTGTTGGAGCTTTGCGTGAGCACCCGTCAGCGTGGGGCGGCCCGGGACCCACCCGGCTGCGTGGGGCGGCTCGGGACCCCTCTCCCCCGGGGTGGACTGGGTTGTTTTTCTTTTAGTCTGGGTTTTTAGAGGAAGAAAAGTGCTTTTTTCCAGCCCTCCTTGGCTGCTCGCTCCATGGACGGCGGGGCAGCAGCCCCCACTCGTGTCGCAGCCGGGGGCTCCGAGGGTTGGTCGCAGTGGGGATTTTCGGAGCTCTTGGTGTTGCGGCAGTGCCAGGTTTAAAGTGCCGGTGCTTGGGACAAACCGGGATGTGAGCAGTCGGCATCTCCCTGTTCTCACAGGTGGGAAAACTGAGCGGCCGCTAAGTGACGAGCCCGAGGCCGCACAGGAAATCAGTGGCGGAGCCGGGGCTGAACCCCAGATTTGCCGTTCGGTGCTTTCCTCGCCTGGCTGGGGGCGGTGGTTTAACCTCACACTCTGGGGCTGCCGGGGTAAAGTCCTGCCTGGGCTCTGCCAGCTCCTAGCCAGGGCTCCTGCGGTGGCAGCCGGGCGTGTGGCCAGGTGCCAGCAGACCGAGGCCTCTCTCCTGCAAGAGGTGGGTTTGGAGAGCAGAGATGTCCCTTTGGATGGGATGTGGGTCCAAGGTGGAGAGTGGGTGTGTGCCGCTTGGGTGTCACACTGCCTTGGCAAGCTGGCCTGTGTGAGAAGTGGCCCCATCCTGCTGCTCAGGGCACGCTTTGTCTGTGCTCTCAAATCTCAAACAATACAGTTTTTCAAAGGAGTTCTCCGCTATTCTGATTACGTGATGGGAAACTTTTGGGGGGGAGGTAGGTGATGAGTCTCGTCGGGCCATGTGACGTACCTGGAAAAGCTCATATACAAGCCTTTCTTGATCTGATTTTTCCCATTTCTGCCCCACTAAAGGGCACAAACTCTGCCCAGCCATGGGCTTTCTCTCTGCCCAGTGCCATAGGGTGGCTCCAGTTGGACAGGGACGAATTTCCCTGCTCTTCTCCCTGACCCCCTACTCTGGCTGCAGTCCCCAAACAAGGATCGTAGTGTCCTGAGGAACACTTCTCCATGGATAGGAAGCCAGAAGTTTACTTCATTATCTGGAGCAGCTTATTCTAAACTAATCTCTCTTTAAGAGATGAGGAGGAAGGGAAAACCACCCAGATGCTTAGAAGCATTTTATTTACCATAAAAGAAAACAGCAATTTAATGATAACTTCTATTAACTAGGTTGGGTCTGTGACCTTGATGTATTTTACAACATAGCTGAGAAGAAGGAGCAGACTGTTCCAGTCTGTTTATTGTTTCCTCTTAGTGCATCCCAGTAACTTGCAGCGCACGGATGCCCACACAGTTCTGGAGTCCTGACCCACCTTTGGGGGTGGGAAAGAGGAGGCTGTTGGATCTGATTTGCTTCAGATACAGCCTAATCTGTAGCTGGTGTTAATTATATTATAGATGGGTTGGGGTTTAGCATAGGTTTTTCTGACAGGGCTCAGCCTCCGCAATTCTTGCTACTGTAGAAAAGCTGTAGTAACTCGAAGCCCTGAAGTCGCTCGTGGGAGCACATCCCTATCAATAAATTCCTTGTTGTAAAGCCAAGTGAAAGCAGCCCCGTGGGGACTGCTGGCTTTCGTCGGGGAGGCGCAGGGATGGATGCAGGCGGTGCTGACAGCCTGGAGCGGGGAAGCCTGGAGCAGGTGAGCCAGGCTGGTAGTGAGAGCCATCTGGATTGTCAGTGTGGGGAGATTTAAACAGCAGTGTGGCTCCAGTGCTCCTTTATGTAAGTGTCTCCTTGCTCTGCAGGGTTTTCCTTCTATTTAGACCTCCTGCTCCTCCCCTCCAAAAACGCTGGTCCCCTTGTGTATGCGAGCTTTTCCCTCTGCCTTGGTTACTATGGTGTTACTATGTAAAAACAGCTCGTCTTGTGGCCCCTGGAATTATCTGCAACTTGGGTTTGCAGTCCAGCCCTGGGACACGGGCCTGTGTCCACCCCCTGTCCAGCCTTTCCCTGTCTGTGCGATGGGACGGGTCTGGAGGCAGCGTTGTTTGCAGGGCACGGCTGTGTCTCGTTGCCATGGGCCCTCCTCCAGGTTTCTGGGCAGCAGGATCCCTCTGCTTTGTGCGAGGCTGTCTCACAGGTGCACCTCTTGCTGTTCCTGAATGTGGGACAGTATCTGGGCTGTGATGAGCCCTGCACGACCTGCTCACATTCATCCCCTCCAGGGACTGGGCCGGCTGCAGACAGGGCATCAGCTTCCCCTAAAAACTGTTGGGAATGGAGACAAACAACTGGGAGTCTGTAGAAATCTGTGCAAACAAAAGGCAGAGGGTGGGAGCAGACATCTCCCCCCATCCTGCTCAGCCCCCCAGCTTGTGCAACCCCCGTGGGCTGGCTTGTTGCTGCCCACTTTGCTGCAATGGATCCTTTGCTTCCCATCGCCTGATATTATTATTCCTTTCTGTCTTTTCCACCTGATTTGCATGTAAAAAAGCGTGAGGGAGGTTCACCCCATGGAGAAGTCCTTGGTTTGCTCACAGCTAATGTAAATTATTGTTGCCCTCATCATTCTTGCAGGGGGCTGGTGTCACCCTGGAATAGAGGGACTTTGTTGGGAGAGCAGGAGCCCAGAGCCAGGTCCAGGTTCCCCCCACTCTGCTCATGCTGAGGGTGATTTGCCCCATGCAGACACAGAATTAAGCTGAGTTGCCTCTCTCTTTGCTTTAACTACATGGGAGATCAGGATGATTATGTTTGTAACTTTGGTGCCTGTTCCAGGTGGAATGAGTCTAGTCCTGCTATGGAGGCTATTTTGGATAAGATCCTGCTTGCTGGTGCCTGATGGTCTTTGTGGTGAAGGTCAGCAGCCTCTCTCCCTCTGGCAGCTGTGATGGCTCTTCTGCTTTAAGTAGAAGCAGGGTGATGTTTCTAATTATAAAGGAAAAAGTCTTGTACTTCTCCCCTCCTTTGTTTGTTTGCTTTTTCTCCTTTTTTTTTCCTCTTGACAAATGTTCTAAATAACAATGCTTAAAATGCAAATGGAGTGAGCTTTGGTGAAGTGACAGCGAAGGCCTGGTTGGGGCGGACTGTGGTGTGGCTGAGGAGCTGGTGATGACACATGGCACAAGAGCAGAGCCGAGGTGGCTGGGTTGTCACCAGAGCAGTCACAGCCATGGCAGCCGTGGCTCATCTCCACGTGGAGGACAGTCTCATGTGCTTCAAAGGCTTTGTGGTTTCTCTTTCCTCTCGCCATTCAGAGGGACACTGCGTGAGGGTGCTCTCCTTGTTCTACAGGCACAATAAAGGGACATTTAACTGGACTCCCTGTTATCTGCATGCTCTTCACTCCTTATTGCTGCTTTTTTAAAAATTAGAAATAGAAAAATTGGAGAATGAGCCTTCCAAACTGTGTGTCCAGATGCAGTCATGGCATCTGTAATGTTTCTCCTACTGCAGGCGAGTGCTGCCCTTGCTGTTCCAGCCAGGCCCCTCATGTGTTTTAGCACTTCCTTGGGCAAAAAAATGAAATAAAATAACATGGTGTTGAGGTTGCAAAAGTTTCCATTATAGCTCCACCCAAACACTCCTGCCCAGTAATGCTCAGAAAATTCAGTCTGGATGATGGGGCTTCCCTGCCTGCTTTGCTGCTGGGCTGCTTGAAGGGAAGGGGAACAACTTTTGGTTTTGTTTTGGGTTTTTTTTCTTTTAATACAGAGATGGTTGAGAGCCATGTCAGGAATAGCATGGGGAATGAGTTCTGGCACCTGGCTCCTTAATAAAGAGCCTGGGTGGCACAGCTTTAAAGTGCGACCACTCAAAAATTCACTGAGCAGGAGGCAGATGAATCAGTAGAAAGGGGCTTCCAGGGGGTAAGGTGGCTCTTTGCTATTTGTGTCGGTGTTGTTTAACTCTTCTTCTCCTGGATAAGTGCCCTGATGTTGTTTTCGGGCTGATTTTGTCTCACTGGTGTAAAGGCATCAGTTTGCTCCTCTGGGAAGGGTAAGAAGGGAGTTAGTTGCCTCTGGAACATGGCTTGGTGTGCAGGATGCTTGCAAATGCTCTGCTCTCATGCCTCAGTAAATAAAGAGGTTTTCATGGGAC
Organism: Melanocharis versteri; assembly: GCA_013397845.1. Classification (NCBI taxonomy): domain Eukaryota; kingdom Metazoa; phylum Chordata; class Aves; order Passeriformes; family Melanocharitidae; genus Melanocharis; species Melanocharis versteri. The sequence goes on along the minus strand of VZTG01003473.1, from coordinate 680,365 downwards.
TTATAAAAAACTTCTCTTTTGGAAATAGGTCAAGCAAATATTTATTTCCCTAAGGTGTCATGCCAGTGTCACACAAATACTTGAATGGGTAGTCATTTTATTTTTTCACTGCTTTGTTTCTTCCTAAGCACATTCAGTTCTTTTTTTCCAGTGGTGTAGGGACACACATTAATAATTGTATGTAATGAGTCCTGTCCCTCTCTCCATCTGGAAGTCTGTGCATCTCCTATGGGCTTGAGCTCTACAATTGCAGTGCTGTAAATCAGAAGCTGTGACACTTTTTTCCTTACATCCAGGTGCTTCTCAGCTGTGGGGATATTTTTTGTTCTCCGGAAGAGTTTCAGGTCAGTGGTGGGCCGGCTGCTGCAATGAATTTAAAAACAAAACTCCCAGAGTACAGCAAAGCTCAACAAAATGGCCATACTGGTGTCTTGCTTTCCTGTCCTAAAGCTTCAGCTGTGGTGTTGCTGGTGTCCCTTTGGAAAGCAAGTCCAATGCCTGGGTTATCCCACAGAGGGAGATTGCAGTTACTGCCAAAAGCTTGTGCCCTGCTGTCTGGTGGAGCTCCTTCTGTCTTCCCTAAATAATCAGGGATCAGTTGGTATCTGTTTGTCTGTAAAGAGGGATTGAAACTTCTTGCCTGCTCTAAAAATAGTAAAAATAAAGAGTTTAGTTAAGAGGACCAAAATTAGGCTTGAAGTCTTGGATGCTTGATCTTGGTGCTCTCCATCTCCAGATGTCCTGAGTGTAGGAGTAGCAAGGGTCTGTGCTGGAGTGCACTGGAGTACTTGGAGCATACTTTGTGCAAGAGGATGTTTGAGATGGGGCTGTCTTGGATGCTTTTTGATGTGTAGCATATTTAATGCACTGCAGTCTTGGGTCTCTGCCTGAAGGATCCCAATGTACTCCTGGCTCCTTGTGCTTGTACTCAGGGCAGGCTGCAGTGGCTGGAGACCTTCCTGGTGGCTCCAAGTCCTGCTGTGGGGAATGAGAAGCACAAGGATCATTCCAGCTTCCAATGAGAGAAAGCACTGGGCTTTTTCTTACAGCCTGCAGGCTTCAGGCTCTGGTCAGCCTTGCAGAGGTGGTCACCTTTCAACCAGCACCTTGAGCAGGTGGCTTTGGAAACCTTGAAGGGTTGAATGTGATGTCATTTTTCACAGCCTTGGTAAGACAGGTGTTTGCACTTTGCATTAAAGGTTAATTGTCTCTTACATAGTTTCCTGGGTGTGGGGTGGCCCTTAGAGACAGATCACCCTGACACCTGTGCTGGAGGTTGTGCAAGCCTGCTCTGTGTTGTGCTTTGATTTGCTAAACAGGATGTAAAAGCAGGCTCCCCTTCTGAAATGTATCCTGCTCTTTCTTTGCTAGGAATCATTTCCATGTCAGAAAACATTTAAGAGAAGGGGAGTGTCTCTGTTTTATAGAGGCAGAGGCTGACTTAAACCCGAAAATCCAAGCACAGACCCCCTCAGGTGTGCTGGCACAGGGAAGGCAGGCTGTGGCCTGGGCTTTGAGCAAGCAAATAATGTGAATATTTCATTTAGACCATAATCTACCTGTTGGGCTTTGCTCCTCCAGCCCTGCATGCACTGGGAAATGCAGCAGATGTTTTAAATGGCAGCCAGCACTCCCTGCTCCAGTGTCTGGCATCTCCATGTTGCTTTACAGGCAGGAAAGACAGAGACTGAGGATGATGCAGCAACCACTGCAGCTTTGCAGGTCCTTTGTTTTTAGCTGTTTTCCCTCTGTCATTGTGTCTGTCTCGGCAGCGTGGTGTTGTCCTGCTTTCCCAGCCGGTGCTGAGCTGTGGTTGCTCTGCCACGTGCCAGTATAATTTCTAGAGGCTGGAAATTTGGCCCTGGGAACACAGTAGTGCTTATTAGAGCACTAGAAATGAAGGTGCTCTGGAGGAGGTGTCTTCAGAGTCAGTGTACTGGGGGTTAATTTTACAAAACCCCTCTCCTGTGAACAGTCACTGTGTGTCCACCTGCTCCTAACCCTTTTCCAAGCTCATTTTGCTACTCTATGCTCTCCTGATTTTCCTGGCATCCCTTTCTTTCTTTGCCAGTTGTTTAGATGTGTTTTTTCAATCTTATTTTCTGCTGTGGGGTCACCTGTGTGTTTTCCTTTGGTGTTGCAGGACATTGCTTTTCTTGTTACCTTCAGGCTAGGTCTCAGATCAGCTTGTGGGTGCCCAGCAGTTTGTGGCAAGGAGGAGATTGGGGTGTTTAAAGGAATTTTAAAGCCTTCGTGCTCCTACTTTGATCTTCTCTGCTACCTAGGATAGGTTTTTTCCGGTTATTTTTGTTTTTGTTTTTGTGAGGTTTTTTTTCTAGTTTTCAAGGGGGTCGTTGGAATGGAGAGGGTGGGGGTGAGAAGCAGCCCTTGCTTTGAGGGGTAACCACAAATAAACAGCGCTGCAAGGCAAACACAACATCCCTTGTGTGCTCAAAGCCCTGCTGTTGACAATGTTGTTGTGCCTGTCCAGGTGAAATGAAGTGGTAAATAGTATTTGAGATTCAGTCGTGAAATTAGGGATCTCTCTGCTGAGTATCTCCGAAAAAGGGTTTCCATAAGGAAGACCTGATAGCAGGATGAAGTGGTCTTTGTGAGGGGGTGTTGTGGGCTGATGTTGTGGGCTGGTGTTGCTCTGTCCCTTGTGCTCTTCTGGTGTGACAGTGAAGCCACCCCAGTCCACCAGAGCTGTTCATGGCGCAGAGGACATCGTTCCTGCCTCTGCACGGGCATTTCAGCATCGCTGGAGCCTTGGCCTTGGGAATGGGGGCTCGTTTCCCACCCGTGGGGAGGTTTCCCTTTTTTGATTGCAAATGTCAGCCAGGTGGGAAAGGGTATGGTTGGTGTGAGGCAGTGGAGGATGGGGGGAACAACAGAGGGGTTGATGAATGTGGGAGGGTTGCATCGCCTTCCCAAAATATCTGCCCTGTGGATTTCATTTCTGCTCTGCTCCTTAATGCTGGGAAATGCTGCCTTGTGCATCTGCTCTGCTGGGGCTGAGTTTCTCAGGGCATTGTAGGCATGAGGCTGGGAAGAAAATGGAAAAAAAGAAACATGTTGAATGTGAAATGTCATTGATTTCTTTCTCTATTTTTTTTGTATTTTTCTTCTAATTTAATCAATTCCCTACTGTGTTGTAAATTCCAAATGTGAATGGGAAATAATCTCACCAGTACAATAATTAGCATGTAACCAGCAGATGAAGAAAACCCAAACTGCTGAGCTGATTGGTGAATGCTGACTGTTTTCCGAATTAATTTCAATAATCACATCTCCCATTAAAAAGAAGACGGGGCGGGGAGGAAGTCTTAAATTTTCGTCAAGCTCAATGTAGCGAAAAATGGTATGTGCAGTGTAGCTGTTCTGCGTGTGATTAGAAAAAAGAGCTGAGGGAGGTTCTTGGAACTGAATTAGCAACAAAGTATTGCTAATGTTGCAGCCGAGAAGCTCAATTTCACCTGCTTTTTTTTGGAAGAGAAATAGAATTGTAAGTCAAATATCCATAATTTTATGTAGGTGTCTAACAGTAAATAGTCTGCTGGAAGAGGAAAACATTCCCTCGCAGTCGTGCTTTGCTGCAGGATGCAAAAACAAGTCCACTGGAGACCATTAGTAGTGAAATATGTTTACTGTGCATCCATCCAGCTCCCAAATATTTTGTTGTTGTGCTTTGAAGGGAGAGATGGAAATTGGTGTTTGAGAAGGGGCGAATTCAGAGCATCCAGGAGCTGCACACCCTCTTGGCACAGGGATCTGCAGCCCTGCTCTGCTCTGACTTCCTCTCCTGCTTTTTTTTTTTTTTTTTGGCTGGTTCTGCCCCAAAGGTGGGTGGTGTTTAGAGGAGGGAGCAATCCTCTCAGCCTTGATACCTCCGTGGTGTCACATCCAGACAGCACCAGGAAAGGTCACCTCTGCAGAGCTGTACCTGGCAGCTGGTCTAATTACACACCTGAATTCACAGTCAGGATTAGCAGAGATGATTTTATCTCCTAATGATGTTTTTCCCTCACGGCCATGGCCACCTCACCCTCAGGGCTTATTTTCCAACAGCAAAGCACAGGTGATGCTGCTACCAGCTGTTGGACCAGAGCATCACTTTAGAGATGCTTTTTCATTCCAGTTTGAACTCGATTTCAGGAACATTTATGAAGTTGTGATAGAGCTTGGTGCTTGTAGGCTTAAAATTTTTCACTTAGAAGTGCAGGGATGGTGTGCTGAAACCCTGGGCATACAAGAGGTGGGTCCACGCTGTGCTGCAGTGGTGAGAAATCCTGGAGTGTGTGATGGAGCCACCTTTTAATTAATGCAGAATGATCAGTCTGGCATGAAGCTGGTGATCCCATGTGCTCCCTGTTTTCAGTGTGGGAATGACAGCTGCCCAGAGCCACCTGTGGTGTGACAGCCAGGAGGGAGACCAGGTCCCAGAGAGCATCTCTGGTGTGTGGCACTCGGGTCCTCTCCCTCCCAAAGCCTCAGGATACGGTGGCGTATGATATTATTGTCATATATTATTTAAAAAACAATTTGAAAAAGCCAGGCCAGCCCAAGTGCTTTGAAACAGAATTTGTTATTTTACCAATTTGAGCCTGGTGCGCTGTGGGAAGGTCTGCAAGTGGATCACTATGGGATTTTCTTTGCATGTTTTCCTAATGTTAGAGACAGTCTCAAAGAAGCATCACATTGTTTCATTTCCCCTCCACACTTGATGTTTTTTTAAAAATAAAAGCTAATGTCAACAACCCTACAATAACCAGTGAGTGAATATGCACATTCGGCACCCAGCTGTTGTTTTTTTTTTTTTTGGTGAAAAGCAAGATTTACCTGGCAATTGTGTTATGAGCTATGGATAAAAATGTATGTTTTAAACCACTTTGGTGATGGCTTTTGCCTTTTGCCTTTTTAAAATGCCATTAATCAAGTTAGAGGCTGAAAAAAAAAACAAAAGCAGAGACTGAGAAAAGTCATTTGAGGTGAGTAAACAAGTTGGCTTTTTTTTGTTTAATGAAAGTCCAAAAAATGGCCCACTGCCACTGTGTATGTTAAGGGTACCTTAAATACAGAGTGTCCTTCAGTGCTGACAGACATCCCAAACACCTTTTATAATAAACCTCTAATTATAGCTTAGTGACTTCGTAGGTTCTCTGGATCAGCTTGGGAATATTGCACTGAAATCAGGGAGAATATTTATATTTTCTGTGACTTATATGTGAACCAGATTTAGAGCTGGACTTGGTGAGGGTGGTACAGAGTGATGTGTTTATGGTGTGTTAGAGAGCTTGCTGCTTCACGATACAATCTTGGGGTTAAACTCTGCATTTTGGGAAATACTTCCTGAATGCAGCAGTGTGGATTCCCAAATCCAGACCTCAGCTGAGCTGGTTGGAAAAGGGCTCGGCTGGTGGCCAGCGCCTGCAGCCCATCGCTACCTCCTGATGTCTGGCTCTTGGGGCTCTTGGATCAAAGCCCAGCACTCAGAACCAGAGACTTCAGTGAAAATCTCAGCTTCTTAAAGGGAAACAAAACCTCCAGAGCTTTGTGGTTATGGAGAAAAGCTGGAAAATGGGAATTCTTGGGCAGAGAGCAGTAGGGAGATGCATTAGCCTGGTTGTTTCCCAGTATCCCAGACTGGGAACAGTGCCATGGGGTCCTGGGCTTGACTTTTGGCTTTAGAAGTTGGCATGGCAGACACTGCTAGGTTGGTTCTTTTCTCCTCTGTTTATTTGTTTCTTCCCTCCTTCATTTTAATACCGTCTCCTGGGAGATTCCAGCTGAAGTCTATTAATTGCTGAGATGTTTCTTCTCCCCCGTGTCGTGGATGCTGGGTCCAGTTTGGCTGCGGGTTGTTTCTGGCACAGAGGGAGGAGTGGCAGGGCAGAAGAGCTGTGCTTGTGTTGGGTGTGTGTTTGTGTGTCCTGCAGAGGTGTTACACACTCGTATTTGGGCTCAGCCACACTTCCACAGCAGCAGCAGAGCCACCAACCTGTGCCACCAAGGCTTGTGTGTCCCCCAGACTTCGATGGACCTTGCTGAGTCAGTGCGGGGTTTTACTTTCAGTTTATTTCATTTTATATTTCTCTTGCAAGCTTAAGTTGGAGGTTTTTGAGACGGCTGATCTGATTCTAAGGGATAACTTTGGACAGCTTTCTGTTGGCCCAGAAACTCTTGGAGAGGTCTGGTAAGCTCCCCCCAAAAAGTAGTCACCAATGGGACACTGCAAAATCCTGAGGATGGATCAAATCAAGTGATAATTCATCAAAGGTTCCTTCTGCTTGGCCATCAGTCCTTGAAAATCTGGATCACTTTGCCCTCCTACTTGAGAGATTTTCTCCAGAATTGTGTCTAGACGCTTGTCTTTTTTTCCCCCATCCTGATCAATCTGAGGTCCTTGTGACCCCAGGAGATGAAGCTTCTCTTACGCTGATGCTCCCTGCAAGGGCATCTTTTCTCTCTCCAAGTATTTTGGAGCTCGTGATAAAATTGCAAGGCTTTGGCAGTGCCCATTTGGGTGCTATTTGTGTGCCAAACCCTGCTGAATACATCTTTTATCACAGATTTGTAACAGTAGCTGTTGGAGGGGAGCTTCACGGGAGAAGTGCTTTCAGAAGAATGCTTTTGTAAGGGAACACTGTCCTGCAAAAGAGAAAAAATAAAAGGACCTTGCAGGCAAAAAAGAAAAAAGCCAACGTTTTTCATGTGTTCATGTTGTAAAATTTGCCCATTAATTTGGGTGAATCAGGTTCTGCTTCCATTTCTAGACAATTTTGTCTGTCCTCTTTGTACAAACAAGCACTGTTGTGCTCCAGGCATTTTTTGGGGGAAAAAAAACCAAGACATTTAGGTTCAGCTAAGAAATGCCAGAATCCTTGTTTTGTGTAACTACCCAGGCTGAGCCCCTGCCAGGTCCCTGCAGGAGCTGGGATTGGGACCCAGCTGGCACTTTGCTCAGACTGCCCTCGTTCGTGGTGCGCGGAGCACACTCGGAAGATGGGTCTGTTCATCTGCTCCATCTTAACGGGAGAATTTAAGGAGGAGAAAAGGCAGGAGGGTTTCTGAGCAGCAAATGGAGGATGTGCAGCCCCTGGGACAGGGATCTGGTGTGCTCAGCTCTTGTCTCTGCTCGGGGTCCCGCTGACGGGCACTTTGTGGCCACTGTTGAGTTGAGCTGTGTCCGGTCTCTGCAAGAGCCTGGTATTTCTCAGTGGCAGAAACATAGAGCTTGTCCTCCCACGTGTTTGCCTCACAATTATCAGTGCTTTTTCCTTTAATAAAAGGATTTTTCATGGGAAAACTTGCTTTAAAATCACACTAGTGTCTGAAAGTGTTCTGGCTGCTGAGCATCCCCGCTCCAAGGAGGAGCTGTGTTCCATTTCCAGTTTTGGTTTGGATCATCATACATTGTTCTTAAGTAGCCATTTACTCTCCTTCCCATCTCTCTGGCACAGGAGCAAGAGAATGAAACATTAAAAGTGGAATGTGATTATAATCCTGAAAAAACTGTCAGAGGAATTTGGCAGTGGTTGCAGCCTGTGAGTGTAATACATAATATTATATTCATTTTTTAAAATGATTAGATTTCAAGCTGACAGTTTAAATGACAAGTCACCTTAGAAAGATATTATGGACAGTGTAAAGACTGTCAGTGTGGTTTTTTCTTTGCTAACTGTGGAGTTTTCAAGGTCTATGCACCCCAAAAAAAATAGGAACCTTTGGCTTTTGGCAAGCTGCATGTGGAAGCTGAGAGCAATGAGGTCCCATGTATTAATAATTTGTATTATAATAGCATTGTCACTGCTGGCTCCCAGGCTTTTTTTATCCCTGAGTTAATGGCAGGGCTGCCTGTCAAATGGAATTTTTGTTGGAAAAAACTTATTTTTGCCTTTGTTGTCTCTTTGCTCCCACAAAACTGTGTATGAATGGCACCAGTAACTGCAGCTGGGAGAGGCTGGAGATAAGGTCAAAGGAACTGTTCAGCCATGTTATTGAGTGTATTGACGGTTTAAATATGGCATTCGGCGTGGAAAGCAGATCCCTGGGGACTGACAGAGTTCCCCATCCCAGAATATCCCACCTCACAGCAGGAGCTGAAGCTAAAGATGCCAAAACCTCCAGGCAGGGCAGGAATGGAGCCGCAGCTTCCCACGTCCTGCTGTAGGCCTGGGATTTTTGGATGAAAGGGAAACCAGTGCTCTTCTGTTTCCTCCAACTGGATAATCACACGGATGATCAGAGCCCCATCAGGCCTTGAATAAAACATGGAACAAAGTGATGATTACTGCTCTCAAATAATAGATAGTTAAATTTAGCTCTTTGTGTCCCCTGTGGTCCTTGGAGCATCCTTTGGGCAGGGAGATGAAAATGAGAGGAGTGGGAGTTCACTGTTTCCTTTTCTTGGATGGGGAGCTGACTATCATTTGCTGACTTTTAATGCTCTATGTTGTATATACCTGTTTGGTTGTTTTTAAATCCAGCCTGAATAGGATTTGAAATTTTTAAAACTCTGCAATAGGAATTTTTAGCGTCATGGGAATATTCCATGATTCCTTCTCTTTGCAATGGAAAAAATTATTCCAGTAGACATGGACTGGATCACGATCTGCTTGTAAATTCTTGGAGGTTGAGCATAAAACTCATCTTAGCTGAAAATAAACATCAGCATCAGGAGTAGTGTAGTGCAGAAGGATGGGGGAAAGTGTCCTTGTCTGGTTCTGGCAGGAGAGAGGAGAAGAGTTTGGCTGGAGGAGATCTAGAGAGTTATAAGGAGATTGACTGGAGATCTGGAAATCCCTGAGGTGTTTGGCTCCAGATGGGAGAAGAGCAAGGCAGGAAATGCATCTCCAGGGGCCTAAAAGGGAAGGTGGTGGTTGCTCTCTGTGTACACAGTGGGAAGAGCAAGAGGTCACGGTCCTAACATTGTAGAGAATAAAGTTCAGATTAAATACTGGGCAAACTTAGGGCAGTACTTTCCCTGAAAGTAACAGCAGGAGGTTAAAATGGCTTGGAATATCTTTCTGATATTTCTTGATGGTTATTGTTGCATGAGGAAGATGCAGTTTATTTGGGGGAAAAAAAACCTGTCTCGCTGCTGTCCTGTGCTCCCTTCCTGCGGTGCTGGCCTGGAGTGGTGAGGCTGGAGAGGGTTGGTTTTGCTCTAAAATAAGCAAGAGATGAGAAGTGATGTTCTGTGACTTAAATTTTCAGGCACTTAAAAAGATTGAAGTGACTAAACATAATGTAAGTTTGCATGCCTCCCTATGAAAGCAGATGTTGCCTAGAAATATTTTATGCTCTTTGGTTCTGAAATTGAATGTTAAGGACATTAAATTGTGCAACTTGTCTCTCTCAATGGTGCAGCTTTTCCAGGACGCTGGTTCACTTGAGTTGGAAGAGACAGAGAGGGGAGTGGATGATGTTACCTTCAGTACAGCTATTTCTCTTTAAAGAAATATCAATAAAGTTGAGTTCCCAGCTCTGTAAATACTGGAGAAATAGAAACAGCCACTTTAGAGATCCTAAATGGTAACTTGTCAGTACTTTAATTGTACCTTGGGAATGGTAACTTTTTAAAATGAGTGTTTCACAAGAAGCAGAGGCTGCAGGGCCGGACAGTCTCTGCTGGGCAGTGTCAGAGGGTCTCACATGTCTGAGAAGTTTCCTTCAGCTCCATGTGCACACCTCAGGAAGGTGCCCATCTCTGCCAAAGCTGGGGTCTTGCAAAGTGCCTTCACAGCTCAGCTATTTCTTAGCTCTGGGAACAGCAAGAAAAGGTGAAGCATCCCTAAGGCATCCCCTTTGGAGACTGGTGGGCAGGGGAATTGTTTTTGTCTTTTTCTGTATCGTTTTGTTCTTCCTCAGCCCAGCCTCTGTCAGGACAGAGAGGTGGGCTTGGGACTGCTGTGTCTGCTTGTGTGAGTCTCAGGTTGAACCAGGCTTTCCTCTGCAAGGAGGCTTTATTCTGGGACAACCTAGTTCCCTTTTCAGCCACGTCAAAAAAAAAAAAATCCCAAAAGAGAGCAAGAAGATCCGTTAAGATCTCAAAAGAGAGCTAACAGCTGTTAAAAAAAAATCTGAGGTAGGTTTGTCAGGTAAAAGGAAAACAGAATAATCTCTGTTTTTGAGCCTTTGCAGTGGATTTGATTTTGAAATGTCCAGTCTCTCAGTGGATCTCACACAAGGGTGCTGCCGGGAGGCTGGGTTTTTTTTGTCCCTTTTCATGAGCCCACTGGTCCAGCTGGTTCAGACACTCTCATGTTAAACCTCCAGGTACAGGAGGATGGCTTACTCTGTGTGTTGAATTTGGTATTAGGGGGAGATATTCTCCGTTTTGGAACTGTTTGCAGGTTTTGAGCTGCTCAGTCAAGCCTTGGGAAGCCGTAAGGACAGCAGTGGGATGGTAATGATGGCTGTGGTTCTGGCAGACTGTGCAAATAACTGAGACAGAAGGACCTCAGTGTATCTTGGCTGTTGGATGCTGGGATTTTAATATCTGAAAGAAGTTAGGGAAAAAAACATGCCTTGGTTGTCCTTGTTGCTGTTCCAGTTCCAGTGATAAGCAGCTGAGCTGTTTGCATGTTCTGCTCTGAGGAAACCCCAGTCCCTGCCCCCTCGCCCCAGCTCTCTCTCTGTTATTCTTCTTGAAGCAGCAATTCCAGGGAATTCAAGGAGGAGCTGCCAGGGTAATCATGGCTCACGGTGCCAAATTTGCAGGGGCTTTACTCCATATTTCAGACCGAGGTTTTGGGAGACTCAGATTTATCTGTCTCCAGCTTAAGTTTCTATTTAAGCCACCTTTAATTTCTAGAAGCGCGAAGCGGTTCTGACTGCTGTGATCGAGGTCACTCTTTAATTTAGGTACTCCAAGGAATGCAAAATCTTGTTTGTTAAATCTTAGGCATATGCTGAATCCCTAAAGGAGCGTGTGAAGGATATTAAATGTACCATGGCAGAGGGAGAGGAGCAGCAGTGTTACAGGAGGAGGAATGGCAGATAAGCAGTGGGGCCATGCTGTTATCGCTCTCCTGGGGAGGTGCTGAGGTTGTGCAAGTTGATATAGGACATTTACACAAATAGCTGGGATAAAAACCCACTCCATCAGCAGTCTAGTATTTGTTTCTTATTTTATGTTAAATCTTTTCTGGCACAGCAAAGTTTGTCACCTGTTATGTCAAGGTCTCGGCATTCAACGCTGGGATCTTTCCAAGTGTGCTGAAACCTAATTGGTTAGGGGTAAGCCTTCCCTTCATTTTAGGGGAGGAAAAAAAGAAAAGCGATGAAAAAAGAAAAAGCTGTGGCATCTAGCAGGCATTTAAAGCATTTTTTCTTGTTCTCTCAACTCTTGTGATTTGCCACACTCAGGCCTCCTGATTTTTTTCCCCCCTCAGTTCTGGGCTTGCTTTGCTTTTCCTGTGAATTAAATTGGGAAAATAATATACAGCAAATAATATATAACAAATAACATAGAGCAGCCAGCACTGTGGGTCTGGGGAAAGCTTTCTCCAAGCATGGCTCTGCAGCAGGGAACATTGGGACACCTGAGTTCTTAGTGAGGGAAAACCTTGGTGTCCTTCTACCCTTGAACAACTGCTTTGACTTTTTTCTTATTATTCTCTTTTCTTTTTAAATCTTGCTGAGTTTGGTCTGTGAAATTACAGCTAGAGTGGAAATTTCTTGTCTGCAGGATGTTGGATGGGTTTGGGGAGCCCTTTCCTGAGTTGTAATGGGTCTGTGCCAGTTATTTGGTGAAATCTCTCTGTGCCACTTACTTATTTAATCCAAGAAACTCAACAGTTGTGTGCAAAGCGTATGGTCAGCAGGATCCAACCTGAGAAGCAGATCAGTGGGGCTCTGGCAGGGAATTTCAGGGACTGGAGCTGGCTGAAGCACAAGGACACTTTACAAAATCATAGAATCACAGAATGGTTTGGGTTGGAAGGGACCTTAAAGATCACATGGTTCCAGCCCTCTTGCCATTGGGCAAGGGGCACCTGGGACATGCTGCTGGGAGAGGAGGACCTGTCACTGCTCAGGCAAGAGCAACAAACAAGTTTAAATTTTCCTTTACTTGGGCAATCACAACCTAATTTTCCTGTTTTTCGTCCTTGTTACAAGCTCTGGCTCACCTTTCTCCAGGGTGACTCTTTGTTTTTCAGTATGCTGTTTTCTCCCCTTGTCTGAACTTAATACCAGACATCCATCTGGCTGGTTATCTCTTTAGACAGTAAAGTTTAGAAATTAGGAAATACATGGAGCTGGCTCTGCTGCTTCTCCAGCGGTGAGGGAACAGGGATTGGATGGCAGTGGGGGGAAATGAAGGGGAGAAAAGAAAGCCACAGCTACGAGCAGAGCTGCAGGTTATATTTGGCTGCTGCTGTGGTGGTGGCAGTCAGGGTGCTGTGGCTGCTGCTCTAAATACGTTCTGGCTGGTTGAGGTTTCCAGCCCTGTAATGGACCAAGTCCATAAAGAGCTGGGCAGCAGTGTCACTGGTTTCCAGCACACTGCAGCTGGGATTGCTTTCGCTGAGTTGAGGGCTTGGTGATTAATTCAGCAAACTTGGTTAACTTCTGATAAATAACGTCTTTACTAATTGAGAGGGGGAAAAAAACCCCAAAGATGGGTGTTTAGGGTGCTTCAGTGGGGATGTGCTGTGGGAGCACGGCAGGGCGGACACCTCAAACTGATCAGTGTTTTATTTTGCTTTTAGCCTTTGCTAACCAAGGGCCGCCTTCTCCTGCAGGGGTGCAGCAGTAATTTTTGGTGTAATGTCTTCTCTTCCAGCTCTGAATCCTGGTGCAGCTGAAGCAACTGCAGGCACTTGAAAGATGTGGGTGAGCACGGAGGAGAGGCAGGAGAACGACAGGCTCAGGATGTGGTCCCTCGTGCAGGTAGGACACGGCTGTCACCTCGGGCACTGTCTGTGATGTGGACCTTTCTGTCCTGTGCAGCCTGGACAGGGAAATGTGGTGTATTCCAGTGTATCCCAGGGATCTCTGTGCGGGCTGTTGAAGCTGATGGCTGAAGGAAGTGATGGTGCAGTGGTTGGCTTCGTTGCCTTGAGAACAGGGGTTGCTCTGTGGTCAGATCAAGCTTGGCTTACACTTCCAGGTGTCCCTGAGAAGGGAGCAGTTTTTATTCTATATTTTTTTTTGCTTCTAGACATCACTCCTTGAACAAAACAGAGTTCAGATAGCCTGTGTGTTTGTACTTTTCTCCTGGCTGGGGCTCCTCTATCTGTGTGCTAGTTGCTGATTTACTTTATTTCCATATAACTTAATAAATACCCATCTGTCCCATGGTGTGGATGAGGGGTCAGGAGAGTGATGCTTTTTCCCTTTGGCTTCTGTGGATGGAAGAAGTGTGCTTGGAAATAACACTCCAGTTTTCCATTACACCGTTCCAGACTTTTGAAGAAGAAATTGGGTCTCATAGCAGAGCCAAGCCATTTTATTTGTACAAAAAGTAATCTCCATGGTTGAACATAAGTGAGCAGACTGGCAGGGAATTTGTTCATCCAATTCATGGCCGTGTGATAAATGACAGTGTCCCCGTGGAAATGGGGATTTTCAAACCCTAGGGTGGTTTCTACCCAGCTTGTGCCGCATCTGGAGACCGCTTGTTTCTAGACTTTATTAAATAATCAGCACTGGGAGTACAGTGACTGGACTGGTGCTGTTTGCTGCTGCTTTCCTGACACACTTCCATTTCTGCAGCCTGTTAAACTGGTAGGAATAAACTCAGGCACCCTGCTGAAGCATGCGATGTGCTGGAATCCACGTGCACCCTCAGCCCCCTGAGAGCTGTCCTCCTTGAAGTTCCCTCCATTAATTGCATCTAGGTGGGTCCTCAATACCTCATGGCAGTCATTGTGCAAATGCAGTGAACATTGTGGCTCTCTGGTTGTCCGGCTGTTACAAACAGAGAATTTTGCAGGAGGAAGAGGGTGAGGCTTTCATAGCTTCACTCTGCCTTTGTAAACAGACTCAGGGTCTCTTAGGAGGGAAAGTAGGGAGAAGGGAATTAAATTTTATATCCCTTGGCATCTGCCACGGAAAGACAGTAATAATGGATGCGGATGGTTTGTTTGGAAGGTCTCTGAGTAAATAAGAAGGATTCCTTTGTGTTCCATCTGCAGAAAATGATGTTGTTCATTACTGAAGGGCCAGCGCCCAGAGATGGATTGTGGCCTTGTAGCGAAGCGTGCCGTCCTCCCTGCAGGCTCACAGTCCTGTGCTGGCCCATGAAGGCTTTCCAGTATCTTCTGAGGGAGCTTGAAGAACCAAACTGAGGATCTCTGCTCCAGAACTTGGCCCCTTTCTCTCTGTTCCTCCTTTTCCCCCACCCTCCTGTGGTGTCCTCTCCCTCCCAATTCATTTGTTTTTAAAGCGATTGTGCCATTGTGTGCATCAATACGCGCATGGCCTGTCTTGTTTTTCTCTTGGCCTGAAAGTGCAAAGCAAATCTGTTTATGGTTTTGGTGAGCTAATTCTTCCCCACCCTGGATTTTTAAATAGACTCTTTCTTTACCAAGCTTGCAGAGCTTGCAGGATGTGTTGAAGTAATGGGAAAAATATGTTGTGTGTTAACCTTCCTTTTTTGTGAAACTTTATTTACAAGACCCTACTCCTAGCAGTGCATCTGGGAAGTGAGTATCTTGATGCTGGAGAAAGTAGAAGACTTTGAAATAGCAAAATGGGAGTTTAATGCATTCGGGGAGGAAATGTTTTGAGTTTTCCACATTCAGCGCTTGCAGTGTGAAGCAAAGTCTAGTGAGCTGTGCTCAGTTGTCCCTTTAATTATTTATCTTCTCCTGCAAATCCCAGTTTCTAGGCTTGGCTGTTCCCTGGGCTGTCTGTTACCTTCAAACAGGCTCCTCCAAGGCAGCTGCTGACCCAGACCTTGCAGCTGAAGGTAAGAGCAGCAAGGAATGCTCTTGGCCTGTAAATAGTGCCTTGGATTAAGGGCTTGGTATGTCACTGGTGTGTTGGAAATGTTATTTTTGCCTCTTGATTTCATCCTTCCTGCGAATCAATCTCAGACCTGTCTGTTTAGGTTAACAGCCTTCTCTGCATCCTTGTGGGGGTTGCAGAGCTCCGTGTGCAGCGTTTTCACCAGGGTTTTGGCTGCTGGAGGCAGAGCTGAGCTCAGCTCAGCTGTGGGAGCACCAGAGAAGCCCCAGGGACACCCCTGTCCATGATGCCTGGCTGCTGGCTTGCTTCCCAGCCCTTGTGCTGGATCTCTCCTGTAGCGTGCCCTGCCATGGCACCTCCTCACCTCCAGCCTGGCTCTGAGTTATTTCTGGTGGAAACTGTGAGCTGCTTGTGGCTGGCCACAGGGCAGGAGCTCTCTGTGGAGATGCAGGGCTTTGTGCAGCCTGTGTAGTGGACGGTGTCCTTGCCCACGGCAGCAGGGCTGGACTAGATGGTCTTTAGGGTCCCTTCCAATGCAAACCATTCTGTGATTCTATGGCCATTATATGTGCAAATGCACTTCTCCAGCCCCAGCTCTGTCGGGCTTGGCTGAGGCCTCTGGGTACTCCTGTAACATAAATAAGCAGGAGTAGGATTTCAAAGCAAGCAAATTTTTGACATAGTTGATGTCACGCCTCTTCAGCCCTGTGTTTAGGGCTCAAGGATCTGGAAGCCCACAGCTGCTAGTTTGGTCTTGTTGCTAATAACCCTCTGGAGGTGTTTCTGCTGAGCTGGTTCTTGCAGAGGGCTGAGGGGTTCACCCTGGTCTGATGGTGTTAGGGAAGACAGGACCCGTGGTGGGGAAAACATGAGGTGCTTTCTCAAAACTGGGTGCCCTGCATGAAGCTGGAGCTGCAGCACTGGACATGCTCCTCGCTGGAGTTTATGGTGTGGAGGGACAGCAAGGACTTCTGGTGAGTAGCCTTAAAGCAGAATGGGCTGGGGCAGAGTTATCCTGCTCGTACAGCCCTTCCACCCAGAGCCTCTGCTCTGCCAGTGAAGAACAGGTAGGGAAAAGAGATTTTGTTTCCTCACCCTAAGAGGTAGATTTTTCACAAGAGTTTTGTTCACCTGCAAATCTCCAGCA
Organism: Melanocharis versteri; assembly: GCA_013397845.1. Classification (NCBI taxonomy): domain Eukaryota; kingdom Metazoa; phylum Chordata; class Aves; order Passeriformes; family Melanocharitidae; genus Melanocharis; species Melanocharis versteri. Next base: position 664,299 of record VZTG01003473.1, on the reverse strand, counting down.
GAGCTCAAAGCAAAGAATTCCCCACACAAAGGCTTTGCAAAGCAGGATTGTCCTTTATCCATGTAATTTGGTAGCACATGGGGTTTCTCTCTGTAACAGAATCTTAGAAAAGGTGAAGTTCTCTCTCTTTTTTCCTTTTGTTCTCTCTTTCTGTTAAGCTGGCAGTGTTGGTGCTCCCTAGGAAGGTGATGGCTGGGGGCTGGCACTGACCAGTGCCCCTCAGTCCCCAGGCAGGTGGCTGTAGCCCTGAGCACGGAGCTGTGAAGCCTCTCTTACCTCCCCTTTTCCTGTGTCTCCAACCAGTATCTGTAACTGTAAAGTTTCCCAACTTGCAGCTCAGATGGAGTTTTCCAGATGCCCTCACACCCTTTTCCCTCATTCCTCCCTTCCTACTCTTACTTCTAACTGACCTATTTGCTCAGGACATGTATATAATATCAGTGTGACAAATTAAATTGCTTGTACTGAGAAAGGCGAAGCCACTGGATGCCTAAATCCTGCATAAACTTCTTGGCTAGCCCCACAGTAACAGTTTTGACTCCTGCCCCTCACAATGTATTTTGTGAAAGGCAAATTCCGTCCTGTGTGTCCCTTTCCAAACCTATTGCCCAACACTTCCACTATTTGTCATCAGCTGAAAAGGGTCTGAGCACTGCAGATATCCACAGATGTGGTTTGATTGTCTGCTGTGTTACAAACCACATCTGTGTATCAGGAGGGTTTGGGATTGCTGTTCCTCTTTGCAGGATTTTTCCCCGTGCTGGAGTTTGGAGGGGTTTGGGATGTGCAGTGGTGCTGCAGTGGTGCTGCAGTGGTGCTGCAGGGGCTCTGCTGTTCCTCTGGTGGGGTGAGCAGTGCCCTGGGAGGGCACTGGGCTCCAGCAGCAGGAGACTCCCAGGAGCAGGCAGGTTGGAGGCTCTGGAGATGCCTTCAACCAGCCCTGTGTGGCAGGGGTGCCCTGAGGCTGGGCAGGGCTCCAGTGGAGGCTGTGTCCAGTCTCTGTGAATGGACTGGGGTATGCTGAGGGGTGCTTAAACAGGTTTTCTTTAGGAAGGGAAAGAACTGTGCCTGTGGCCTGTGAAAGTCTGGATAAAGTCCATTCTATTGTTTTGTACCAACACAAACTGGTGGCACATCAGGTTCCAGGAGAGGCCTGCTGCGAAGGGAGAGGCTTTGGGATGTCTGGCTCAGAGCTAAGGCTGCAATATTCTGTGTCATCAGAGGTATTTGTGAAAGAAGATGCAAATCCAAGGTGAAATGGTGAGTTCTCACCACTCTTTAAATTGTGGACTGGAGGTCACCCTGCAAAACAAAGTGATTCACTGCAGAGGAAAAACAGCTTATTTCCCAGCTTGATCTGGAGCCTTGTAATCACTTTGGTGGTTCAGCTCTTTGCAATGCTGAGGAGTTGTCTGTTCCAGCACACTGAGCATGCTGCAAGTTTTATTTTATTTCCAAAACAGTCCCTTAAGCATGTTGGGCTGTAAAGGAAACTAGTAATAACTCCCTCTGCCAGTGTAATTCGGTGGCAGTGCAAAATAGGAGGGTGTCTGACTAAAGGTAACCCATTAAAGGGTAATTTCTGATAAATAACTAGGCTAGGGACTCACAAGTCCTGAGTTCAATTACTGACTTTGCTATAAGCTTCCTGTGACCTTGGGCGAGTTATTTAAAATTGCTTTGTGCCTCATTTCCCTTTCTGTAGCACACTGGTGACAGCATTTCCCTTCCAGCCAGGAGCTGTGTCGGTGGGAAGGTGTCCGTACCCTCTTCCATAGCTGCTGTGTGAAGAGCCTGGATGGACTAGGAAGCATGACCATCTCATGGGCCTGTCTTCTATTTTCCTGGGGAAAACAGAACAGGATGATCCATTTAAAGGGTTTTACAGGTACCCAGAGCATATGTTCCGTGAGGTCCTGGGGCTCCTGGCATAGCTGCACTAGCAAGGTGGCTGCTCCTTGAGCTGTAAACTCTTTCTTAGCACTGCTCTCCGTTCTTGAGCTTTAAATTGATGGCCAGTTTGGGCAGAGCAGGTTTCTGGTGCTCCTGTGCTGCCTTTCTGCTTTGAACCCGGGTGAATGCTGAAGAGAGGGGATGGCTTTGGGGATACAGCTGGTGGCACATGCTCCTGCTCCCCATGGCAGTGTGTGCACAGACCTCGGGCAGATCATTTTACCCCTCCCTGCTTCTTCCCTGTCTGCTCCTTCCCAGTTGAGGGTAACACACCACCCCTTTGACCACTCCCTAAATGTCAGGAGAAGCTTTCCAGCATCCCTGAAATGTGCTAAAACCTCGTGGTTGGAATAGCAGGCATCTGGGGGGAACAGGGGCTGGCTGGCTCCTGTGTGGTGCTGTGAAGGCTCCCTGCCATTCTCATGGGATAAGCTTTGGGAAGCCTGCACATGACAGCTGTCCAGGGAGGAGCTGCCTCCAGGTGCCTCTGTTTCAGGCACAGCAGAGTTGAGAAGGAGTGATGCTGAGCCTCCTTTGTCCTGGGGACATGCAGCCCCTCTTCCCTTTGCCAGGGCCTGATGGTCCAGGGGTGGATCTGGCAGAGCCCCTGACCTGAGACCCCCGCCCTGTGGCAGTGAGTGAGCTCCAGCTGGTGTGGGATGCTGTGGTTGGGTGGAAATTATCATCTTTGGGATGTGGCAGAAAATCAGGCCTCGTGGTGGTTGTGGGTGGGAAAATGCTCCTGAGGACTATCTGACTATCCAGAAATATTAAAAACACTGTTTTCTATATTTCCCTCTGGTCACACAGCTGGTCCTGTGCCTCATGCAGGCTGTTGAGAATCAGCAGTGTGAATTGTGGCCACTCTTTCATCTTTGGTGTGATTAAATTGTATGAAATTTCTATCACCTGTGCAAGAGGCATGGCTCAGCAGCCGGAAAAATCCATCCTTCTTGGACAGAAGCTTTACTTTCATCTCCATCCTGCTCTTCCTAAAAGCCAAAACCCCAAATCCCTTCTCCTTCAAGGTATCCTGAGTTACTGACTGTCCTGCTGGGTGGGATGCTGCAAGGCTGGACAGCTGGCAGCATGTGGCCTGCAGGGCACAGCTACAGGCTAGGGCTGCTTCTAGACCAGGGATTGTAAATCTCAGGCTACAGGTAGGTCTGGCTGTTCCCTCAGACTCTGCCAGTAACTAGGAGTAAAACTGTCTTGAACAGCAGTCCTGACACTGGTAAAAAGGAAGAAATTGAATTCTCAGTGTACAGGATGTGGTATCATTAAGCACTTCTGCTGTCTAACCCTCTTGTTTTTGCCTTTCGTGGTTTGTGTGATCTTCATGCTGGGCCAACAAGCATTTGAGGCTGTGGATTTTTCCCCAAGTTGTGAGACTTTTAGCTGTTCAAGCCACTTTGTGTGTGGGGGAGGGTGAGCCCCAGACTGGTGTGTGTGGAAGATCACATGGATGTGTGACTTCTAAAAGTCTTCGGGATTGTCTGTTGGAGGATCTTGGAGCTCTGGGGAGAGGCTTTGCACATGTCTCTTGGGAAATTCTAAAATGCCATGGAAATAACTACTGACCGAGGAAGGGAGGGATGTGGGGAAGATGCCAGGCAACGAGGAGGAGGCTGGCAGCAATTTCCTAATGGAGCTGAACCCTGGTGAATGGTTTCAGAACACTGATGTACTCTGGGGGATGGCAAATAACTGTAACCTGAATATCCCACAGACAGGGAGCTGCCATCCCGTGGGACCTCACCCAGGATGGCAGCTTGAGTCATTTGAACAGTGAGGGTGTCTCCTGCACTAGCAGCTTCTCAGCACTCACCAGCACTTGCCAGGTGGTGATGAGACTTGTGCCCAATTTTAGAAGGGTGGAGAGGATGAAGGGTATGGACAGGAGCAGCTGACCCTGAATTTTGGGTGCTGCCCCTGCGATTGCTGATTGCTTTTGATGTGAAAACAGATGGTCCAGAAGAACCCCAAACGCGGTGGCAGTGCAGCTCTCCAGTGCTTTGGACAGTGCTACAAAACACTTTCCCAGCTATCCCTGGAAGGTATGGGCAGTGCCACAGCAATAATCCATGGCGAGCTCACGGAAGGAGCCCTCCTGCTCCTCCTGCTCCGGCCCTTTGGGAAGCAGCTCAGTGTGAGGGCTCGTGGGACTGATCACAAGGGTGTTGCTCTCGTGGGGTTTCTCTGCAGAGCTGCCCTGTCTGCTGCTGCTGGGATCAGGGGTGACTCCTGCAGACTGTGAGGGATGAGTCCTGCCGTGTGAGCGCTGTCCCCTGGCTGCCCTGGCGTGGGAGACAGCCATTCCCTTAATCCTCTGCTGGCAGGTGCTAATGAGCTTGTGCATGGAGGGAGTTCCCGCTGTCCTGAGCCTTATCCAGCGTGACACGCCGTCCTTTTGCTGCAGTATCATTAAGATGCTCCCAAGTCTGTTCACTCCTAGCCCAAAGAAGAGGGCAGGTGCCTGCAGGACCATGTTCTCCTAACCTGACCGTGATTTGGGCTGCTGGCCTAGAAATGCAGTGCTCCATCATGGCATTGCCAGTCGGTCATGCCCATTCCTGTGTTCGCAGGCTGCCTGCTGACACAGCATGGACCTTTTTACCTTACTGTCCCCCGTGCTGACTCCTGCAGTTTACTTTATCCTGCTGTTTTCTTAGTGCTGTGAAACAGAGTTAATAATGTTGCTGTGCCTTTCACCCTAATGAGGACGATGAATGTTTTAGACTGGTGTAATGAGACCACCCTTCATTTTTTTCTGAAAAGCCAGGAGGAATTCTTGATTTCTGTCTTGCTGAAGTTATAACATAGTCTGTGATGCCTTTGGTGTAAACCAGGAATATTTCTGTTATTCGTGAGACACTTTGCAATGAGAACTTTTCCATGTTCCTTTGAAGGGCTGGGAAATTTTAAATTTGCAACAGATGGATTTTCTCCAAAGGCTTCAGGTTAAGTCAGCTCTAAGGAAATTACAGTCTTTGTATGGCAAACTGATTTATTTTTTTTTTAATTGACTCTTACTTCATTTCATTCCCTCGTTTCCGTGGAAGGATGTTGTTCCCCTCTGCTACTCCTGCACCCAGTTTAATCTAAGTTCATGCAATTGTTTGTGAAGGGTGAGATGGTTTCAGGAGGGCAAAATGCAGCAGTCAGCTCTCCTATGAGCACTGTAATGATAGAAAACAGGCACAAATCCTTTTTGTTTCTCTCATCACACCCCTTTGTCACCTGTCTGCAGGTTTGATTTGGCAAATAGAGCAGTTATTAGTGAACTCTCCACTGTGAGCTGTGGTGGTGAAGTGGTAACAAAGCCTCTTTGCACTTGTATGGACATATAAAACACTTAGAAAAGTCATCTAATGCAGCTATTGGAGATGTACTAGCAGGTTCACACCTGGCTGCATGCACAGAAAGTGAGATTTCCTTGGGTTGTCATTTCTAGAGGTGGATTCTTGAAGCCTGTGGCCAAGACCTAAAGATAGGTTTGCTATTGATTGGTGGTAATTGGGCTGTACTTGCCTAATGATAGTAATTTCCTTCTTCTTATATCTTAAATTTGATTTATAAGACCACGCTGCAGTGTGACTTAAAGCTTTAAGTGTTTGTCTCTGCTGGCAGTTGGCATAGTATTAGCTGTGATTCTTTACAGAAATAAGTGTTCAGTGTTGGAGCTAAATTGAATAATATGGTGGTGTTTGTGTCTTAATCTTCCAAATAGCTCTGTTAAGTTTGCTACATTGATGTCTGAAAGGCTTAAAAATAATAAACTCCATTGTATAGAGCTTTGAATACAGAGTGGAAGCTTAGTAATTGCTGGCAGTTCATGGGCAGACTCACTAAAACATGGCAAGGAGGCAGTTCTCTCCCAGCACGCCTGAAATTTTTAAAAGAATCTCCTTGTATCAAGGCCTTGTGATCCACAAGGTGCAAAGTACATCAATATGAATTCAGGCTTGCAGAACTCGGTCCAAAACCCCAAACGCTTTGGTTGCACTGTCAGATCAATTTCAAACACCTTTTGTCTTCCTTCCTGGTTTGCACCCCCAGCTTTTGGGCAGGGTAGGTGGAGGGGGCTCATCTTGGTTGTCAGCAGGGAGCTGAAGTCCTGAGCCCCCATCCCAGCTCCCAGCCTTTTGCTCTTCCTAGGAAGGGGAAGAAAACCTAAATACATGGTGGTTTGGTTGTTTATAATGAGGTTCTCGGGGAATCAAGTATCAAAGGGAAAGCTCTGAAATCAGGGATCTGGCTTTGCTGGCTTTTCTCAGAAGATGTCTATAGTTCCCCTGCATCCTTGTGAAGGAGTTTTTAAATGAGGAGTTGCAAAGGGCAGCTAAGGAAAAGGCAGGTGGGACTAGCAGGTATGATTTGTTCAACAAACAAGAAACAAAAAAACCCCAACCAACCAAACCCCCACCCCCCCAAAAAACCAACCAACCGAAAAACTCTAAACAAAACAAAACAAAACAGGAGAGGGAAAGGAGGAGAATGTGATTTGTTTATCACAACTGAACTTGAAACTAATTTTAAATGTCTGTCTTCTGAGAGTAAGGAAATTCCTTTAGCTTCCAGCAGTAAATAACTGGGATGCTTTCAGCTCACAGCTGATCTAGAGGATGGTGAGTTTTCAGCTAAAAAAATAATTGACTCTCCAGTAACGCAAATCCATTCCAAGTGTCACTAAACAGCTGGAGGAAGGGGAGAGTCCTGACCGGTATGGTTCATATCACAAATAACCCTTGAACTTTGTTCTGTGTCTCTGCATTCTGTCCAGAGTGTCTTGACAAATGGTTTTGAACAAATACAGTTTCAAACCAGGGAGCAAATGACCAGGATTGCATCTGGCTGGCAGGTGCGTGATCCAGATGCCCGGATTTTGCTCAGAGAGATCTCAAATCAAGTCCCAGTTCCATTTTTCTCTTGCTATCAATCCTAAAAGACATGGTGAGTATTTCAGAGGAAGGGAGAAGGTTGTCCTGTGGGAACTCTTGGGGGTCAGTGGGTGAGGTTGTGGTGGTACAGATGATGTTGTTCTCCATGCCAAGCTCTTCTTGGCAACTGAGTGGTGAAGGATTTAATGCTGGCCGTGGTGAGCAGGATTTCTGAAACTCAGCTTCCCCTCAGGCTCATCTCAGCAAAGGGTTTGGCTGTTAGGATACTGGGCTCCCTTAATGGTCTGCCCTTCTCTGTGCCAGCAGGGCCTGTCCTGTCCAGTCCAGTTGGGACTTCTGGAAGTCTGTCACTTATGTAGGTGCTAAAAAGGAACTGAACTTATTTGGGAACTGGTGTTCCAGCTGAAGGAGCTGAGCACTTGCCAGTCTGACCATACGCTTCTGATGTCCTTATGGTTCAATGCTTTAGTCCAGGATATTGCCTATTTAGGCAATGGAAGAAAACCCTGTGCCACTCTTGCAGAGTAGGTATTTGAACTTTAAGCATCAGGACTAAATGGTAGTTCTAGAATTAGATGGTGTCCCTAATTTCCCTCTTCAGTTTTAAGTGGATGCAGCATTCTTCACTTACAGCCTCAACTGTTGTGTTGCATTGTTGTATGGGGTTGAACATCTGCCCCTTCCAGCCACAAAAGTGGCTGTGTTCCAGGGGTGGGTGGTTTCTTTCTATTCAAGGATCCTCCAAGGCCTGGAAAAGCTTGAGTATTAGGCATGACATACTGTCAACTGTTGCAGATCCCCTTGGCTCCCTCCTCCCAACATCTGCGAGGCCGGAGTTGTCCATCTTGGCTTGTCCATCTAGAGTGCACAGAGCAGAAAGACCCAATTCCTACCAGCTGCTGCTGCTGAGCAGGGAGCGGGGCCTCACCAGCAACCTGCCCATCCCACGCAGAAAACATTTATGGTCCCAGCCTGTAGCAGAGGAGAGGGAAGAGCTATCACCAGCTCCCTCAGGAGGGCTGTGTTGCTGGGACCACAGTCTTTCCCCACTGGGCTGGGGATGCTCATCCTCCATCCAGCAGCTTGGCTGTAGCCGTGCTGTCCTGTGGGGTGGCAGGGGATGGAGCAGGCAGAGCAGCAGACCTGGCAGGAGCACCTTGCCCCACGTTAAAGGTTTGGATGCTAAAGCAGAGCCGTGGTGAGGGACAAGGTGCCTGTCTCACACAGGTCTCTCAGCCCAGTGTTTTTTTCCCTGCAGCATTGTTTCCCTGATTGACTGGCGTTGGCTTGGCAAAAGCCTTTTGAATATTCATTTGGCTGACGGGAGATGAGAGTGCGGTAGCTCCTTGAAATCAGCTTGGGGAGGGGAAGCAAATAAGACTGCCTTTTTCTCACTCCTAGTGCTACTTGAACTCTCTCAAATGCATGCTTCACATGGATAAATGATTGCAGAGGCCTCAGCCTACCTAACAAGCCTGCTGTTGTAAAGCAAAAATTATAATGTCGGCATACTTGGCATCCTCATTTAAAAGCCCATTCCTCATTAATATCACTTTATACATATTATTGCAGCTCAAAATGCCATTCCTCTTCTCCCCACCCATTTCCTTGTCTGGCTGTGACATACAGGAACTACACCCAGTGCTTGACTCGCCTCTCCTGACCTTTTGTAACTTGGCTCCAAACTCCTTTTTTTGGGTCTTTTGCAAAACACTGTCAGAAGGGAAAAATCCTTTGTTAAAACACAGCCAACTCCTGCCTCAACGTGGAACAGTTTGTTCTGCTGAAAGAATGAGCCAGTTCAGTGAGCAGAAAAACATTGCCATAAACCAGCGGGCTCAATAAGCTGCAAAAGCCATCGGCTGCGCGCAAGGTCTGAAAGGACGACTCTGAAGCAGAATCCATGGGGAAGGAAAAAAATAATCCACGATCCCGACCTGCCAAACCCTGTTTCTTTGCTTTCAGACAAAGTATTTTGCAGTTGTCTTTTTGGTTATAGCAACTGTAAGTGGGGGAATGGGAGCTGAGGCTGAGCCAGGACGTAACGCGGCTCTCGAAGCTGCATATTGCAAAAGGGCACGGGGGATGAAGTAATCCAAAAATGCTCAGCTGGGAAGGGGCTGCAGCACTTGTAGTCATCAGGCTGTGCTGCAGACGATCAGCTCCAGCGCCTCTGGTACTGTTTAGTAGCTTGCTTTAGTCCTTCCCACCCACATCTTGTTCTAAAGCTCTGGGCACTCTTTACTTCCCTGGAATTGCGGCGGGTCTGTCCCTTTTGCAGTAACTGGTGATCAGCCTGGCTTCAGCAAGCGGTTCTTCATTCCACAGGGGACTTGGATGCTCGGTGAGAAACCTGTGTGCAAGCTTTTGGGTTTGTGTCTGCAGTGGGATCGTTTTGGTGCTGGTATAAGAGCTGACACTGGTTTTCTTTTAACAGTAAATGTTGTGCTGGCATTAGAACTGTGGTTCTCGAATTTGGGGTGATGGCCCCTCCATTAAGGTCACCCGTATGGAGGTGGATGTGCAAACCTGGCAGTGGGGTTGTGAGCAGGGGTACACGAGAAAGGTGGGCTCCAAGGCTTGCCCAAGATGATTCCTTGGGAAGGGGCAGGCTGTAGCAGCACTGAGAGCACAGTGCGGCTGTGGCACTGTGGGTGCTCTGGTGCCATTGGGTGCTCACACCTGTGAGCTCCTCACCAGCTCAGCCAAGCACTCCCTGCTGATTTAAAAGTCTCAAATATCCTTGTCAGAAATCTGATGTGGACTAAGATCTACCTCTGGTGCGTATTCATTACTCTGAGCTCCCCGGTAGATTTTTGGCTTGGAGCCAGTTCATCAATTTCAGATAATAAAAGCACAAAGAAGTGTATTTTAGGTGTAACCTATTCATCTTCAGATACATTTTGTAGGGCTGCATCTGCCGAAGCTGGGCTTGTCCTACGTAAATGGTGATGCTTGACAATGAGCTCTGAGGGTGGGAGCACAAGGCGTGTGGCGCATCTGAAGGTGGTGTGGCAGGATATAACTGATGTGTGAGGGGCTGTTTGAGGTGCTTGTGTTTAAGATGAAATCACAAACAAAGCCCTGACACTGCAAGCAAAGACCAAACATCCTATGGAGAGCACAAGGGGCTGAAATAGGAACTTCTGTGTGTTTACAAGCATGGCCATACTGTCCTGTTCAGGCACAAACCAACCTGCTGGCAGTCATCAGCTGAGTGTGGGGCGATGGAACACCCAGATACTGATGAGCTGAGGGGCTTCTTGAAGCTGCATTAATGCTACCTGGTGTCCTCTGCTGGCAGTGCTAGCCTCGGGGCTGGCTCTGTCCAGATGTGATTATCTGTCTGCTGGGCCTTTTGCTTTGGAGGAATGCCAGGAATGTTCTGCAGCATGGACAAAATCTGAGGACTGAAGCAATGGAGGTGAGTCCCTGGGATGCAGGAACTGTGAACCCTGCTAAGGTAGTGCAGTGCGGAGCAAATCTGTAATGAAGCCTCTGTGCCAAAAGAGATTATTACTTTTTTGGAAGATGTTAATGGTGTGATTACATAACATTTATTTTGTGCTCAATCAAATGGATGAGGGCAGAGGAAAAGGAGTGAATTAATGTTAGTGATGTTCAAACAGAAGCACGCAAAGCTCCGAGGGATGATCAGTGGTTTTGTTTTGATGTGTGTCGTGGTGGTTGTTTTTTATTCCTCACATTCTCCTGAAGTATAGCACGCAGGCTTGTCTCTAAGGGGGGCACATTGCCAGTAGTCTAAAGGTTATATTATCCCAGTGACCTATTTTTATACTCTAATCGCGTTCTGTTTCAGCCAGCTCTAACCTTCCATCTTGCTCAGTTTTGTGCTTGTCTGGGGTGAAAAAAAAAAAGCAGAGATAATTGCCATTAGTCCCCAAGTGCTGAGGCAGTCTCTGCCCAGATACCAACACACAGGCAAGGTGCTGCTGTTACAGCACAAGAGCAATCCAAAAACACAGCTCAGAAATGGGTGACAACTTGAGACAGGGGGATGAGGAGCACTGTGGGGCAGAGGAGAGAGGGCTTCTCTTAAAGGCAGATTTTAAATGGAGAAGTCCAGCAGTTTGGAGAAGGGTGAAATTTTAATGAATAGCTCTGTTTAACTGGTCTAAATGGAAAAGACGCTTTTCTGCTCTAGGCCTGCCAAGGAATGGAGAATGAATACGATTGTTCGGTCAACTGGCTCCCACTGCATTTAGACTGTACCCGCGGTTTCAAAGCCAGGCTTAAGCTACAAAGCACCCTGACCAGTTGGCATAAAGAGAAATTGTTCCTTAGTACAAATGTTGACTGTGATGCTGCTTGAAGCTCAAAACTGCTGAAGTTTGTGCGTGTGTTTGTACATTCGTGCAGCGCGAAATAATAAGATGTGAAGAGCCTTTCTTGCCTGCGTGGCCTCTCTGGGGCTGTGGTTATTGTATTGCTGGTGGCTCTGCTTGTTCACATTGAGATCACCTGAGGTTTGAGTGCCTGCAGAGTTAGCGTGGTAACAGTCTGCTCTGGAGGGGAAAAATCTCATTAACTGCTCATTGATGGGAACTTGCAGTCATGAATGGGGTTAAACCCCAAAAGAATTAAGTGTGTCACGATCTTGGTCTGGGTTATGAACCAGGCTTTGGGTGGCAGATGCTACCTCCAGGTGCAAGGGCATGGCATGGGGATGTGTGCCAGGAGCCAGGGTGATGCTCTGCTGCTGGCATTTTTAGGCTGCTGGAGATGTTCCCATCCTGTGACTTCCTCCCAGCTGCAGCCTTTGCAGAGTTACTGGGGGAGGATGCTGGACTCCAGCTAGCTGGGACACACAGCCACAGAGTGGGAACAGAGGAGCTCAGCCCTGCCAAATCGTGCCCTTTCTTCTCCTTCACAGAGCCGTGCTGGCACAGCTGGCAGAGGTCCCATCCACACCTCAGAAGTTTTTCAGGAGAGGTGATCTGTGCCCTCTGGCTGTGTCTGTCCCTATCGAATGTGGCCTGGAGAGGTCTTTGCTGAGATGTCCATCCACACAGCGTGTCCCTGGGATAGATTAGCAATAGCCCCCACTGGGCATGTTTTGGCAATAAATAATTCAAACTGGTGACACCCCTACATGACTCCTCATGAGCAGACTGCAAAAGCAGAAGGAACGTTAATGCCCAGCCAAAGAGGAGGAATCCCACCACTGCCGTGGCTGGCAACAAGGTGGCCATAGGCCTGTACCCCACATGCATGGACCTGTTTTTCCTCCCTCTCCCAGCACCATGGTAAATGCACCCAGTCCCACTGGGCTGGCTCCCAGTGCTGCCCAGGGCAAACTGGGTGTCTGTCATGCTGGGGGGACCTGCTGTCAAACACAGTGGGACGTTTGGGGTGGTGGGAAGGGGGCTCAGCCCTCAGGTTTGGGTCGATGGTGCTGGTCACAGGGATCATTTATTTAATGGCCTGGCTAATTACAGTGATTGAGAAGTCATCTAGAACTCCCAAAGACAGCACTCCATCTTCTGACCCTGGCTGGAGGTAGAGCCTGAAGGGGAGAGACAAAAACTCAAAAACATCAATTTTTTTTCCTCCTTTGATTTTTTTCCTCTTTTCCCCCTCATATGATGCTATCAGCTGGGGCCTGCAGAGCTTCAACTTAAAAACAAACCGCTTTTATTTAAAGTGCCAATATTGTGCTTGGCTCTATATGAGACAGAAACATTAACTTTGTCTCTGACCTGGGGAGCGTGTCTGCCTGCCTAGCAGGCACTGAAAGTGTTGAGAAAACTGTTATTTTACTTCTATTTTGGTGCTTATTTTTAAAAATCTATTTTTTTTATTAATTTCATTTTATTTTAACGGAGCATTCCCTCTTCAGCAGAGCATCAGAGCCCACAGAGCACGTAGCCATCCTTGTCCCCATGGAGCCCTGTCCCTGGTGTCAGTGTTGGCACCCAGGGGCTGGCAGGGCTGGGGGCAGGGGAGGGCAGCTGTCCTTGTATTCCTGTGCCTGGGCAGTGGGACTGGAGCTGCTGTGTCCTGCCTGCTGGGTTTTCTGGTTGTTGTTTCTAGGCGAGGTTTGCAAAAGGTCACAAAAAATTAATCTTCTAACTGGGGACCTTGGCACTGCGCGCAGTGAATGTTTTGCATTAACAACCTAACTCGTTAATTCAGTGAAACATTTAAAACCAAACCAGTTATATCCAGCCAAGCTGGAAAAAGCTGAAAGTTCATACTCAGCAGTGCAGATTTCGAAACCTCCCTTTGTTAATCTCTGCAGAAGTAAATTTTCTGCTATTGCAGAGCTCACTGTGACCAGTCTGGGCATTGTTTCCCTCAGCAGAGGCAAAGCTGCTCTGCACAGGGTTGGTTTTGTACCTGGAACTGCCACCTTTCCCTCCAGCATTAGTTTCTGTGAGCATCACTGGGAAAGAATTGGTTTGGCTCTGCTGTAAGTCAGTTTTCCCTCAAATTTCCAGCAGCAGGGATGGTTTAGGTGCTCTGGACGTTTGACCTGCTTACTCTGCTACCTCGCTATGAAATTAGCAGGTATGAATTGAATAGGAACCATGAATTTAAGTACAATAACTTTGTCTTCCTGGCTGACAGGTAGCTCTTCCATTCAGTTAATGTCTCTTTGTTCCAGTTAAGCATAAAATAATACATAGGAAATAGAATTTTTCACTCATGGCTGTGCAGATGTGTCTGAGGCATCTGCAGTGGTGGTATATACGCTGAGATCAGATGTAAGGATGTTTTTCAATTGATTAGTTTTTCTGCCATTAATTTACCCTATCCATTAGAACAGCCTCACTTACTTTAATGAGGGAGAAATCAGTGAATTATCCATTCTGTTATATATTAGTGGTGTATTAAAGTATTAAGTGCATTCCAGAAGGTGAGCAGTGAATAAAACACGCTCCCAACATGTGGTTATGCAACCGTTCCATGGAAATGAAATGGACAAACAGTACACTTGATTAATTTTTTTTTTCCCTCAGTAAATTGCCAGTGTGATTCACTTCCAGCTAAAATTTGCAGTCTGTGTTCTCAGGTGGCATTAATATTGGAGCCCCGCAGGAGAGCTGTGGTAGCTGGGGCTGCTTTGATTGCATTCTTAAGGAAAGTTGCTGGAGAGAGCACAGAGTTTCATGTAAATGTGCTGGTAAATCAAATGCAGAGCTTTTAGGTTCTCTGTAGGTGGGTCAGGCCATTCACATTTACCCAAAATAATAGCGATGGAGTGCTCGGGAGAGGCACTTTGTTAACGTGGCACAATGGGGGTCTTTGTGTGTCGCCGTTGCTTTGTATCAAATTTACTCTGTTGACAGATAAAAATCATCTTTTTGATATCTGGAGACTCCATAAACACTGGGTCAGATCTGTCAGGGACTGGAGCTGTCTCAGTAATGGGGACTCTGGAACTGGATCTCTGGAGTTTGCTGGAAAGAAAAAAGCTTGCAGAGGGCCCAGCAGCTTCTCCCTGTGTTAAAGCTGCAGGATAAAATGAAATAAGTATTCCCTTTTACCATTGCTTCCCCGACATGAAACTGCTCTCAGCCTTTAAAGCTGTATTTTATAGCCTTTAGGCTGATCTTACTGTTTTTTCCCTAATTGACTCGACTTGGAAAGGTCATCGCAGCCTGCTAGACTGTGTAATATTTAACTTAGCATCAAAAATGAGGATCTCGGGATTGGTGTCAAATGGATGCTGTTCCCCTCTGAATAGCACAGCCCATTCATAGTCATCCAAATATTCCACTTGCTAATGCTAATGAGTAACTTTCTGGCCCTCTGCAGAGGGCAGGACTAACCACGAGAAGGTGGGATGAGAGTGGCATAAAGCAGGTATTGAGATGTGCAATCCACACCATCTAAATCCAGCTCACGGCTTTAATATCTGTTTTATTTATAGATTTTTTTTTAAATTATAATTTCTAGCTCTTTGCAATGCCGTAGCATAGCAAGCAGTCTTTTCTGATGCCAAGTTCAGTGATGACTAACACTATTTACAGGACTGTTTTGTAATCTCAGATCAGCCCACATTAACGGGAAGTTACGTTTTCCCGTCAGTCTTTCAAACGGTGCCTGAGAGTTGCTGAGGCCAGAGCCAGCCATCCAGGCTCTCCCGTTTGGAAAAAATGATGTCAGCTTTCAGAACAAGCTTTTTAAAAAAAAATCTAATAAAGTTAGGGAGGTAATTTGAAATTAAACTTCCTCCGTTTGAGTTTTTTCTTCTCTTTTTTTTTGCATGAGGATCTTTCATTCCTCTGTTCTAAAAACTACCAACAAAACTAAGCACAGGAGGTATTGCATAAGCACCACCAAGCCATTTGCCTGATCTGCATTTCTCAGTGCATGAGATCAGCTCCAAATATCTGATCTGAGAAAGCTGCTGGTGCACAACTGCTGTAACTGATAGGAGTTACCTCTGTGAGTCATCTCATAGGATGGTAAGTCTTTTTTTTTTTTTAAAGTTCAAGTTTTTATGAGTGTTTTTAAAAGCTCAGTTGCTGTTACTGTAAATCCCAGGGAAATCTGGCACAGAGTCTTTGTAATATGAATCAGTACGTCCATATGCTTCCAAGTGACCTTGCAGTCTGGAAAAATACCATTTCATCCCTCTGTTGAAGAGAAAAAAAAGCAGAGTTGCTGTAGAAAAGGCTGACAGAGGGGTGTCACCAGGCAGATGACTCCTGGTGCCAGCTACAGCAGCTTTACTGCCCTGAGGTCATGATCTCAGGCACAGAGCATTTGCTGTGCACGTGAGAAAGCTACATCAGGCCAGGAATAAGGTTGTGGCTAATGCCTCAGCTAGCCCTGGCCTTCCACGGGCTGGAGCACTTTGGGGGTCTGCTTTAGCTTCAGAGGAGGGGAAAAAAAAGAAAAAAAAAAAAGTTAATGTTGGTTGGTTGGTTGTCTGGGTTTTGCTTATTTTTGTTCAGTTTTAAATGTAACAAATTTCTGGTTAGCCCAAGCCCAGCAAGATGGGCTTGCACTGACGAGAAATTACTCTTTGTTGGGGAATACCCCAGTGCCTTGGGTGGTGTGACTGCCAAAAGCTGCGGAGGTGGTGGGAGGGGAAGGCTGGGAGCCAGGAACATTGTGATGCTGCTCTTGAGCTTTGGGGCCTGTACCTTCTCTTGCGGCTCCAGACGAGGACTCGCAGATGCTTGAAACAGGAATGAAGTGTACACAGGATGGGAAGGGCATTTCCCAAATGCTTTGCAGGCTTGCTGAGCAAGGAGGGCTAAAATACTGCAGCCTCCTCGCTCCCAGCAGCAGCTCTGGGTGTCTGCAGAGACTCTTGGCACGGGCACAGTGCTCTGAGCTGGCAAGAAACTTCCCGACGGGATGGGTGGAAAATGCTGATCTTGAAGAAATTGAAATGTTCTGTGGGGAATATGTGGATTTTTCATCCTTTTTTGTGTGATGGAAAGCAGGCGGCTTTCCCAGGTGACCCTGCTTGGTGTCACCTCCTGAGTGAGGCTGAGCTGGGACTTGGAGCACACAGGGAGCCCAGGCACTGCTCTTCCTGCTGAAACACCAAGGACGGGTCTTGACAGGGCAGAATGAGAGGAAAATTCAGTGCTTTTCCTCCTTAAATGAGAATTTGATGTGGGCTGTAAAAGTGGAATATTTGTGTGTTTGTTTTGAAACAGATACAGGTTTAGGTGTGAAAATACAGTAAATCCAAGGTCAAGTTAGATTTTTTCCAATGAAAGAGGAAAAATTATTTATTGAGTGAAGCAGTTAAATACCAGGGCAGTTGTGCTTTGTCTAATACCAAGGGAACTAACCCCTCCTCCATCTCCTTATCCTCAGGTTCAGTGGCAAATATGAACATTTGTCAACATTTGACAACAACTCCTCGGGACATCATGAATTTGCTGGAATCTGGACCACAGAGCACTTGCAATAGCGCTTTCTAAATTTGAATTTAATTTAAATGAAAGAAAAATAGTCCTCTGGATCAACTGTAGCGATGGCTAGCAAAAGGAAATCCACAACTCCCTGCATGATACCAGTAAAAACACTGGTGCTTCAGGAGACCGAACAGGATGCTGGAGATGATCATGAAGGAACACAACCAGAGGCTCCTGCGGAAGGACCAGCAGCAAGCGATGCTGGGGCCAGCAACAGTAATAATGGAGCTTTGTCCAACGGGCACCGCGGCATTGCCGACGGTGACACGTATATCTGCAAGCCTTGTGACTTCGGGTCTCAAGACCTTCACCAATTCTTCGGGCACTTGGACTCTGAGCACTCAGACTTCAGCAAAGACCCCGCGTTCGCGTGCGTCGGGTGCAGCTTCCTGGCCAACAGCCACGAAGGGCTCTCGCACCACAACGCGGAGTCGCACGCCGGCGAGACGAGCTTTGTCTGGAGGGTGGCGAAGCAGGACAGTCGTACAACTGTGGAGCAAAGTCTCTGTGAGGCCACCAGCAGCCATGACCTGCCGGGAGAGGTCCCTGAGGAAGGGGCAGACGGCCAGTCTGAAATTATCATTACCAAAACCCCCATCATGAAGATAATGAAGGGTAAACCCGAGGCCAAAAAAATCCACACGCTGAAGGAGAATGTGTCGAGTCAGTTGGGCGGTGAGTCAGAAGTGAAGGATGGAGAGCATTCATTCCCAAATGGGTCCGTGCCAGTCAGCCAGCCCACTGCAAGTTCAACAAAGTCATCCCACATAGTGAATGGCTCCATCATAGGAAATGTGCCTGTTCTGCAGGCAGGTGTTGCACAACTTGTGTCGCTGCAGCAGCAGCCCCCGTTGCATCAGCAGCTCCCTACATCCAAGTCCCTTCCCAAGGTGATGATTCCACTGAGCAGCATTCCCACATACAATGCCGCCATGGACTCCAACAGCTTCCTGAAAAACTCTTTCAACAAGTTCCCCTACCCCACCAAAGCTGAACTCTGCTACTTGACCGTGGTGACCAAGTACCCAGAAGAGCAGCTGAAGATCTGGTTCACTGCGCAGAGGCTGAAGCAGGGCATCAGCTGGTCACCGGAGGAGATTGAAGATGCCAGGAAGAAGATGTTCAACACTGTCATTCAGTCTGTGCCACAACCCACCATTACCGTGTTGAACACGCCCCTGGTTGCGAATCCTGGGACTGTTCCCCATCTCATCCAGGCGACTTTACCAGGCCACGTGGTGGGGCAGCCAGAGGGGACAGGGGGGCTGCTGGTCACGCAGCCCATCATGGCAAACGGGTTGAAGGGCACCAGCTCCTCCTTCACCTTGGCAGTGACTTCTGTCCCCAAGCCACAGCCGGCGGCGCAGCACAGCACCGTGAGCTCCAGCAACACATCCGGGGTCAAGGTGGTCAACAGCGCCCAGTCACTGCTCACCGCCTGCCCTGCCATCTCCTCGCAGACCTTCCTGGATCCCAACGTCTACAAAAACAAGAAGTCCCACGAGCAGCTCTCAGCCCTCAAAGGCAGCTTCTGCAGAAACCAGTTCCCTGGCCAGGCTGAAGTCGAGCGGCTGACAAAGATCACGGGCTTGTCCACCAAGGAGATCCGAAAATGGTTCAGCGACAGGAGGTACCACTACAGGAATGTGAGAGGTGGCCGGGCCGTCTTCCCTGGAGACAGCGCTCTTGATTCCCTGCCCGAAATCACCTTCGACGTCCCACCCAGAGGAGCTGAGCTGAGCCCTGCGGCAGCAGCGGCCACGCCGGCCCCTCATCACCCGCCACGGCGGCAGTCGTGGCACCAGGCGCCCGACTTCACCCCAACCAAGTACAAGGAGCGAGCGCCGGAGCAGCTGAAGGCCCTGGAGAGCAGTTTTGCCCAAAATCCCCTTCCTGCGGAGGACGAGGTGAACCGCCTGAGGGGGGAAACGAAGATGACACGGAGGGAGATCGACAGCTGGTTCTCGGAGAGGAGGAAGAAGAAGGTGGCAGAGGAGAATAAGAAGGTGGAGGAGGTGGCTCAACAGGAGGAGGAGGAGGCAGAGAATGGCGGCGGGGACGGGGAAGACTCCTCGGATGAGCAGAGGGCCATGAGCGAAAACGGCTCAGTCGACGCCTCCGGCAACAACCCGAACTCGGCGGAGCGGAAGGTGAGTCCCATCAAAATCAACCTGAAAAACCTGCGAGTGACCGAGTCCAACGGCAAAAACGAGGTACCGGGGACCGGTGCAAATGAAAAGGGGGACGGCAGCTCCAGCCGGCCGCCCAGCCCTCCCAAAACCAAACTGAACTTCAAAAAAACGGCCCAGCAGCGGCATCTGCTGAAGCAAATGTTCGTGCAGACCCAGCGCCCCACGAACCAGGAGTATGATGCCATCGTGTCCCAGACGGGCCTGCCGCGGGCCGAGGTCATTCGCTGGTTCGGGGACAGCCGGTATGGCTACAAGAACGGGCAGCTGAAGTGGTATGAGAACTACCGGCGGGGGGTCTTCCCCCCGGGGCTGGTGGAGGTCAGCCCCGCCGGCCGGGAGGTGCTCGAGGACTACTACGAGAAGCACAAGGGGCTGCGGGAGGAGGACGTGCCGGGCCTCTGCGAGCGCGCCCGCCTCGGCGCCCAGCAGCTCAAGGTGTGGTTTGCGGTGAAGGCGGAGGAGGAGGGCAGGGGCTCCGGCCCCGAGGCGGCCGGCAGCCGGAAAGGGCCGTGCGAAGCCGGCGCGGAGGCGTCGGAGAGCAGCGAGGCGTGGGAGCCGGGCGGGCAGGAGGGCAGCGCCGGCACCCCGGACGCGCCCGGCCCACCGCCCGCCACACGGCTGGGTAAGGCCCCTGCCCCGGCGTGGGAGGGCTCGGGGTGGCACGGGGCGCTGGGCCTCTCCCGCTGGGGAAGCAGGTTCAGCGGAGGGGTTTAGTGTTTGAGGTTTGACGGAGGAAGTGGTGAGGAGCTCTCTCTGTGAAAGAGAGAGAGAGAGCAAGGAGGGTCTGGCAGGGTGACACAAGTGCCACTGCCTGTCTGCCCCTTCCTGCCTTGGTCGTTGGGTGCTGGTACCACTCAGAAGCCAAATCCTGGCTTTATTTAAAGCTGGAGTAAAACATCAGGAGTGTCCGGGCATTTTACCTGCCTTGCAGGAAGATGGCCCATGGATTTATTTATTTATTTGGGAAGAAGTGGGCCTGGCTGTTTGTCATATGCCACTGGTTCCTTCCATGTCCCCACCTGGCCTACAGCGGCAGACACCCCCTGCCTGCCTTTCTCTTTCCTGCTGCCAGCTTTCCAGATGTGAACATCCTTGTCTGGCATGGAGCAAGGCTAGGGTGGTGAAGGTGGAGGCTGCAGAGGATGGAGGGGACATGGTGTTTCCAGGACTCACTTTTGTAAGGTCTGTGTGTTTGTGGAGGAGAGGTGAGGTGCTTTCCAAGCCCTTTGTGGGCTTTTCCACAGTGCAGCTGGGGGCTGTTTCCTCCCTGGCAGGGTTCCCACCAGATGAGGATGGCCAAGTGCTGGCCCTGTCCCACGGTGGTCCACGCACGCAGCCCCTTGCTGGCCAGCTGGGATCTTCTCCAGTCCCACTGCCTTGCTTTGGAGCTTCCCACACACCTCTGGCATGGCTGCAGGCCTTAAAAAATAATTATAAAAGTCAAGTAAAATTCATTGCTTCTCTTCCCATCTAATTTGGAGAAGGTGGAGTATGGGTTTGGATGGGTCCTGCCCTTGCTGCACACCGTGTGTTTTGCAGGGGAATGGTGGGTTTGGGGACTGGTGGGGGGCCAGCTTTTGTGCTGGGGAAGTGGCTGTGCCCCTGCTAGTGCCCTCTGAGCATGGCTTTATGCCACCCAGAGTGAGGGGGTCCTGTTGACCCTCATGGCACAGAGGCAGGAGGTGCTTAGCAAGGGTGCATCCCTCCTTAGGGGTGCAAAACCAACTCCACTCCCTCAAGGGTTTTGGGTTTCCTGGCCCCTCTGAATGTTGCTAGCCCTTCTTTGCAGCTGACTGTCAAGGCTCCTGATTTTGCTTATCCTGAGGCACTCCTGCATCCCCTCCTCCCCACCTGGAGCAAGGCCAGGCGCATCTCTGACACCTTTGTTCTTTTTCAGAAACAGACTGAACTCAAACCACCAGCCCCGGAGGATCCGCTCTTACCCTTGAGAAGAAATTTGTGACCTTTAAGAAACCCATGGGCCGGCCTGATCCAAGCCTGAGGAGCAGGACGTGGTGACGAAGCACTGCCATACATGAGACCTTTGAGCACAGCACACGAGACAGCACGTGCACAAACTGGGCACTCGGTGCTGAGCTCTCGGTGGCCCAGCCGAGGAGGCGGCTGGGAGCTGGTGGAGGCGGGGGCTCAGCTCGCACCCAGGAAATAGGATGCTCCTGTTTGCTTTCCAGTGACAGACTTTCAGATTTCATATTCATATACCGATGCCTACAGCTGCCTATACAAGCATAACAAATCTCAGACATTGTGTAAACAAGGTCATTGCTTAGATATGGACTATCATGGCATAGTACTTGTTTCTTTTTACTTTTTGTTTTTTTCATCTGTCCGTTAAGGTGTTTGTTCTCTAAAGGTTGGCATGGCTGCATATATCCTCTCTGCCCTTTCTGGTCCTTAAGCCCTGGCAGTGAAGGGCTTTGTGGGCACACAGGTGTGAGTGTATTAGGAAAGGGAAGGCATTTGGGAAGAAAACTGCCAGTCTTGAATTTGAGTGAAATTCTCATCCCTCTAGATGAGGTTAGAGTGAGCATTGCATACTCTCAGATAAGCAGCAGGTTCCCAGACCTGGGCAGCCCAGGAGATGGAGTTTGGTGTCATTTGTCCCTTGCTGGCTAGAACACTTTCCCCTGTGCTCCTGGAGACTGACTGTAACAGGCTGTTAAATCTCCAAGTCTCTCTTTAATCTCTGAGAACTAGCACATAATAATTTTTGCATCCTGACCTGGAATCCTTTTCATTGTTTGGAGAGAACAGTCTGTTCTTCAGGGAACAAACGCGGCGAGTCACAGTGTGGCTGTGAGTGGTTCAAGTCATTGTTGTCTCCAAGGCAGCAGCTCTGCTGCCATCGGGAAGTTTCCTTCTTGCAACCCTACATGGCAGATCCTCCTGCAGCACCGCTGGTGGTTTCAAGTGTTTGTTCCAGTCTTTTTTTTTTTTTTTTTTTTTTCCTTTTCTCTTTTTTTTTCCCCAGGCCATGTGCAATAGTTCTGGCAAAAGAGCAAAATAAATTTCCCAGTTATCCTGCCTGCTGCCTGGTACCTGTACATTTTTAATGTGTGTTGTCTTGGGTGGTTGCTGTGTGATGCAACTGCTTGAACATTTTTGCTTTAAATTCTAATAGAAAACAAAGTCTAGAAGGGAAACTCTTGAGCTGAATAGTCCAGCCAAATGCTGTGTCAGATCATTCTGTCACAAACTAATCAAATCCCAACTCCAAATTGGTTCCATGTTTTGCCTTCACTTTTGCTCTTGGAAGGCTATTCTAGAAATTGACTGCCTTTGAGTGGTTAGAAACTTTATTTAAATTTCTAGTTTGAATTAATTCGTGGCTGGTTCATTCCTGGTTTGTTTTGGAGCCAACATTGTCCTTTAACTTAAATAGGTTTTGGTGTTTATCTGCTGATGTATTTATGGAGAGTAGTCATAGCTCCTTATTTTTTGCCAAGCCAACTCAGCCAAGCTTTTTTAGTAGAAGGTTTTTATTTAGTGAGAGCTTTTTAATGTGGGAGACTTTATTGTTGGTGGTAAATGATATTTATTAGGAGGGTGGGTAGCAAACCCCAAAGGATCAGATCTAGAGATTTCCAAAAAATCTGGTTTAAAAACAAAAAGGCTCTTTCAGAACCTCTTCCAAAGATGGTGTCTGATTTCTACCTTTAATTGCCCTTGCTTTTGCAATTCTTTCTTCACCCTCCCTTCAAGAGGCCGCCTTGCTCAGCTGCTGGAAGGGGCTGTGGCTGCTCAGTGCTTTGGCAGAGGCTTGCCCTCGCCTGGTGGGATGTGCTGGGTGCCTGTGCCTGAGCTCACAGGGCTTCCCTGGCACATGGTGTGAGACTGTGGCCAGGTGTGACCATCTGCTCCAGAGAGAGGTGACCTGCACCCCACACAGAGCCCAGGGTGACGCCTTGGATGTGGTCACTTGCACTGTGCATCCCATAACCAGACCAACCATCCCACCTCGCTGTGAGCAGGGGTGGCACTGACCCAGAGCAGCCTGTGTGGCACCAGGCTTCCTAAATTTGTCTTTGGAAGCGCTGTTGATGGTCGTGACACGGTTGGAGGCATGGCCAGCAGCCATCCCACCTTGGCTGGTGACAGCTCAGCCAGTGGCATCCCTGTGGCTCTCCTTGGGGACCAGGGACAGCTGCCCTGTGGTGACAGCCCCAGGGGTTCACCCTCATGGCTGCAATCCTCTGCACCCCAAAATATCAGAGATCTGGGTGGTTCTAGCGCTGAAAGCAGATCTGGGAGTCGTGCAGCCTGAGAATATGGATGTATGTACAGTGTCACCTTCAGAGAACAAATACAGGTAGGTCAATTTACTCTGTAGTGTCTATGTACATGCAGGTTTATTTAACTACACATATATACAGTTCAAATATGCCATTGATTCTTTATTGCATTAAGATGTACATTAAAATGTACACTTTTACTAACTACTTGCTATATAAATACGTTGGAAGTGTAGTTTGCCCATTCAAGGTGATTTTCTGTGGGATTTTTGGTGTACACTTAAGGGCCTATGGCTGACTGGAAGAGTGATCCCCGCTCCATCTACAGGAATGCTTAAGGACTATGGTATGAACTGGTCCCTTCAAACCATGTTTTGATGCACTAGCTGAAATACTTTGCACTTGGATTGTATTCAGCCAGTTTTCCAGAAAAATTGAAAAGAAGTCTTGTGAGCTAGAGGGAGAATTTCCCGGTGTACACAGAAAAACCAGCCTTGAGGGTTGGAAGCTGCTGAGGTTTTTGAGCTTTGTCTCCATGCATTCATACAAGCACAGCAGGAGTTTTCTTTCTTTTGGGTCAGAGGAATTTTAAAAAGTGGTTCCATGCAGACTCGCCTCGGATGCAGCGACGGGGCTGGCAAACGCCATTGCGTGGGGAGGGTAAGAAATCGAAAAGATTTCAAAAAAGAAATCAAAAAATGGTCGAGTTCCCTTTCTAACTCCTACATTCCTTGTTATCTGCATTTTTTAGTTGACTTGAAATCTCCATAAAAGTATAAGCTGAAGATTTTTGAGGGTTTAGCTCTGTGGTCTTCTGTTTCTCTGCTGAGGAGGAGAAACAGGTGCCATCTCCAAACAGATTCGGGTTTTGGTGCAGGACATTGGAAATGTGTTTGCATACGAAACTGAAAAGAAAAATTGAGAGGTGGCTTGACAGTCCCAACAGCAGCTCTTGTGGTGTTAAGAGGAAGTGTCACCACAATTCTTCACAGTGTGTGAATATTTATCATCATCTAATCAAAGATGACTATCTTGACTTGAAAGGGGTGTAAGATCGAGGTGATGTAGCCAGCATCAGTAAGGAAGGGAAATTAAATTCTCCACCTCCATCCGCTGTGCCTGAGCTTGGGCTTGGCAGGCACAGCAGAAACCATCAATTTTAATCCATGTGAATCTTGTTACTTATGTCTCTGAGGCTGCTTAGATTAAGGGCACAATCCAATTGCTTAATAACCCGAAACCCTGATTTGTGCTGGCCCTGGCTTGCTCTTGGAAAGGGCTGCTCGTTCTCCTGGTGCAAGGAACTGAGTTTCTTTATTCATTGATGCCAGGAGCCCCTGCCATAAGATTTCTAGACATTGTTCCATGTTTCATTTGGGTACCTTATTTTTCAGCTCTGTAATTAGCATCCTAGAAAGTATTCTTTTTTCTTTTTTTTTTTTTTTGTTGTTGTTGTTCTGTTGGGGTTTTTTTTGGCAGAACACTAAACAAACCATGATCTACAGGCTCCTATCTCTACTTGCCTGAGAGCTGAGTGATGCTGCACATCAGACCTGCAGCGTGGTGGGAGGATGGGCTCAGGTGCTTGCAGGTACTCAGTGTGATTTCATGTCCCCTCCCTGAGCTGGTCACCAGGAGAAGCCACCAGCAAAAGCAGTAGCTGCTGGCAGAGGAACGCTGTGGTCCTTAACCTGGTTGGGGGATGCTCACACAGGAGCTGGAAGATACCTGCTGGGTTAATTTTTGTTACATGTCCCCTGACAGTTCAAGAGAAGGAAGCTGTAGAAGGCTGGTTTTTCATTTAGGGTTTTGGGTATTTTATTTTTTTTTTAATTGGCAAGCAACAGATTTTGTTCAAGTGCAGAAGTGTTGTATTGTTTTCCCTGCAGCCTCTCTCTTACAGATACAACAGAGGCAACCTGATCAGAAGCTGGCTCACTGGGAATCAGCAGAAGAAGATGATTTTCAGCACTTGGGCACAAATTACGAAGTGACTGTGATGCTGCACATTCCCATCACGGTGACAGTATTTAAAATGCTTGTAAACTTCTTCCTGTTGCCCAGATAATTTTGGCTTTGCTCTCTTCAAGTCAGTCGGGGTCCTGATGTGATTCAGCTCACCTGTAAGCCTCTGGTGTCACTTCTCAGCTGATCCCAAAACCAGCAGGGTAAGATTAGGCAACAAAACACATGGAGGGGAATGAGGCACTTGCAGGCTATCCCTGTTCCTTTTATTGGGTAGTTTCTGCTGTATGTTTTACTGGCAATGGTCTGTGCCAAGAATGTTGGATTGGCATCACAAAACTTCAAAGCAGAGCAAGGGAGCTCTGTTGTGTAAGCAGTGATTTTTTTTTTTTTTTTTTTTAATTTTGGGTTTTCTTGTTATGGCCCAAGTGCTCTGTTGGCTGACGTTTGGCATATTCTGGTGGCACAATTAAAGCCCCTTTTTCCCTGTACTGATGGAAGGTGGTGTTAGCAGGACTCTTGCTTACTGGTGCTAGTGAAGGTTGGGCTAGGAATCCATGGCATAGAAAATTTCTAGCTAAAATTGCACTTTCTCTCTGCCCCATCTGGCTCGTGGTGGTGTTATGGGTACGTGGCTGTGATTCCCCTTGCACATACTAACATTGCACTAAAAGAGAGACTTTGGGAACAGCGTGTTGATCACTTTGTTTCTCAGCAGACCACAAAGTCAGCCTAAAGGGGTCTCTTTTTTCTTTTTTTTTTTTTTTTAATTATTGTTATTTAGAAATCACGCTGGTGCTGAATGACCTGGAATTTGTGCTTGGATTTATCCAAAGGAAAATGCAATTGTAGCTGCAACGGGACCTTTCATAAGGGTGGCCGTGCAGTGAGGGAGCAGGGTGAGAGCTCTGCTGTGTAAAGCTGTCTTTGTACCAGGGAGGTGTGGGGGGGTTCCAGGGGGGTTGCTACTTTGTTGTTTTTTTCTTTCCAAGACCACAATTTTAAATGGTCACCTTGGCAATCGTGTGAAACAGGAAATAGTTTTTACTTTTGGTAAAGGTTTTAAAGAGGAAAAAAAAAAAAAGAAGCTGCCTGTGATTGTGGGCTGTAGCTATTATTAGGGCTAGGGTAGCTTGTATGTGCTATGGACTTTACCTGCTCTTATTCTGAGGGCAAGAACTCCCTGTAGCAACAATGCCACTTCTGAGAAGTGAACGGCAAGTTTCCCTTCCTTTTGTATATGTGGATGTGAGGGTGGGCGAGGGGAAGAGCTTGCTTGTACAGTTTGTTGAAATGAAACCAGACATTTTTGGTTGTTCCTAAATAAAGAGCGTAAAAGACAAACGTGAGTCGACTGGTGCTTGCACTGGGCTGTGGGAGGGCCCAGGGTGCTGCCCTGAAGCCCGGGAGTGACTGTACCTGCCTTCCAGCTGCTGGGCTGGGAGTGCTCCATCACAACCTCCTTGTTTATTTTAAAAGCATGACAACTTTTCCATGGGGTAAGGCCACGCGTGAGCGCCCCAGCAGCATCCTGAGCCCAGACACCTCGGCCCTTGGGCTGCTTCTTCATCCCAGAGTGCTGTCCCCAGAGTGCCTCAGAGCAGAACAAACCCCCTAAAGCCGGGAGGAAGGAGGGAGCAGTGCAACCTCCCTTCAGGAACAGCTGAACCTCAGCTCTGCCCTGGTCTGCAGCGATCGACCCCCAGACACCTGAGGCAGCACACACGTAATACTGACACTTTTATTGTCGTTTAAAGCTAGAGCGGCCCTGTAAATGTAGAGTTTCACTACTGGACCCTTCGGCAGTGGCTATACAGGTCAGGTCTGGTGTCACCAGGACAGACAGAGGTGCTGCCGTGGTCACTGCAGTCACGCCTGGCCCGGAGTGCTGGGAATGGACACAGCACAGGATGGCTGCAAACAGGCTCCAGCAGCTGCACAGCATCTCTGGATTACAGGCACAACAGTGACGCAGAGGCCGGATGGGGGTTTTTTAGGTCTCTTCTTGTGATTATAGACAGCTTGGTGTCTCACCTCTGGCAGCCTGTCCGCACCGACGCGCTTCTTAAGGGCTTCGTGGTGAAGGTTGGTGGGTGCTTGGGGTTGGTTAGGGGTGGGGTTTATTTCCAACAATTTTTTTTTTT
>VZTG01003473.1:595790-636954 GCA_013397845.1 Melanocharis versteri | reverse complement strand
TTTTTTTTTTTTTTTAGTTCTCCACTTGAACACACTTCAGCAGAGAAACTGGAAAAGCTGCCTGAAAGTAGGCCATAGCAGTGCCGTTTCCATAGAAACCAGTTCACAGCGTGCTGTGAGATTCACAAGCACTGGAGGTGCTTTCGCCCGCCGGGATGGGCTACAGCCGGTTGTCCCCGTTGACCCGGGTCCTCCGCAGTACCCTGGAAGGGGGCACAGAGAGGGGACACAGCTCAGCCTCACCACGGGACCACCAAGGACAAGGCTCTGGTGGGCTCAAGTTGCCCGCTGGAGGAAAGTGGGGGCTCAGCCACATCCCCCAGGACTGGGGATAATGCCATCAGCTGTGGGGTGGCAGTTCCTTGCCCCACCCTACTCCCACAGCACTGACTCCTGCAAGCACTGGCACAACTTGCAGCTCCAATTTAGGGTTCCCACACAGAAAACAAGGCTGCAGCTCTGCTTTGGGTTAGGGGGAGGCTGCATTCATCTGCCTCCAGCCAGACTAAATGCAGGGGGGGAACCTTGTGCTGCAGGGGAGGAGCTGAATGAGCACTGGCCTCACCTTCGCTCCCGGCTCTCGAAGTGGTCAGCGAGCTGCTCTGGGGACACACGGAAATCCTCGAAAGGCTGCTGGTACCGCGACTCAAAGGATCCCTCTCTGCCTCTGCTTGCCAGCAGCTGGCTGGAGCCATCCCCTGCTCGTTCCCGTAGGGATGAAGCATTGAAGAGGTTTATTTCGCCATTTTCCTGCTTGGATCAGGGAAAAAAAAATGCTGTAGTCAAGGGCTTGTGATTTCAAAGCATAGATCCTGTAGTAAGGGCAGCTGTGGTGCAGGGCCCTGGCTGCCCTGCAGGGTGTCCAGGGCTCACGGGGGCTTGGGGTTTGCAGTGTGCAGCTGCTCTAACAGCCCTCGCTGGCTCCCACCAGCATCATTTTAAACGATGAAATAAAAGAACCATCTGTCTCAGAAGGAGCCCTGCCCTCCATTTATGCCAACAGGGACAGCTCCAGGCCAGGCAGCTCTGTGTTCCTGAGCTGCAATGTCCCTGGAGCACAGACAGGCACTGGGACAAATCCGTCTCCTCCAGCTCTTGCTGAAGGGATTTCGAGGCACGTCAAACACAGTGCAGGCAGGAGCCTGCCTGAAACACCCTGACTGCTGCAGGAGGCAATCCCAGGGCTTGCTCTCCTGCTGGGCATCACTATGGAGCAGCACTGGGAACTCAGCTATCCACAGGCACTCAGGCCAGGCACCACTGAACCTCACTGCCTCCACTGGAGAAGAAGAGTGGGCAGAGCCAGGCTGGGCTCACTGGCTCTGCTCCTCAGCCCTGCAGCACGGTCACCTTCTCGTGTGTGCAGCCAGTCTCACCTTGCAAGGGAAAATGTCTATCTTGACAAGCAGAGAAGCCAGCTCCAGGTTCTCGCTGTAGTTGTTCTTCAGGGGAACAGCTCGGAAACCTACGGCAGAGACAGCCCTGGTGTGACTCGCTGCACAGGAGGTGATGGGTCAGTGCCCTGGTACAGAACTCGAGGGGGCCCTTCTCCCACAAGACCCTTTTTCTCTTCTGCCAGGAGAAGCTGTGGCTGTCCCAGCCCTGGAAGTGTCCAAGGCCAGGTTGGAGGGGGCTTGGCGCAACCTTGGATAGTGGAAGGTGTCCCTGCCTGTGGTAGTGGAGCTGAAACAAGATGGCCTTTAGGGTCCCTTCTAATCCAAGCCCTTCTATCATTCTGTGATTCTCCAAACCCCCCAATTTCCCTCCAAGTGGCAGTCAGCCCCAAGGGCTGTTAGCAAATGGCTCTGCCTTCCTTTAACTGGCTGTGGATGGGACCTGTCATGGGTACAAGAGGGACTGAGCCAGCCTGGGGCCCAACAACACCCCCCCATGAAACTCAGCATCTCCCTGGCTAACAGTGTCAACAGGTGAGGACCACCATGACCCCCTCCCTGCTGCCCCAAGTGCTTTACCTGTCTTCAAGCCTTTCACCAGGAAGGTGGCCTGAGCCAGGAAGTTCTCGTCACTGAACATGTCCTCCTCATACACCACGAAGCGGAGGAAGGCAAAGTCAGGGTTGCTGACCTGAAAGTGGAACTGCTTCGGGGTCCAGAGGGGGTTCAGGCCGTTGTCAGCTGCTCACAAAACACAGCTGTCAGTGGGCAGCCCCACTGAGCCCCCCCACTGCCCCCACAGCTGATGCTGGGCTCGGGGGCAGCACGAGGGCAGCTCCTAGCTCAGGGCCAGGCTTTGCTGCAGAGCCCACAGCTCACAGCAGGATCAGGAGGGCTGGTGCATCCCTCTCCCCCCCTTTCACCACCCCACTCACCCACGATCTCTGTTTTCTGCTTGGCATTGTCGTACTCAGCACCAGACACCTCCACCTCCACGAAAGGACAAACGATTCCCCTTCCGTTTTTGGGAAGGTGCCGGGCCCCCAGAACCTGAGCAGAGAGCAGGAGAGACTTGGTAAGAGACAGGAACAAAGGGGAAAAAATGAGTTTGCATACCAAGACATTTTCTTTCCAAATAAATCACCCTGGCCCTGCTAATTGGAGAGAGAAGCAGCACTGACAGCCAGCCCAGCCCAGCATCTCGGAGAGAAACAGCTCCCACCCCTGGAAGCTGCTGTGGTGTTCTTGATCCCCAGTTTGACTTGTAAGCCATAAAATAAAGCAGCTGAACTGCCTCAGGTTCCTGCTGCTGCCCGCACAGCCAGTCCTGGGCCACAGCATCCCTCCCCCAGCTTGCCAAGCTGGAGCTGGGCTCCCAGCCGAGCGCCGTTCCCTGCCAGGAGCACTACACTGGGCACCCTCATCTTTGCCATAACTTCTCGGCCCTCCTGCCTTGGTGTGAGGAGGAAAAGGAGCTGCTCTCCACCACTGCTGTGCCTCGTGTCTGCAGCACAGTCTGTGCTCCACTCAAATGACAACCTGCTTCCTCACAGGAGAAAGCAATCGCAGCTCCCTCTTGCCCGTGGCCATATGTCGCTCCAGCGTGCTGTCGGTATGCTGCTGCTGCAGGGGAAGGACCTGCTGCCAGCACTGGATCATGTGCTTTGAGTCATGCTGGGCTCGAAATGGCTTCTCCATCCATGAAAGCTGGCTTTGGGGGGGACAGCAGGCAGTTTTGCCAGAGAGCAAGAGGCTGAGCCTGTCTCTTAAAGGTGACAGTGACTGGCTATGGCACAATGACTCTTGACACTCGGTGGTGGCAGCCACATCCTGAGGTACAGGAAGAGCTTGGACAAACAGATGGGGCAGGGAGTTTTTAGGTAGACAGTGGACACGGGGTCAATGGCATAGATGGTACACAATGGGGTGTCCTCGTGGAGAAGGGCTGTGGCTTCTTCAGGTGGGATCACTCCCAAACAGGGGTGGCCGCAGAGGAAACCTGTGAGCACCTAAAAGCAAGATCTCCACGGTGTCCTCCCCAAGGTCTGCACGAGCTGAGGGACTGGCAAAGGAGACTGCTGACCCACAGCTCAGCTCCAAGACCACAGGGAATGCCTGTACAGGCTACTGGACCCCGCTACTCCAAACATGAGAGCCACCTGGCTTGGCACAACCCTCCAAGAGCTTTGCCTGGCGAGCTGTCACATGTCCCTGCACAGCCTCTGCTGTGCAGCTCTGAGAGCTGACACAGGAACAATCCAGCCTCAGTTCCACCGTTAGAGAAGTAAAAAAAATTCATCAAGCATCCACAGCCCATCCTCTGGCACCCCCCACTCTCAGCCCCTCTCCTCTTATCATCACCAGCAGCACAACACAGAAATGGCCTGAAAAGTTTGCCCTGACCTCGAGCATCTTCCCAAGAGGGGCCATGAGCAAGGGGAAACGGAAACCTCGAGCCTGGAGCAACTGAGTGACGAGGAGGGGACAAGGCACAGCTCTTGTGTTGTCAGCCTGTGGATGCGCCCCGCAGTCCCAGACAGGCTCTGGGGACAGGGATGCCACCTCTGCGGCTCGTGGATGCCACCTGCTGGCACTGGGACCTGCACAGGAGGAGTCCTGGGAGGGGTGCTCCTGCTGCTCCTCTCCAGGCACCCGTGAGTGCCCCTCTCCAGAGAGGGCTCTCAGTCTGTGCTGCGGGACAGGAGCTGAGGGCGTTGGTGAGGAGCAGCTGCAGGCAGAGCCAGGAGCCCAGAAAAACCATTCTCTCACCCCAAATCTGGTATAACCACCGAGGTCTGACCCCGCATTCCCCCACACCAGGAGGAGGTACTGACCTCGATGGAGATGGAGAGTGGCTCTGTGCCCCGCAACGTGCTCTTGTCAAAGGGGTCAAAGATGTCGTCCCTCATGTTGGTCGGCTGCAGGACGTACCCACACTGGCCACTGGACATGAACAAAGCCTGGTTCATCTGCATGGGCTTGTCTGGAGAGCAGGAGATACAGGAGATGAAGGAGACCCTGTGCACTTTTCACAAGCTGCATCATCACCCCCTCATTGATGCTTCACAGGCAGCTCTTGGCAAGAGGACCTGACTCACTCCTTGGCAATGCCTGTGCAGCGTGGCCCCACTGCAGCCTGTGCACGTGTTGGGGCCATGAGGTGACTCATGCATGATCTGCCCAACTACCCAGTGCTCCATGGGTCACCTCCCTCTTTTCCTCCTGCTTTTTTCAGCTTTCCTTGTGCTGACCGTAGCGTTTGCCAAACCCCCTGTGAGATGCTTGAATTCACAGAAGGAATGAAAAAGCCCGCAGGAAAAAAGAGGCAGGTCGTTTGCTGGTGTGTTGGTGAGCTGAACAAGCTCACAGCAGGGTTTGGCAAGGGTTAGGGTAAGAGAAAGGCTGGACTGCACAGCAGGAGCAGGAATGGAAGCTGGGGAAAGGCAGGAAGAGCAGCCAGCTGGACTCAGACCATGCAACCAGCTGGTGTCCCAAGCCTGGGGCTGCACCGTCCCCTTTGGCACCTTCCCTGCCTGCCCTGCTTGTCACCAGGGACCTGGGGGAACTCCCTGCCTCCTCTCCATTGCATCTTGTCCTCATGGCACAATCCCCAGCCTCAGTCCAGCTCCTTGGCTCAATCCAGCCCTCTGGAGCACATTTACCCACATCTCACTGCCTGCAGAGCCCTGCCCAGACCCAGAGCCCCTCCCAGTCCCCCGTTTGCCAGGAGCAGGGGCTCAGCAGGTGGCTCGGAGGCAGCACAGGGCACCCCAGGAGCCTGCCCACCCTCCTGCTCTCACCTGGGGTCTGGAAGTTGAGTGCCACCAGCTGGCTGCCACAGATCCACATGGGCAGGGGGTCGTAGTTGGAGGAGTCGAGGCGCTGGCCCTTGGGGTAGATGCGGGAGAGCTGCAGGCGGTTGTACTGCAGGAACTTCTTGCCCTTGATCTTGTTGACGTACTTTTCTGCCTTGGTCTCGGGAAAGGAGGACATGTCTCGGTAACAGGCCCTCTCTGTGCCGATCTCTGGCAGGGGACAGCACTGTGTAAGCCAGGAGCACGCTCCCTTTCCTGACACTTAACCACCCCAGCCCCTTCCTAACGCCATCCTCTCACCCCTGGCGCAGCCACCAGGGCTGTGCAGACCCTGCTCTGCCCCAGGGAGTGTTTGCCAGGTGCCCAACACCAATGGCTGAGAGCACCAACACAGCTCCCAGTGACCAGGCAAGATGCTCCCCAGCCCCGCTCCCTCAGCAGCTGCTCTGGGTGGTGATAGACCCCAGCAACAGAGGGATAGGGAAGGGAATTTGTACCCTCTGGAGCTACCCAGAGCTCCAAGGATTTGGACACCCTGGACACCTGGCCACGGCTGAGATCTAGCCAAAGCAGCCCCTTGGGGCACACCACAGGGTCTGTAATGCCACAGTGACTGCCTGTGATGGCCACCAGCCCAGCAGATGCTCACTCTCTTCATCAAAGGGCACAGGTCGGCAATAGACCACCAGTTCTGAAAGCTCCAGGGCAATCTTCTTTCTCCTCTCCATCATCTTCCCTTCAGACAGCTGCCAAGAGAGGGTGAGAGAGGTGTCAGGCCAGGGAGGAGCAGTGGTGAGGGATGACCCAGCTCATAAACTGACCCTCACTGCCTGGTGTGGCTCCTGCCCACGCTGTGGGGACCACCAGCAGATCTGCCAGGTCTGCAGGGGGGACATCACACAGGCAGGGCCTGGGTAGGTCCTACCTCCTGCCCAGAGCAGGACTGGCACTGGTACCAGCACAGGGTATCGGTGGCCCTGCCACCCTCCACAGATGGAGATCCCCCACTTCCTGAGGCTGCAGCACCCACTCAGTTGTCCAACCTTCCTAAATATCCAGCCTGAACCTCTCAAGCCATGTGGCCACCACCCCTTGCCACATTGTCCAAGACTGCTCTGGCTTTACCCACCTCTGTTCCTGCTCTGTCAGCCATCACAGGCTGTCACCTCACCACCCCCTGCCAGCCTCCACCTGCTCCTCAGCTGCTGCAAAACCCAGGACTTGGCCAGGAGATCCTCCCCTGCCACGGGCTCCCCAGACTCACCCTGGCATCAGCTGTCTGAGCTGCCTCCCGGATCTTCTTGACCCAGTCCAGCAGGTCCTCGTGCGTGTCGGCTGCCACGTCCAGGGACAGGCGCGACACCGAGGACATGCTGATGGAGAAGACGAAGAGGCGGTTGTTCTTGCCCTCGGGGCGGATGGCTGTGAGGGACAGCGAGCACAGGGCAATGTCACAGCACGTGCTGAGCCAAGCCCTTCACAGGGAGAGGACAGGCACAGGGACTCACGGCTACCCTGTGACTCTACAGCTATAGGAAACTCCCATTTCTGGCCACTGGAGGACACGGATGGAGCCCAGGAAGCAATAAGTAGGGGGCTGAGAAGCCTCAAGGGGCCTTTGCAGTGCTCCCTCCCTGGCACTCACCGATCTGGCAGGAGGGCACGTCCAGGACGCCTCCGAGCAGGTCTCCCAGGGGGCTGTTCTCATCCAGCTGCTGCAGGGAAGGAAGCACAGCGGGATGGAGCTGGGTATGATGCTGGGCAGAGCAGCCAAGCTCGGGGGGCACGAACCCTCCTCGCTCCACTCATGGCCATACTCACCTCCCGCTCTGGCTCCAGGCTAGTGGGACTAGTGATTTCCTCTACATAGTTGGAAGGGAACCACAGCTGCTTTTTGCCACCATAATCTCCTCTCCACCTGGAAGGCAGAGAAGGGGCAATGTCAGCACCTGCCACAGGACCCCAGAGTATCCTGACTGGGGGTGAGGGGAACAGGCAGCTCTTCCATCACCTACTTTTAGGGTTTGTGAGGCTTTGGGACTGTGCAGCTCGTGGGCAATCCCCAGGCACACCCACTTCTAGAGTGGACACACCTCAAGTGACAGCAAGGTTTGACCACATCCCCTAGGGAAAAGGGAGGCTCAGGACCAACTCACCAGCCTCCTTCCTGTTTCTCCACATTCTGGATGATGGCATTTTTGGTGAAGGTGAGCTCGTCCTCCCTCTGCGCTTTGTAGTCAAACAGGGCTTTGACTGCACACTGCAATGAGGAGGGGTCCCATGAGGCTGAGCAGGGGATGGACACGTGGACAACGAGCCCACAGGATGAGAGATCACCTCCCACCACGGATGTGTTTGTTGGGGGGCTGTGAGGCACATCATGCGCAGGCAGGCAGCATCCAGCCCTGCTGCCAGAGGCTGCCAGTCCCTAGTGACACCTTGCAGAGCAAATCAAGGCCCCCATTTATGTCAAAGCAGGGCTTACAAGTCTGGTATGGCCCCACAGAGGCACTTTACTTTGTCCCAGAGTCACTGATGGGTTTAGTTTGGAAACCTCAGAACAACAGGCAGCCCAGCCTGGGAACCTGAAGGTTCAACCTCCATCATTTCTTCCTTCATGATCTAGAAATGAGTGTGCAAACTAAACAGCTCTTGGAAAATAAAAAGACCCTTGCTAAACCCTCCAACCCTGCAGTTTGTTTTGTGTCAAACAGTGAGAATATACCTTGAAGGTGGGCATGGGGTTGGCTTCCACATAGAACCCGGGGTGGCGTCCCTCATACAGGGCTCCATAGTCTGGCTCCTGTGGAAGCAAAGGGACCGTGGTTACAGCAGGGACTGCAGGACAAAAGGTCTGCTACCTTGGGGTAGGTGGGAGAGTGCCCCAGGAAGGCACAAGACCACAGATGATGCTGCAAGCAGCAAACAGCAGCCCAAGCCTGGCTCAGAGGGGCAGCACCAAACTCCACTCAAGTCCCAGGAAACCCCAGGAGGTGTGGGCTGCGAAGCACAGAGACAGCTCACACACCACCACCTCAAGGCACCAGCTCAAAAATGACCTGTCTGTCATTCTTTGGCTCCTGCACTCACCGCTGTCCCGATCTTCTCCAGGGTCTCCTCATTGATGGGGTAGCGCAGCTTCATCTTGCGGTACAGCGGGTGCTTCTCGTAGTAGCTGATCAAGTCCACCAGGCTGTCGAACTCAGAGTTGCCCAGCAGCACAGTCTGGCCCTCCTGCTGCACCCGGCAGTGCTTGATCTTCCCTTCTGCCCTGGAGGGAGGGAACACAGGGAGAAGCCACTTGGCACCTGGCAAGAGAAGGTCTCTGCCAAAATAAAGACACCCAAGGAAAAGGTGCCTCTGGTCTGGTGCCGAGCACAGCCATCTCCCATTGGAAGATGGGAGGAAGAGCAGGATCTCAAGGACTTATTCAGGGCCATCCCAGAGCAAGAGAAGCTCTGGGAGGGCTCATGTCCAGCTGATGGCACCTCTCCTGCTCTCTCACACTGCAGCATCCTGGCTCCACGTCCTGCACCCACCACCCCTGTCCCAGGGACACACCTGAAGGAGATGGCGTAGGAGCTGGGCTCGCTCCTCTTGCGCACCAGGAAGGCTCCGTCGCGGGGCACCCGCATCAGCATGTGCTCGGCCTGCGCCCGCGTGAGGTTGGCGTGGTACCACCTGTCAGGGGAGACACATCGCTGTGCACAGGTCACACACCCCCAGCCCATCCCACACCTCTGCCACGGCATGTGGCTTCCCCTCCAGCCCCTAAAAGGCTCCTTGAATCCTCCAGAGGAAGACAGGGACTGCAATGGGGCAGGCAGGATCAGAGCCCTTGGGTGAGGTGTGGAATTGGTGAGGGCATTCCAACCAAACCCAGCAGCTCTGTGCTCTGCACTGAGCCTCCATGACATTCAGCTCCATGAACAATGAAGCTGGCCAGCATGGCTGCTGTGACAGAGCTCCATGGGAAGAAAGCTGGGACCAGAAAGCCCCAGCAAGGGAGGAATGGCTGAGGAGAGATCTGGGAGAGCTTCCCACAGGGTCCCAGCTGCCCAATGGACACAAACATGCACTCACTCTTTGCTCTCGTGGGCATTGGTCTGTGGCACTGGCTCCGTGAGCCTCATCTCAAACTCATTGCACCTCAGTGGCACCTCCTGGTAGTGGGTGATGAGGTCGTAGAGGCTGTCGAACACCAGGTTGTCTGTCAGGAAGAACTTGGGGCTGCCAGCGTCCTGGCGCGAGTGGATCCGGCAGTGCTGCACCTTCCCGTTGCGCCTGCGGAACAGGGAGGGAGGAAAGGGGGTCAGACAGGGCTGTCCATGGAGGCTTTGCACCTGCCTCAGGCACAGCTCCAGCCTGACACGGCATTCCGGCCCCACAGGAGAGTGGCTGCACAAGGATCCCAAGCGACTTGACCCTTCCACACTGGGACAGGGAGCTGACACGACGCTGGGGCACAGAAATAGGGGAGAAACTGCTCACAGGCCACCCAGGAATGGGATCCCGCCACTGAAGAAAATGTCAAGAGGAAACAACCCCCAGAGCAACACTGAGCAGCGGGCTGGCGCCGGGGCCCTCACCAGAAGGAGAGGGTGTAGTCTCCTACGAAGGTCTCGCTCTCTCTGACGAGGAAGGAGCCGTCGGGGGCCCCCGTCTCGATGCAATATTCCGTCAGCAGCCGCTCCGCGATGTGCCGCCCGTCACGCCCCGCTCCCAGCTTCCCATGGAACCACTTCTCCGTGGAGTGAAGCTCGGTGCTGTTGCTCACCTGGCAGGGGGAAAAGCCATCGTCTCACATTACTGAGGGCAGGCCTCTGCTTTGCTCAGGGGTCTTCCAGCTGGGACCAGGGAGTTCCCGAAGCAGCTCCCATCCTTCCCACCACAGGATCTCCCCCTGCAGTCAGCTGGCAATGGCAATTCCCCTTGGGCAGTCAAGTCCTCTCCTTAGGGAATGTCTCACAGTCACACAGGGGGAGCCCTCACCTCCTTTTGCTCTTCCTCATCCTCGTTTCCTTGGTCACTAGTTGTCTCTCCAGAGTAATAGATCTTGCTGCTGGTCAGCACAAAGTAATGTGGGTTCCACTCCTGCAAGGAAACAAACTCTGGCAAAGAGACCCTCGGGGAAAGCACCGAACTGCCCGGCACCCACCCATGGGATCGTCTCTTCCTGACCAGCACAAACAGGGAGGGGTGATCAGCTTTGTGAAGGACAGTCACCAACACTGATTCCAGTGAGTCACAGGAGCTTCCAAGACATCCCCCAGATCTGAAGCATGGATTTATCAGCAGCAAAAACCCCAGCATGTGACAAATCACACTGCAAACACTCCAACACATATTAAAAGGAGATGACCAAATGAAGAGCAAATCCATGCAAAAAGAAAACAGTCTGCAGGGACTCAGCACAGGGGCAATCTGAGGTGCAGGTATCAGAGACAGTTATGTGGATTTACCATTGCACTTTCCTATTTTAAAAAAAACAACCCTGTTTCAATTGCATGCGGCTTTGCCAGACAGACCCTCAGCAGAGTAAAGCTGCTGAAGGTGGGCTGTGGGTGAGTAAATGCACACAGCAATGAACACTCAGTGCTTTACAAAGCTAAACCCTTGCTTAGGTGTGTCAGGTGTGCAGGCACTTGGCAGGAGGCAGGGCTGGAAGCGCAGCCATCTCCAAAAATTCCTGCAGCACAAATCACAGGCTGCAGTGCCTTGGCCCAGAGCTCCCTCTAGCTCAGCCTTCTGCCTCTAGCAAAGGCCCACAGGAGATTCCTAGGGAAAAGCATAGAGAGAGCCAGCATAAAATGCCCCCAGCCTGCAGGGATGCCTGAAAAACCACTCAGACCAAGAGCCTCTTCAATCACTTGCACCACATCCCTTCCTTCCAGCACACAGAGCGCCTGACAGAGCCACCACGCCACTGATGGAGCCCTCAAAGCAGGGACACAGTGACCATGGCACAGACGTACGTGATTGATGGGGTCTTCCAGGTAGAGGATCCCATTCTTGATGGAGTTGCTGATGTCATTCTCTGAGTACATCACGGACATGGGCAGCTCCTCGTAAGCGCTGCCCTCTGCCAGCTTCTTGTGCTGTGGGACAAGAGAAGGGGGTCAGGCACCTTGAGGGGAGCAGGCACCCAAAAAGCAGCATGGATTTCCTGGTGAACAGCCCTAAAACCCCAGGTCTGCTGCAGTGGGGTCCTCCAGATTGGAAGAACCAAGACCCATGCCACAGGGATCATCAAACAGCACTGACGTCCCACCCTTTCTTCCCAAAGGTGATTCCTGAAGCAGAAATATCAACACTCCCTATGCCTTCAAAGAAAGGCAGCACTCAGCTGCTGAGCTCATTTCCCTGCAGATTCTCTGAAGCAAGAGAGTGTTTTTGTCTCCAGTTGTTCTTACCATCAGGTCTCCACTTCCAAACTGCCAACCACCCACTTTCAAAAGCAGCTGCCCTCAGTCTCACACCCTCACCCCATTCTGCCCTCGTTCCCTCACTTAGGAGCCTCGCTGGGCAAGGGAGTTCACCTTGATGAGAATCTTCCTCTTGAGCTGGTTTGGAGAGGGAAGGCCATCAGCAGAAATATCAACTGGTTTGGTCAAGAGCATGTCCCCAAAGACCTTCTTGAAATTCTGAGCCATGTTCCTCTGCTGAGCAATGCTGCAGTGGTCCTCGATGGACAGAATGACGGGGAAACTGGGAGAAGGAGAAGAGCCATCAAAGCCAGCATGGGATCTGGATGGAACCAAGGACTTCTGAGCTCTGTCTCATAGCCTGGCCTCTGTGCTGTCCAGGAGCAGCTCGCGTCAACAGCCATCTGTCTTGCCTTGAGCACCCAGGGTAGCCACCCCTCAGGAGTGCACAGGGTGGAGAAGGACTGGCAAACTACTGGGGCTTACCCAAAGCCCTCCCTCCCACAACATTTTTCTGGGAAAAATCTCCCTTTGGCTGGGAGACATGACATGCTTTCTTCCCACCACATTCCAGGGATTGTGCTGCAGCTCTGGATAAAGGTGAGCTTCGCTTTGCCACGGCCTTGGCTCCACCCTCTCTCTGCTCTGCTAGCTGAAGTCCTGCTGTAACTCACTCTGATGTGACAAAGGCGTGCTCCTTGATAGTGACCAAGACATCAGAGAACTTGATCTTGGTGGTTAAGGTGTGTCCATGGTAGATGACCGGCATGCCATCGGGACCGTCCCAGCAATCCACTGAAAGAGACCCACGGGGGAAACTTAGCCCAAAGGCTGGAATACAGGCAAGATGTGGACATGTGGTGGACTGAGCCAAGTGTGCTGGGAAATGTACTGGAAGGCAATAAAGGAGTGAGGTGATCAGTGAAAGCCCTGATCTTTCTGCGGGACCAAAACCTTGGACACAGATCACCCAGTCCCACAAGGTGAACAACCTCAGCTCTTTCTGCACATCATGGTGACAATGTTGCCACTGGTCATGCCAGCCTTCAGCTCTGCCTTCCTTGCAAAGCCTCCCCTGACCACCACAAGCTGTTGTGACAGGGGGGACAGAAGGGCCAGCACGGGGTACTCACGCTCGATGCAGCGGCAGCCCATGCGCAGGCAGCGGGCGTAGGCCTCCAGCGAGGACTCGCTCGAGAACTGATCCCCCGTCAGGTACCTTCCAGGTGAGACAACACATCAGCACAGTGACAAGCCCGCTGTGGGCACAGGCAGCTGCTGGGACATTGTGGACCTGCCTCTGCCACATGGCAATGGTGAGAGCGGCGTTTCTCCACAGCCACCTCCTTCCCTGGGCGAGGGGTCCAGCTCTGCCCCCGCTGCAAGGGGCTGCCAGCACCACTCCGAGGTCCAGCCCCGGCTCCCGAGATAAACCTCAGACAGCAGTATCAGCATTGGTGCCACAACGAGCCCCCTGTAGCCTGAGAGCAGGGTTAGGCCAGCTCTCGCAGGCAGACAGGATCTCACTGTCTCCCCTCAGGGCTGCTCAGCTGGCTTAGGCTCTCAGTCCTTTAAATGTGGGTTAGCATGAACACAGAGCACAGACAGAGCCTGTCTGCACAGAAAGCAGCTCCTGCAAAATTATTCTAGCAGCAGAGAGCGGAAAATCGCCAATTTCAGCCTGACAGGGTTTATCACATCTGTCCTGAGAGGCTCTGGAGAATGACATTGCTAATGGTGGGAAATTACCAGAGTGACAGCTCAGAATGTGAAGGCACCTGAATGTCTGTGCAGATGTGCACCTGTGATAATGTCTGAGCAAAATATTTATGGCTAAATGACAGAAGGGAGGAGTGGGGCACCAAGAGGAAGGTCTCTGATGTACTGGCCTTGGTTTGGAAAAGCCTACTTGACCCATCAGTGGGATTGGGCAAAATCAGGATACTCTCACCCCGGCATAGGGAAAGGATGCTGAGAGCAGCTGGGTGGACAGAGCCCTCCTCTCGTCCTTACGTGTTGTGTGAGGAGGAGATCCAGTAATGGGAGAGAGGGTTGTTCATGTTCTCCAGACACACCATGTCCAGTTGCGAGTTCCAGATGCTGTTCTCTTTGGAAAACAGGAAGGTGAGAAACTGCTCAGGAAGAAACAGAAATGTGTTAATGATGCAGAGGAGCCGGGTGCTGTTGTTCAGCTTCACATGCGTCTCCCGTTCCGTGCCAGCAGACATTCAGCACAGGCTGACCAGGGCTGCCCCACAGCACACCAGCTACCTGAGCCAGGCTGCTCGGGTGACCACAGCTTGGGCACTGCCACCTACGCACTGAGCTGTGCCAGATATCTGTGTGCCAGACCCTTTGACCCAGCTGGAGACAAATTAATGGCTCTGCATTCTATTTTGCAGCTCACATGGCAGGCAATAGCTTACTAAGGCCATGTGGGTCCAGGGACCTTGGCTTAGTCCA
The DNA here is from genome assembly GCA_013397845.1 of Melanocharis versteri. NCBI lineage: Eukaryota > Metazoa > Chordata > Aves > Passeriformes > Melanocharitidae > Melanocharis > Melanocharis versteri. The sequence goes on along the minus strand of VZTG01003473.1, from coordinate 622,857 downwards.
GAGTGCCAGTGACATGGTTATCTCTAGTTGTTTTCATCCTTTTTTCAGCTCTTGCTTTGAAGAGATCCTTACACATCCCAAGGCAACCCCCCTCCTCCTCCAGACGAACTGCCTGGTGAGTACTCCCAGCTGCACACACTCAGCACAAAAGGACAGCCCAGCAGCCATTCCCCTTGCCAACCACGTCCATCTCCCAGGGCCACGCTGCTCACAGGAGCTGTGACCCTGGCAGCACCCCCACCCTGCAGCAAAGGCACAGACAGCAGAGCTGTCACGCCACAGCACACATTGCACCAGGGATGTCACCCCCTCTGTCACCCCACTCCACACACACCACCTTCAAGGTGTCTTACTTCGTCCAGGGAGAAATAAGGCTCGTCAATCTCCCTCAAAGGGTCTCTCAGGAAGTTGAACATGAATTCCTGTACCTGAAGGGTATCTGCAGCCCAGAGCTCCTGCAAAGCCCAGGGGAGACATAAAAGAAGCCATTTCAGAATGTATTACTGCAAACCCCATGCAGCTCTTCCAGTTCGAAGCTTTAACCATTAAGGAGGCAGTTTTTGATGCAAGGCCATCTCTGCCAGGAACTCAACTGTCAGCACAAATGCTGCAGAGCACACAAGGAGAAAATCTGCCCTGTTTCTGAGTGGGCTTCGTTTTCTCAGTGCTGTGCATTTTTCTCTCCAATAGCTCCTTTGAACACATCTGCCATCCCTCCTCCTTCAGCAGCAGAAGCCAACCCAGCTTCCTTTGTCTCTCCCTCCCTGGGTTTCTTTCATTAGCCACCAAAGCCTTGTATCTCCCCACTGGTTAACTCTCCGCTGGCTGCAGACCACAGCCAGGGAGGTGGCAGTGGGGGACAGGGCACAGCAGGAGCCACAAGCCATGGCAGTGCTTTTGCCAGCCAGCCCTGCCCTCCTGGAGGAAACCAGCAATGAGACAGGAGCCTGGCAAGAGCCAAAGAGTGTGCTGCCCACAAATGCACTGCTGTGTGCCTGCACATGCATGTTGTGCTTGCTGAATGACCCAAGATCGCTTTTAAATTGAAAAATCAGCAGCTGAATCCATCAGCTGCTCCTCAGGAACTGCTGACACCTCCCGAGCAACAGGATGGACACGACTTCTGGGCTGCAGCAAACCTTTGGTAACCAGCCGAGGCCACGGGGACTGGGTCAACCTCCACTGATCAATTCCTGCCTCCTGGGACCCCAATCCTCCCAGATCTCCTGGTTCCTTTTCTGCCCAGGGTACCAAGCTGAGTTCAGGTTTGTCCTCCCAGCACTTCCCCTACAACACCTCCTGCTCCAGGAAGGGTGTGCTGTGCCAGGCAGAGCAGCCCACAGCCAAATCAACCCCAGCTCCACAGCAAGGCTGCCCTCAGAACACTGGACCCCTAACATCACCAGTGCCTACCCCGTTGTCCCTCCCCACTGCCTGTGTTGAGCTCACCCTCTGGTACTCCAGCAAAAACTTCTGCAGCTCCAGCAGTGACACCCTGAAATGCTCAGACCTTTCTCCACCCCTGAGAAGCAGAGAGAGAGAGGCTTCAGTCACTTGTGCAGCACACCACGTGAGATGCCATCTGCCACCTCCCTGGCACGTGCAGGCAGATGTGCCCCAAGCATGCAGTGCTGAAGGAGCAGAGTGGGATGAGCAGAGAGCTGAGGACAGCAAACACATGTCCACCTCTCAGAATCAGGGACTGCTCCAGGAGCAGTACAGGGTTCACACTGTGATGAGGACATGATAACGTGAAACTCTGGTGAAGGGCAGCAAAAACCATTAGAAGGACAGATTTGTAAAAAAGAAAATAAAAAAAAATAGAGGGTCTGGCTTGTACCTGAGTGTAAAGAACGAAACAGGTGCAGGGCAGTCAAGGGGTGACTGCAGACAGGACAGACCTACAGGTATGCAGAGGACATGGACCCAGGGAGGCAAGGCACAGGGAATGAAGAAGGGAACTGTTTGTGGCTGATAATCTCAAAAGACTGGTCCATGACTGCTGAAAGCCACAATGGACAGCCAAGGGCCATGCTGGGCACTAACACCACAAACCCCAGAGTGGACTGGGCAGTGCTGGCTGCCCTGGGCAGAGGGATGAGACAGATGGTCTGTGGAGGGTCCTGACAACTCTGTTCTATGGTTAGAGGAAAGAAGGAAGGAAACAATTGGGAATTACCTGGACAAGTCAGTAAGTCTTTCACTCTTTAGCTCCTGTGTCTAAATTCAAGTTCTTTCTATCACAGCCAAGGTGTGCAGAGGGCAGGGAAGGGCACAGCTGGCAACGGCACCAGAGGCACTGCCTGGGTGGGGAGAGCTCTGCAGGCACCACGAGCATAATCCCTGGGAGATGGCTCGAGGTCTGAGCACTTCACATCAACCAGGTGACCTGAGCTGGATCTCACTGGGATGTCTGGGAGAGAGGGAGCCCTCCCTGCCCTGAGCTAAAGTGTCTACAGCAAAGATGCTTGTTCAGAGCACAGAACCACAGGCAGCACAGCAGCAGGAGGAGTGCATAATGCCTCATTCCAATATGCTGCTGCAGGCCCCAAAGCGTGTTATGCAGCAAAAGAAAACAGCCCCTTCCCCAGCAAACACAGAGAATTATCCACCTTTCCAAGAACGGGACATCCATCTGCAAAAGAAGAAGCACAAGCATTAGATTTGCACTCGGTAACTTCTTTACTCCCAGGAGACAAGAGCACACCCCGAGGGCAGCAGGGTTAAAAAGTCAATAAAGAGGGAATGCCCAGTAAGAAATATGGTCCCTCCCTTCCCTTTTCTCCCCTGGAGAATTCAGCTCTTACCGTTTTCTGGGCGCTGAACATCAGGCTGCGGTAGAGCTGCGCAAACTGCCCGTACGTGATATCCCCGTTCCTCTGCTCCACATCCTGGAAAAACAATCAAACCCAGAGGTTTTACAGGGGCCACAGGTAACTCTGCATGGCTGAAGGAGTGTCTCCTCCCACCAGTACCCCCGGGGAAAAAAGGAGGAGGAAAAGGCCAAAACTCATCCAGACTTTGCCTCCTGCACAATGCCTCAAGCTGTGCCAGGGAAGGTTTAGAATGGATATTATGAAAAATCCATGAAAACAGTGGTCAGACATTGGAACAGGCTGCCCAGGCAGTGGTGGAGTCACCATCCCTCTATGTGTTCAAATAACATGTGGATGTGGCACTTGGGGACATGGTTTAGTGGTGGACATGGCAATGCTTGGTAACGGTTGGACTCAATGATTTTAGAGGGCTTTTCCAACCTTAACAAATCTGCCACAGTCTCTGCTGGGGCCAGCGGGACCCTGCAATGCCCAGACACAGGCACATCCTAAAATGAGTTCCACGATTCCCCACGCTCACCCACACAAAGGCATCACCACGCCGATAAAGCTTCACCACTTACTTGAACACTTACAAAAGCATAATTTGATTTTTCATTTGCCCAGAGTATCTGAAGTGTCTGGAAACTGCAAGACCCAAAGTGCGTGCTCTCCTTTGGACACACCACTCTTTGGCCTTGGAGTTCTGTGCTGGTGGGAACAGCTGGCCATCACGAGATGACTCTTCACCCCCGCGTCAGTGGGGATGCTGGCAGAGCATCTCTGGGTGGCAGTGGATTGCGGGAGCCAGGAGGCAGGACCTGGTGGCTGGTCTGCGCTCTGCCCCACCAGCACCAAGCCTGTGACTGCAGCCAGGAGCAACGAGGGGAGTGTGGGAGGCAGGGTGGGGTAAGGAGAGGGTGCTAGCCACAAATGGGCCAGGGTGCGGCACCCAGTGGGAGCTGGCACCTCTTCAGTCACCACCGTGGGTGGGGGCCCTCCCGGGAAAGGCTGGGAGGCTCTGCAGTATGCAAACACTCCCTGGGAGTTTAACCACCATCAGGTTTTGCTCAAAGGCAGGCAATGGACTGCTGAGGGTCCCCAGGGCTGAGGGGGAGAGTGGAGGGGTCACGCACTCACCGTGAGTCTCTCCCGCAGGAACCTCATGTTGGGGACCCGGTAGTTGACCTGAGACAGCATGTTCTTCAGATCCTTGGCAGAGATCCTGGCTCGGCAGGGGAAAGAGGGGAGACACGTTCAGGAGGTCTGGGACGGAGGGGTCTCACCCTGGGGCTGGAACACCACATGCACAGAGAGGCTGTGCCCAAAGGGACATCAGCTGTGACACAAGGATGGCTGTGTGACCCCAGAACAACGCTCAGGCTGGGACCAAAGGCAGGACAGTGGGGAGGATGTGGGGAGCAGAGAGAGATGTCTGCATGTCAGTGGGGACTGCAAATACTGCTCCTACAAGCTCTTGACAGAGCAGGGCGAGCCCACCACCCTCAGCCACTCGAGCCAATGCCACAGCTGACAGGCAGCACCCACTGCTTCAAAGGAACAACCAGAAAGAAGCATTTTTCAAGTATCTGTGCCCCAACATGGATGCTGGGTGACCAGCTCTCTTCCAAAACCCACTCCCTGGCCTGCTGGAGGAGGACAGGCTCTCTAAGTGGTTAGGACTCGGCTAATTTTATCTTAAGGAGAGGAAAAAAGCCATTTTCAGTGCCCAGCCACAGGCACAGCACTGCCACGTTGTGCCCAGCTGTGCTCTCCCAGCCACACACGCTGCAGGCATGGAGCAGCCAGCGTGGCTGTGCTTCCCAAGGCCCTTCACTCCAAATGTGCTGGTTCCTGGACCAGGGAAAGCTCCAGTGTCAACCCTGAGCAGAATCCCCCAGCCCGAGCAGGCAGAGACAGGCAGGAAGGAGCTCTGGGCTGCCCTTGCCTGTTCCGGAGCTGTCCCCACATGGGGCAACAGCCCTGCAGCAAGGAAAAACAGGGATGCCTCCCATCTGCAGGATTTAGAAGCTGAGGGGTCTGTGTCCAATCATTTTCTGGCAGCTCCTGCCTTAGAAGCAAGTCCTGGGAGTCCACCCCTGCAATCACAGATGGTGCTTTTGTCCCCCACTGAGCACGTGGGAACACAGGATCCTACAGGATGCTCCCCCTTCCCACAAAGCGTAGGGCAAGTCTGACCCTGGAAATCCTTATGGCTTTGGGGTGCAAATATAAAAATACCAGGGGAGATGTCCTGCACAGGGGATTTAACCCGGGTGCATGCTGACACTCACATGCGAACCACATCTTTTTTATGCTCTTCCCTGAAAGCAGGGTGATCTCAAACACCACAGGAAGGAGGAGGGATGGAGGGAGCTCCACGGAGAGGGAGAAACCGGCTGGTGTCAGGCGCTGCAGAGACGAGGGCTCGGCAGCCGGCGGGACACAGAGAGCCCTTGTTCCTGGGCTCACAGCCCTGGGGACCCGGGCACACACGGCCACAGCAGGACCTGGCCCAGCCCCTGTGCTGTGCCCAAGGCCAGCACCCGGCCATCCAAGGACCTTGTAGTGTCCTGCCACTCACTGGCAGAACGGAAGAAGAAAAAGAAGGAAAAAAAAAAAAAAACTGGGAAATGGCCCCAGCCTCCCCTTCCCTCACGGCTGTACAGTCAGCAACACACACTCAGCACTGCTATCTCCCCCTGCACCTCCACCTCCTGGGCAGGTGAAGTTACCCCAGGGGCTCAGAGTGAGTGTTCTGGAGAGGAGATCCTGCCCTTTCTCCTCTCCAACACACCCAGCATCCATGGCCATGTGCAGGGTGCTGTGTGACCCCTCAGGCAGGGGGTCCCAGCTACGGGGTCCTGGGTGACAGGGGAATGTGTGGAGCGAGCCAGGAGCACAACGGGAGATGCCCTCACGTGTCAAGAGCCACAGCATGTAACAGTTGTCATGGGACCCCCAACAGGACACCCAGAGTCCCCAGGGCTGCCCAGCAGCCATCCCCCCTTGGTGAGAGCATGAGACTGCAAAAATGCTCACGGAAGAAGAGCAGGAGGGGCTGGAAGAGCAGAACGAGCAGCAGGCATCCCTGGAGACCTGCTGGAGCCGACACTCAGCTCTGGTGATGCTGAGCTGTTTCACAGGAGGTGCTGGACCACAGCACTGCTCGCTGATGTGACGAGAGCAAGCCCTGCCAGAGCTGTGACCAGCATTTCCCTCTCGGCTTCAGAAGGAGGACAGGGTACGGAAGGATTTTATTTGCTGTGTGTTATTCATCACGCTAAAGTGCTGGAGACCTTGGATAAACAGCTTGGTAGTATTTTCAGACTAGAAAGTAAAAACAAAATAAACAAACTAATTTTTTCTACAGAACTTTTTTAAGGTTTCATGACAAACAGGCCAGAGGGCCAGCCCTCTCACAGGGGATGGAAACATTCCCCTGCCAGCCCTCAGTGCTGTAAATGCTGCTCCCAGCCACGGGCAGCTCTCCTGGCCAGAGGTGAAACAGTCTCCTCCGCAGCAGTTAGGAAAAAAAACCCCAGCATCCTGTTATCCCCCTCTTTCCACCTAACCTCCCTTGGAAAAACAAATACCCAAAGGCCCAGCAGCCAGGGAAAACAGCCACCATCTGCCGGGTGCTGGAAGGGACGTCCCGGCACCCAGCCGGGGAAGGCGGAAAGGAGAGGAAAAGGCTCCGGCACAAGAGGCTGAGGCATGGGGTACACAAATGCTGGGAATGATTTCTGCAGCTGCCAAAACCCTGCCTGGTCTGGAAAGGATCAAGGATGGTGTGCAAGTGGTTTTTAAAAAAAAAAAAAAAGAAATCACAACTCACTGCTCCCTTTGAAAAACCATTTCCAGGCTGAGAAGCAGCAAAAGGAAAAGCAAAAAGCTCAGTGACATTAAATTTAATGCTGAAACGCCTCACAAGGGCCAAGACTTAATCCAGGAGATGTGTATGTCCCATAACTGTAGCTTCTCCCTTGCAGAAAACACATGGATGCTTGTAAAATGCTTGTAAAATGGGAAGACTCCAAACCTTTCCACATCCCCTCTGTTGCTGTTTTCCTCCTCTCACTGCCTGGGCTGGAGCAGCAGCTCTCCTAATTAAGGGTTTTGCACTGAAACCTTTCCCTGTGGTTGACAGGTAAGGAATATATTGGATTTTGCTGCCTTAATTCTAAATGCTAATAGAAAGATGGTATCAATAGAAACAACAGGGGTGCAACAGGCTGGCTGTCAGCTCTGCTGACCTGCCTTGGGCAGGCAGATCTGTACATGCTATCTCTTTTCGTGCTGTTGGGATGCCATTTCATCAGTTTTACTGCATAACCAGAGGGAAAAAAGGACCAATTATTTCCACTTTTCCTGCAGTCCACCTCCAAAACGTCCACAGAGTTACCCCTGAACCTGCCTCAGTGCCCTCCACTGCAGAATTAGGAAATACTGTGCCCAGTCACCACTGTGTATACAACCCAAGCCTGGATTTGAAAGGTGTGTAGCTTATGCAGAGCAGCTGCAACAGATTAAAGCTCCTCTCCTTCCCCCTCTGCCTCTGCGAGGATTTATCCCTCCTCTGCAAAATCCCTGTGCACCCAGTGGTGCTCTCATCACGCCACAGTATAAATCACTGCAAAGGCAAAAATGTCCAGTGCAGCAGGATTTTCCCCATGCAACACACTCCTGCCCTGGTGGACAGGTTGAATTTATCCCCTGGCAGGCTGGTCAGGGCTGGCTGGCTGTCCTGGGAGGGACACAGCGAGGACAAAGCAGAGGATGCTCTGGACCCCAGTGCTCTGCAGTGAGCCCTCTCTGGACATCAGAGCATGGAGAAGGGACAAGTGGGAGCCACGTGCTCCACAGCAGCTGTGGGGCACTGGGCTGATGCCCCCAGGGGAGCACATGAACATGGAAATCAGTGCTGAAAGGTTAATGGGCTCAGTTAACATCACAGGCGAAAAGCATGTCCCAGGGATGAAAGGAGGCAAACATCAGCAGCTCAGCAAGAGCAGGCTGGCAGCCAGCATGGGGACTGGAAAACTGGTGATGGCAGAGGGACAGAGAGCAGAGCACGGTGGAACTCACCTCCCCAACAGGAAAATGGCCCCTCCCTTATCTCATGGTGAATCATGACTCAATTCCCTTCCCTTACCTCCTCATGACAAGCATGACATTTTACTTGCTAGGACATCTCTAAGCATTCACACAAGAGCCCCACAAGCCAAGCAGGGGGATGATCCATGGCCTCACGGGCCTCAGAAAGGGAGAATGGAACAAACAGGGTGGAGAGTAATAAACACAACCCAGTTCAGCCCTGATGGGGTGCCCTGAACTGCCTCTTGGCTCTTTGATGTCTGCTTCCTTGGGTGGTGCCAGCTGGGGGGAAGGTGTTTCACAGCTGTGGGCTCTCAACGTGTTACTGGGTCTAAACAGCTGAGAAACAGGTCAGGAAAACAAGACAGCTTTTTTATGCTTTTTTTTAATTCAGTGAAAATCAGCCAGGGAAGTTTGGGACTTGGACTAAGGCTCCTTGGAAATGAACATTAAAAGCTTAAAGAACCTGACAAAAAATCCAAACAAAGGCTGGGGTTTCAAGTCAAAGGTGAAGCCTTCCAGCTCAAACATTTCCCTGAACACGACTGCAAGTTTCTCCCTCCTTACCTGTCTTCCCGGTTGCGATCCAGGGAGTAGAACTGCTTCCGGAGCCACCTGGGCGGGGAGGCACAAACAGACACACACTCAGCCCCAGCTCCTCAACAACCACCCCATGTTCCTGTCTCTCTCTGGAAGATGCTCAGGGCCACACCATCCACTCCCACATCCCTCCTTCCCACCGGAGAACCCGGCTCTGCCCCCTTTCCAGAGGCAGCCTATCTTATTTTCATGCAGGTGACATGCTCTGCTTTAAAAGTGCCTCTGCACTGAAGTGCCACAGATAATACAGGCTGTGCACACATGGAAACACCAGTTTGTGCTAAAACTGCTTCTCCTTGATGCATAAGATCAAACTCTGGGGTCAACAGGATGAAGCCTCTGGAGTGCAGAGGCAGAAGTGCCGGGTCAGCACGGCTCAGAGAGGGAATGCAATGTCACTGTGCTCACCTTTTTCTGTCAAAACAGACAGAAACGGGAAAAAAGAAAACAAGTGCAGGAAAAGGATGAGTTTTCCTCACCTTTCAATCTGCAGGGGGGTGGGTGCCCTCAGAGTGTCTGCCACCAGCCAGTTCAGCCCCTTGATCCACATATTGACCTCATCCTCGGAAGTGGCTGTGGAAAGTGCACAGGAGAAGTGGGAAGAAGGGATACAGAGGCTGATCACCAACCCAAACCTCTTGGGACTATCCCCAGCACCTTATACCCGCTATTCCTTGCTTCATCCCCTTTCTGGTAATATTTCCCCCCCTGCGCAGATGCTCTGGCTGGCTCCTGTCCCTGCCAAGCTCCTGCTCCTCTCCCATGGGATGAATGTGGCTGGCTGGACCCCTTGCCCTGCATGTCTCACTCCCTCCTCCTTCAGTTCCCGAGAGCTGGGAGTTATCTTTGTCCCCAGGCAGCGAAGCTGTTTGGGTCCTGTGAGGATGAGGCTCTGGCTCAGCCCTGTGCTGGCACAACCCCAGGCCCACCAGAGCTTTACCTTGCAAGCTGAGGGTCTTCAGCCGGAATTCCGTGCCATAGAGGACAACGAAGCAGTGAGAGTGGTCTGGTCGGAAACACGGATCCTCCTGGTACCGGTCAAAGTCACGGGAGTTCCTTCCCGGACGAATCTCTTTGATTTCACGAATATCCACTACGAGAAAGGGAACACAAAGGGGACGTTCAGTGAACAGCTTGGAATTCCCACGGCGTTGGAGAAGGAAGGGCACAGATGAAGTGGATTTAGTCATCTGAAGAGCTGGGTTACCACCTACTACATGATGGCAGCCCCAGGCCTACAGCCTGTAAGCACGGCCCCCTCTTACTGCTTCCCTAGGAGGTTTCCCCAGCCACCACCCCCCTGTTCACCCCTGTGTTCCCCAAAAATGGCTGAACATCTCCCCCACAGGGATCCCCAGGAAGGGGCAGCTGTGAGCATGCTGGAGCATTAGTGCCAAGCAAGGAGAAGGAGCTGAGGAGACACTGGTAAGGGAGCATCTCACAGCCTCCCTCCCCAGAGGAAATTCTGGGAAAGGACTCCTATTGCCATGGAACAAAGAGAAAACAACAGCAGCAGCAAGGCAAAAAAAAAAGCCAAAACCCAACCCAAACCAAAGAATCTTTGCTTCCTGGAAAAACAGTTTCTTAAATGCTCGTGGGAATCAAATAACAACATTTCTGAGTCACGTTTCCAAAGCAGATGATGCTTCTGAGCAATGCAGGATGGAGATTACTGCAAACCTGGCATGTAATTCATCCCAATTAAACTGCACTTACTGCACTCACTGTGGATTGTCTCACCTTTCATTTCTATTTACTGCAGTTCAAAACTAGACAGAAATGTGCCCTGCTCGTCACCCGCAGCAGCCACCGACAGCACTGAACTGCATCATGAAAGATGATGCTCTCTCCAAACCCCACAGCAAGGCAGACACAGGGATTGACTTTGGGAGGACTTGTAAAGCACAAAGAACTTGGGATCCTCTCTTGGATCCTGTTTTGTGCAGCACTGTAGATGGAGACAGTGGCAGCCTGCTCATTGCCTGGCACAGGACGTATCCAGACTGACCACTCTATGAATTTTGGGGGTGTCCTGTGCAGAGCCAGGAGTTGGACTTTATGATCCTTGTGGGTCCCACCCCAACTCAGGATATTCTATGAATCTAACAACCCTCCAAAGCTCATCAAGTTGTGACAAGAGCATAAAAAGACCCAGTCCCTTGGGGCTGCAAAGGAAGGACAGACAAGCTTCCTAAAATAAGCAAGAGCGTGACTTTTTGAGGCATCATCTACCCTTTGGAAAGGAGCTGGCTGGCAGTTCAAATGTTAGCATGGCCTGCCATAACCTTACCCATGTGCTCATATCCTTAGTGACACAGCAGGTTATTTTAGCCCTTAAAACCCCACACCACAGTTCAGGTCTTTGCACCCAGGACAGGCACAGTGGGGTTGAAGGCTAATCCTGTCCTTGGAGGATGCAGGGTTTGACCAACACAGTGGTGAAAAACCTGGCAGGTGGGTTTTCATGGCAATTTACCAGGCAATAACTACCAAAGGAAGGTGCTGGAATATTCCTGGCCTGCCTTTGCACCACACTGCAAGCATACTATCTGCACTTTGGGATGCTGCAGTGCTGGCTGTGCCCTGTGCTCAGCCCTGCCTGCACAGAGCACCAGCAGGTTACTACCTAGCGAGGCAGAGCTGCTGTTACAAAGTGCATACCTAAAATCCACGCAGTGGAGAGAGCCCCGGAGCAAGTGAGGTGCTTATCAAGGGCAAAAGCACGCAGGGAATTCCTAGGGCAAAGGGCAGCCTCCGTGAGGATCGGGCAGGAACCTCCAGCCCACGCATGCTTGCAGCTGCTTGCTCCTCTCTCTCGTCCTCCCAAACCTGCCTGAGTGTGCCGGGGGAAGGTGGCTGGGGTTTGGTTTGTGCAGCTCTCTTCTCACCACAGAGCAGAGCAGCCTCTCCCACCTGCTGCCTCCAGCACCTTCCCGGCCCCCTCGCAGCTGGAAGGAAGTGACTCTGAGCAGGAAGCACAGCAAGCACAAATGCCACCATCCCCGACCAGCAAGGGCTGAAACGAGGCTTCCCCGCAGCAGTCCTCCCTCTGGCAGGACTGGGAGCCACCAGGGAAAGGAGGGGTGGAGGGATTTTGCTCTAGCCCAGGTCTCACAGAGACTCTGGAGGCCCTGCCATGCTCAGCACCAGCGAGTTTCCCAACCAGTGGTGGCGTGGGCTCCGTGACGTGACCCATGTGTCCCACCATGGGGCTGCACCCTGAGTCCTTGCTGGGAAAGGCCTACCAAGGATGTGGGCAAAGACGGGGGGCCAAGCACCTGGGGGGGTCCCAGCTCCAGGCCACATGCACACCTGGGCAGGGGAACAAGGGCAGGAGAGCTGGGGTAAGCCCTCCAAAGACAAGTCCTCTGTCACCAACGTGAGGCACATCTCCTCCTGTGCGAGGTGCCCTCTCCCAGAGCACACTGTGGGAGGCAGAGGGTACAAACTGTCCTTATCCCATCTGGCCGTGGCAAGAGAGGAGAACTCGGTCCCGCAGCGATGGCAGAGGCGGAGGGAAGCTCTCTGGTGGAACACGAACCCTGCTGCAGCCTGGCAGAGCTGGATGCCCCAGAGAAGAACCAGCAGCAAGCAGGAACGGATGAGCAGCGGATGAGATGGGAGGCCTGGAGCAGGCTGGCTCCTCTCCAGCCCTCCCGGGTGGGTGTGCAGACAGGAGCCAGGAGAGGCTCTGGGAAGGAGGCAGCAAAGCCCATCCAGCCCAGAGATGCTCTGAGCTCCTCACACGGTTCCACATTGCACACCGAGCCATGCCATGGCTGTACAAACAGTCGTGCCCTTCACAGCCTCCCAAACTTCCCCCCAGCCCACTGCCAGAAGAAATAGCCTGGCCCTCCCTTTGCCTCCAGCACTGAAAAAAAAAAAAAAAGGGTCACATTTCTGGGCAAAGAGCCCTCCTTTCAGCAGGAGTGGGTTGCATCAGAAAGAAAAAAGCTGACCCCAGATCCACCTCCCTCACCATGTAAGAAAAAAACCCACCAAATTACCCTCTGGTTACATGAAAACCAGATCCACCCTTGAAGTCATTTAAAACTGAAACTTCATCCAAGCCTCATTTACCCGCTGATGGATAGGGTGTTGTAACGTGTAAGGATAAGGACAGCCTGGAACAGGCTCTGAGGGTTGCAAAATCGCCACCTCCAGAGGATTTTTGGAAAGATGGAAAACTGATTAAATAAAAAAAAAAAATTAAAAAAGCTGACTAAAAGAACATTTAGCCAGATTACTTTCCAGGATGGGTTTATCAGGGGCAGCCTCCAAGCAAACACCCACCCCCTCAACAGGCATTGCTGGGTCTGTGTCTCCCTGGGGAGAAATGGTGCAGTGAGAGCCACAGGGTCATTGCCAGCCCAGCCTGACCTCAGCTGGCCGACATGGACTGATCCTGCCCGGGGGCAGCGGAAAAGCCTCCAGCCTACTCACTCTGGCTAAGAAAAAGAGGTTAAAAAAAAGAGTCTTCCTGCTATTTAGCATTGTGGCTCCCACTGAGCACAGCCATGTGGTCATCCCCAGGCTTCCCATCACTGGAAGGGGCACCGGGGGGTCAGGCGGCCCCCAGGGAGAAAGAGGAAAAAGACACGTACATGCATGTGAGTAAAAAACAAGAAAAATCTATCATGCAACAGCGTGGAGAGTAACGCAGTGCCACCTCCCTTATAACATCCCAGTGGAAGCCCCCTGAAGTGGGTATTCGGGTCAGCAGTAGCTATGAGGAGCTGCAGGAGCCTGGAGGAGGATCTTGGCTCACCTGCTCCTGCTGGCACCCACCAGCCAGGTGATCCCCCCCGAGCAGCCCTGCCCCTGCCCAGCGCCCCGGCTCTGCTGCTGGAACCCAACACGGCCTGCGAGAAAAACAAAATCCCCAGCAGAACTCCCCCGCGAGCTCGGGAACGGCCGGGCGAGCGCTAAGTGCTTCGCTGGCCGGGGGCCAGAGCCCTCAGCACCTGGCAGTCTGGAGCCCGTCGCTGTTTATCGAGCCCCTTCCGCCTGCCGAGCCCCGCACTTGTCCCCGCACAGCCCTGTCCCCGTGTCGGGCTGCAGACACGGCCACCTGAGCCGGGATTTGGCTGCAGGGTAGAAATTAAGCTGGCTCTCAGGACACGCGTGTCGCACCCGTACCGGACACAAAAAGCGGGGCTCTGTCCCTTGCATCCCCTTCGCAAGAAGCCAAGCACTCAGCCCAACCAATTAGGAGTGCATCGCACATCAGCACTGGTGTTCAGAGTGACAATAGCTCAGCCCCTCGACCCCGCAAGCTTCTCTTCATCGACCAGCCTAAAGCAGACGGAGTAATGGTGAATTGAACATCCCTGCCAGAGACGAGGTGACTGCATCCCCCTCGCGCCGCTCAGCGTCGGCTATCAGGTTTCCAGAGGAAGAGCTGGTGCCATTAACAGATGGCTTATCCAGACAGGACAACAAGAAACCAGCTGAGGCCTCTCATTCGACCTTAACTGGTTTTTCAGAGGGCAGGGAGCATGGCTGAGGCGTCCACGGAGGCCAACAATCACCAAAACAGCAGCACCCTGTGCCCCAGAGCATTCCTCAGCCCCTATGAACTAAAAAGGCCGCTCTGCCCTTTCAGTTAGGCACCAAAATCCCTGTAAAACGTTCTCTCACTTCCCTTGCTGCCCCAGGGAGGAGCCATCCTGGTGCCCAGGGGACCACTGGGTCCCACTGCTCCTGTTGCTACTACATGCAGGTGGTACTTCTGCCTCAGGAAAAGATGCAGGTAAAGCCATTTTGCCCTCCAGACTCAGCTCAGCTGTGTCTCAGGTTGCTCTAACAAGGTGCTTCATCTCACCTGCATCAGCAAACTGTATTTCTTCTCCAAGCCACTGGATTTTGCTATGAAGCAACTGTCTCAACAGCACTACCCCAGAGCCAGCAACATCCATGCAGAAAGCACCTTGGGAGAGGAGATGCTGGGGGAAAAAATAGCTAAATGGGCTGGAGATGGGACAACAGGGAGCTCCTGATTAGACAGGGTGACCGGGGCCAGCCTGGATCCCGACTCAGGCCCTGGCTCACCTCTCAGCAACCCTCACCACTCAATGTGGAGTGAGAGGATTTGGCAGAGAGCTTGAACACCACCTGGGAAGTGGCACCTGGGCAGCAGGGCCGGCAGCGTGCCCCAGGCAGCCCACACGAGGCACACAGGGACACACTGGCTGCTCTGTGGGCACCGGGGCTTCCTGCCCGAGCCTCTGCCTGCTGCTGCCTCTACTGTGCCCCCCAGTCACATGTCCTGTGGCTTCTGAGCTCCTGTTCCTCCCTCCCCTGCCCCCCCGCCTCCAAAATCCTTATCACCTGCAGAGGAAGCTGCAGGAGATGTGCAGGGCGATTAGGAGATGCTGCGCTGCCGCGTCGCTCCACACGTTGGAGGGGAGGATGTGAGGAAGAGCCCTTCCCTCCTCCACCCCACACATACCCCACATTAGGGGCTGGAGCAGGGAGGCAGAGGTTCTGCCCAGACATTGCTTCTACAGGGCACAGTGGCCTCTTCCCAGGCTGCCTTGCCAGCATCAGCCTCACGCAGGTGGCCTTCAAGAGCTCTTGAACATCCTCTTGATGTGAGAACCAGAGGCAGCTGCGGGCCGGCAGCTGCCTGACCTGTTATCATCAGCACATCTCCCCCGCTCACCCCCAGCTGCAAGAAAATATGAGTAAAAAACCAAAGCTGATCCTCCAAGTGAGCAAAGCAGGATGCTGCTACCTCACAGCCTCTGCCCACAGCCTGTGGTGGGGAGCTCAAGGAGACAGGCAGCAGATGGCAAATGCCAGGCCAGGGCTCCAGCAACCCTCCTCCTGGAATGCATTGGGGCTCCCTCTTGTCCTCCACGGAAATTTTGTCTCTGTGAGGCTGTGGGGTTCTGTACCAAATGCCAAGCTGTGCATCCAGGGCTGCTGGTTGTACCCACACCCACATGCAAGGCTGGCACCTGTGAGAGCCCTGGACTCGTAGCACTGTCACCATACAGGGCACGGGAGCACATTCCCACCCCAAAGAGAGGCAGAGCTGCTCCAGCTGAGGCAAAGCCCCAGTTTTTGCTCGCACAGATGCTGCTCTGAAGATGTTGTTGTCCCTGTCCCAGATGAAATCAGGCCGGTGGCAGCCAGCAGAGACCCTTCAGTCACTGCCCTGTCTGAGAGGCACAAAGTTCCACTGACTCATCTGGAAAGGGGAAGCTCAGCACTGGTGCTCTGGACAGCCTGTCTAGGGAAGGATCCACAATCCACCCTCAAGGTGACCTTCCTTCTGCATGGCATTGTGGGTTCCATCCCCCTCAGCCCTGCCTGGGCGAGAAATGCAACAACCTTAAAGGAACAGAATAAACCGGAGGGAGGATGGGATGAAGATCTGTGAGCACAGCTCCTGCCTCTGCCATTCTTCGTCCATCCAGGGTGGATGCACAACTGCAAGGAGATCCACCGGTGGATCTAGGGACCCAAGTGTCCAACAGCAGCAAGCTCTCCTTGGAGCATTCTGGGGATTTCTGCACTCAACAAAGGTGGCTTCTCAACTTCATGCCCAGGGGTCATGCCCTGTCACAAAGCAGTTGGAGACAAGAGCGACCACACATCGTCCCCAGGACAGGGCACAAAGGCGAGGAGTGAAAACCAAAGGACAGAAAAGGTTTGTCACAGAGGCAGCAAATGTCAGTGATGTTCAGATGCTGTGACTCAGTTTTCATCCACCCCACCAGACAACGCAATCAAGTTTCCGTGACAGCGATTTAACAACAGAGGTGCCCGTTGGCCAGGGCCCTCAGGGGACAGCAGGGAAGTGGCCTGTCCCTGTCCCTGCCAGGGCTTGAACTCTGCAGTGTGAGGGCAATGCTGGGAAGAGGAGGATAGGATAAAGATCCCAGCTGCTGCTGAGCTGCTCGAGGTCACCACAACAGCCCAACCTCTTCCTATCCCACGCTCAAATCAAAAGCTGTTTTGAGACTGGCAGAGTAGAGTATTTGCCAGAGCACAGATGTGACCTCCAGATGTGTGCCCTCTCCTCAATCTGCCTCTGTGCCACTGTCTGTGGAGAGGCCCAAGGGCTGGACCACCTCAACCTATAAATGAGGGAGGCACCTCCTCCTGTCACCTCCTGTCATCTCCTTGGATTCTCCACCTGAGTCCCTTCCACCCATCCCAACACGAACCAGACACAGTTACCAGAGCAGCTGCTGGTAAAATCAAACCTGTCCCAGTCTGGTTAGAAATGGACACAGTGACTCTCCTCTTCCCTTTCCACCACATCTGCTTTATCTGCACTAACCACGATGGGATGCCCCTGGGCTGGCTTCACCTTCCAGCACCAAGGCAAGATTTTGGGGGATAACCAGCCAATGGCATCTCCTTACAGCACCATCCAGCTGAAGATGTCCAGGCACTGAGCAGACACTATCCAAGCCACACACTGCCCTGGCAGGTGACAGCAATTTCAGTTTACGGGGGAGAAGCAGAAGCTCATGGTGTGAAACCACTTGGGATGGCTTTTTTTTTAATAACCTCACCTGGGATTTATTTGGTCCCCAGAACTGGAGACCTCTTCCTGCTTGTACTCCAACCTGCTCCGTGGTTCATATCAAACCTGATGTATCAATGCTCCAAAAATTTCATGCCCTCACCTCTAGACCTCTTTACAAGAGGCAGACGTGCCCCAGAGCCTGAGCTGCGGGAGATTACAAGGACAATACTCCAACCAGCAGCAAGACCTTGAGAACAGGCTGACACAAGGCACTACAGGACATGTGAGACATGGAAGAGAAAGAAACCAAAACAACAACAAAAATCAATTTCTGCTGCTTTGTTGGGACATAGAGACAAGCAGAGCCAACTCCCCACTGCCCTGGCACTGCTTGGGGTCTGCTCTGGAACCAGGAACACAGCTTTTTGGTCTTCTGAAGCTGAGGAGGGCTGTGAGCTGGCAGAGATTAAGATGACAAGGACTGCAAGCCCAGGAGAGAAGGGGGGTACCCAGAGCACCCTGGAATCCTGGCAAGAGGAGCCAGAGGTGGATGAGTGATGTCTAAGGGACAAGTATCCAAGCATAGGAGCTCGGAGAGACGAGGCAGCAGGCGCTGTGCTCTGCTCTGATGAGCCCAGGGGCACGAGAGCCTCACACCAAGAAGGACCCTGACAGGCAGTGTCCAAATGCTCGGCAAACAAACCCAGCCAGGCCCCGCCCCACCTCCCGCCAGCTGGGAAGCAGATTTATGGGGCGCAGACTTCCAGGCAGGGAACCAAGGGGGTGAAAGTCCTCTCGGACATTCCCTGCTCCCAACACGGCCGAGCCCCCACCTGCAGCCAGCCCCGTCAAACGACCTGGGCTGAGGATCACACCACCCGAGGTGAGGAGGAGGAGGAGGAGGGATGAAGGATGCACTGGCACATGCAGGGGGGGTGTCCTTTAATCACCACACCATCAGCACTTCTGGGAGCAAGTAAACAGGAAAAAGACTCTCAAGCAGCTGCTCTGCCCAGCGTCCCTGCGGAGCACAGCCTGCAGTGACAGCCTTCCTTGATGTGGCCATTTCCAGCGCTGGCTGGTGTGGCCCTGGCACGGCGTGATGCTCAAAGGGAGCAGGATGGGGCTCTGCACGGGGCAATCCCAGGAGGAGAGGAGCACAGGACAGCACCGAGGGAATCAGAGGAGCTCCAGCAAAGATGGAGAGCGGGACAGCTGGAGCAGCTCCCGGGGTCAGGAGGCAGCAGAGCACCCACAGCATCGCTGTGTGTCACCCAGAGCACAGCGGCCCTCCTGCAGCCATCCCTCCAGGCACTGGGATCCTGGCTGTGCAGGGGACACACCACACATCCAGCTCCTGGGGGACAGAGTTTGGAGCTAGCAGAAAAGGCAACCCTTGTCCCTAAGACAGTTCAGCCAGTAGGTCACTTCCCAAAGGGCCACGACTGGGAAGGCAGGAGTCCTGCACAGCTCCCACATGGATAAAGGCTGGGGGTAAGCTGCAAACACAAGGCAGCAGAGCTCTGGGATCACATACGTCAAGGCAGGAAAAAAAGAGTCATATTCCAAGAAAAAGAAAATAAATGCGTTTGTAATGGGTTGGGGAGAAAACACGACCTGTAAGTCACAGTCCTGCCCCTTCTGCTGTGGCTTTTGGCCACTGTATCCTTAAGGCCAGCAGGCAAACAGCTCAGCACAGCATCCCACATCACAGGAGACCATGTGCTGGACCATGACCTTCCCTGGGATGATTTTAAACCAGCACCATGGGTTTGCCTGGCTTGGGCAGCCAGGAATGCTCTGGGGCACCCTATTGACAGCACAAGAGGGGACTGACCAAAACCTCAGAACCACAAATGTTTGCAATCAGGAGGGAGGAGCTGCAGAGGAAAACAAGGGAGAGGTCCATCCCAGACTCTGGAAGGCTTTCCATGGCTCCTCAGCCAGCCAAGTTCAGAATCCCAAATCAGGCTAAAGAGCCACCAGACCACAGGGACAGCAGAGATGGAGCTAAAAAGCAGTTTGAAAATCACAAAGAGTTCCAGAGTATGGGTCGGCAGCATCCTAAAGCTCTGCTGACTCATACAGATTTAGAGTGGCCAGCTTCTGCTCGAGACATCAGTCCATGGCTGTTTGGGTGCTCAGGGTGCTCCACAATCTCCAATCCTCCTGCCATCCAGTGTATCGAGGTGTTCAATAGATGGCAAGGACAGATCGAGAGGCAGCAAGGTGCTCAGAGATAAGGACACCTGGGACAGGAGGGACGAGCCTGGCAGATTAGAAGCAGATAGCCCTGGTCTAGAGTGCTGAGTGCTGGAAGATCTCCAGAAAGGCTGAAAATTCTCAGAAATGAGGAAGTATCTCATTGGAATCAATGTCAAAAAGCTTTTCCCACATAAAACAGCACTTTGAGCAAAATAAGAATACTCAAAACTTACAAGATTAAAACCATTTAGAGGGACAGCTTTTTCCAGCACTAGAGAGTCCCTCTAGGAATGGCTGCTGTCACCATGTCCCCTCCTAAGGGCTCTCCCCAGCCTGGAAGATACCCTCCCACCACGGTCTGATGTAACACCTCCGGCAGCGAAACCGCGCTCGGTGGAACAGATGAGCAGGGAAAAGCCATGAGATCACCCACCCACCCCCGTGCAGGCAGGATGCAGCCACAGGCAGAGGATGTGCTAGATGTTAAACTGATCCCACATGGGATACCAGCAGCAGCAAACACCACGACCAAGCGAGCTGAGGAGCCTCACAGGTTTGCTGTGCGGTCACAGATTTCTGGAGCATCCCCAGATGTCAGGCACCACACAGCTCTCCCCATACAGCTGCTCTACATCTGTTGAACACCCAGCCCTGTCTCCTTTTATCCTTCTCTAGACAGGCATCCCTGCAGTTGCTTTATTTCAGCATCATCTTCCACCATCCACTCCTCAAGTCTGTTTGGCCAAGGGGAAGAAGGGAGGATGTGGGGGGGAACTTTTCAAAAGCATTTTAAGAGCTTCAAAATTTTCTGATTTCTACTGACCTCAAACCTCAGAGAACACCAGAAAAGCAAAAATTCTTCTCCACTGACTTCACCCATTTCCTTCTACTGTGGGGTAAGGTTCAGCCAATGGCTTTTAAACTCAGAGCTGCTCAGGTTTTCTGTGCTCAAAGGCCCACACCTCCTCACCACACGCTGCAAGTTCTTCCTGGACTCCCCACACCCTCCTTCACTGTGAGCTCTACACTGGGTCTTACCAAGCCTGCAGCAGCTCAGGAGCAGGGACACAGCACGGGGGCTGGCTGCAGCCCTGCCAGGCCACACGGCTCCTAGAGCCACTGTCACACACCTCTGAGCCCAAAACCACCAGCCCAGCTCCTGGCTGACCCAGCATGAAGCACAGACTGTCACTGTTGGCCTCCACCCACCAGACCACAGCCCACCAAAAGCGTGGTCCTGGGGCATTCCTACAGCCCTGCAGGACAGCAGGCACAGGCTGATCTGGAAGAGACCTCACAGCTCCTGCCAGCCAGTCCCACAGCCTGGATGAGACGCTCAGCACAAACTGTCCGTCAAGCCAACCCCAGCAGGATCCCACTTTGGCAGACAGAGGGGTTGGACACACAGTCAAACGTGCTCCACTTCCAGCAGCTTCTGAAGTTGACATCCATGGGCTGAGCTGCTGCAGCTCATCAGTAAGTCACCAACTCAAGCAGAAGTTTGTGTGATGTAGCCAAAACCGTATGGCAGTCACAACTGAGGGTCTGTTCTGAGAGCCCCTGCTCCATGCCAAGTGTTCCCAAGTTTTACATCCTGGCCAGGCACACTTCATGGCACACTGGTGTGACCTGGGTCAGTTCCACAGGGACACAACAGCCCCAGTGCTCTCTGGAGGGGGAGGTCCCAGCCAAAGAGCAGTGCCCAGGTTCCCAGAAACACGAAATTTACACCAAGTCTGCATTCCTGGGCAACTCAGTGGCCAAGCCTGATCTTCTACACGTAGCACTTGAGGACTGGGACCTCAGGGCTGCTCAGGGCCGGGGACTTTAGCACTGACTCCTGCCAAGGCTGCAGAGCCTTTCCTCCTGTGTCTGCAATCTGTAAGATATGCAGGAGGTCACATGCCTGCTCACATGGGGACAGGGGGACAGGCCATGGGCACGGCTGACAGTCAGCATGTCCTGAGGATGTTCACAGTGCAATCAGATAACGGAGCCGAGCAAACGCTTTGAGATAAGGATGACCATCCCTGCTGTGCAGGCAAGGCAGCTCAAACACTGCAGAGGAGAGATCACAGACTGGGCTGGGCAGCTGCTGGCTCAGCTCTGCAGCTTGGAGATGGGGCACATTAAAGTCCTGTGTAAAATCCCACAACGGAACTGCCCACGGGGACGGGAGGTGACAGAGCTGAGCATGGCACCTCTCTGCACGCACCCTGCAAGGCCAGATGTTCACATCCAGCTCACTCAGGTGCTCCTGTCGCCACACATGGTGTCCAGCCAACAGGCAAGGAGAAAGCCAAGACCTGAAAAACTCAGCCCCTTGACGTTGGTGAGAAATAATCAGTCCAACACTTTGCAGAACCTCTCCAGCACATTCTAATTAGTGGGCTTGCACCCCATAAGCCAATTCCTTCCACGTGGCTGCCTGGCAGAGGAAGGAACCAGATGGAGGGATGACGTGGGTGCAGGTACTAGAGGAAAACACGGGCCTCCCAGCCAGCCAACTTCCAGCTGCTCTCCACGTTGCAGAGAAGCTTTTGAGATGCCCAGGGAGGAGGTAATGCATCTTACTGCACGAGCAGGGGTCTTCTAGCCTGCTCCTCCTGGAAGATGCAACCAAGAGTAAAAATGAGATGACAAAGGGGTGTGAAGTGAGGGCTGTTTCAGCTTGGAGGTGAAGGCAGAGCAGAGCTCACTTGCTTTGTGTGTAGCACGAATGTCCTCGTAAGCAGGAAGGGGACCGGTAACGACACCAAAACCTGCCTTCAAGAAACTCCCACACCAGAGCATCAGCAGGGGAAGCTTCAACCATCCCGACAGCCACAAGCCAGGCTCTCCCCTTCCCACCCCAGCCATTCTGCACCCTCTGCTCCAGGCACCTCAGGGGGAGCTCCCTCCTCCCGTTCCTGCCCACCACAGGGGCTACATCCTGCATCTGTGGGTGGTGGAGCAGGAGGGGACCCTCCAGGGCAGGAGCTGTCCTGCAACCCAAGAGGAGCCCACTCTGAAGTTATTTTATCCTTGGAAACCATTTCTGGCTCGCTCACTTCTTAAGATCTCCAAGCTCCTCAGCTTAAGCAAATGGCCCCAAAAAACATAATTAAAAAAGAAAAAGCTGTGCCCCAGTGGACTAATGAAAGAGGTTGGTGCTTGAAACGGCTGAGGCGAGTACGGGCCACACTTCAGAGCCACTTTGCATTAATATTTTACAGCTCATTTCTTTTGTTTTACACAGGCGATGGCTTTTCTCCACCTCCAAGGGACTGAGCTCATTTCACTGAAAGCAAGAATGCAACTAGGGTTTTTTTGAGGTAGTTTTTTTTCTCCTCTCTCTCCCCTATAAAACAAACATCTGCTCTAAATTTTCAGCTCACTCTCTGAGCAAACTCTCTGAATTCTCTGATGTGTTTCAAGGCAAACAGTTCAATTTGAAGCTGGCCTATAGCCCCCCAGCACAAGAAGGTAAGGATGCAAGACCCTTTTTTATTAAAAATAAAGAATCAGTTAACACAGGAAGTTTAAAAAAAATAAATGCATAAAAGACAACAGACTTGAGGGATTAGCTCTACTTTGCTCT
Source organism: Melanocharis versteri (assembly GCA_013397845.1). NCBI lineage: Eukaryota > Metazoa > Chordata > Aves > Passeriformes > Melanocharitidae > Melanocharis > Melanocharis versteri. The sequence goes on along the minus strand of VZTG01003473.1, from coordinate 600,074 downwards.
GGGTGATTAACAAAAAGAATAGAAAATTATTAGCATTCTTCCTATTGTAGCAGCCAGGCCCTCTGCAGAGTTGATTAGCAAGAAAGCAGTGCATTGGTAATTAAACCTGGCTGGAACCCTATGGATAAAAACAAGCATTAATTGAAAAAAAAAGCCCTTTTCTTTTTTTTCTGGCGCAAACCAGGATTGCATTTTGCAAAGTTTTGAAAAAGTACAGGAGAAGGAGGCAACTGCTTTGGAAAGGGAAAGGCTTCCTGCCCAGGGGAGCTTCTCCCTCCTCCGCAGTGCTCAGCTCACGGAGATTCTCGGCACTCTGGAGTGAGCTGAAGAGCTCGGCGAAGAGCAGGGTCCTGTCCAAGAGAAGAGGCTCTTCACGTGGCAGCCCAGCTGGCTGGAGGCCCTGCTCTGCCCGCGCCCAGCCGGAGCTGCTCACGGAGGGGAGACGTGGGGGACACGCACAGTGACAGCCAACACACAAGGTCACTCTTTATGCAGCGCTCACAAAGCGCTACACAAGGGTCACAGAGCAGGGCACGAGGAGAGGGCTGCCACACCAGCAAGGGCTCCCTGCTCTCGGTCCCCCAGCACCTCCTGGCTCATGGGCAGCTTCATGGTGGCCAGTGAGGCCGGCGGGTCACCTGTCCATCTACAGCACACGTGGCGATGCCACCCAACCCTTCACAGAATCACAGAACCGTTAGGGTAGGAAAAGTCCTCTAAGCTCATCCAGTCCAACCATTAACCCAGCACTGCCAGGTCCACCACCAAACCACGTCCCCAGGTGCCACAGCTACACAGGCTCCTCCCCAGCCAGCATCCCCCTGGTCCAACCTCCCTGCTGTTAGGAGATGCTGAAGCACAGAGAGGCCTTCATCCTCAAGTGCCAGAAATTCCTTGCAGAGGCCAGTCAGACCCTGCTTGCTTCAGTAAGTGAAATAAAGGGTGGCACATCACCTCTGGGCATGGCAGGGTGGCAGGGTGGGGGAACTCAGACCGACAGCACCACACTGATGAGGCAGCAAAGGCACAGAGGACAGGGGTTCCCCGGACCTCATCCAGCAGTGGGGTGACCTTCAGCCTGCTCAGGCTCTGCTCCCCTCTAAGCTCCACACCAGCGTGCACAGTAAGCCAAGCACCACCCAAACACTGGTTTTGAGGCAAAGAACTGGCTGCCTGTTGTAACCCCCCACAGATCCTGGGGGGGTTCAGCACAGATCAGAAGTACTGACAGAGCAGCCCCCGCAGATCCTGGGGCAGCAGCTGCTCCACGACACCTCTGACAGTGATGGCAAAGCTCCGAAATGAGCAGCACCACACCAAGGAACGATGGCAGTGGCTGTGCTCTCTCCTCCAGGCACACTGCAGCTCTAGCCCACCTGCAGATGAGCCAGCTGACCCTCTGTCCCTTCATGCCATGCCCACCATGCAACAGGAGCTTCCCAAGCTGCAGCCATGGGGGCTGTGCTCTTCCCAACACTGTCAGACATGGAGTCGGGCCCCCCATCTTCGCCCACCCCTCCCTGGGACAAATACACATCTCCTTCCTGCACAACCCACCAGGAGCAGGGAAAGGAGCACACATCCTCTCTACTTGGTGTCCATGGAGACAGACCTCTCCAAGACACGGCCATCCACACAGATGTGTCCCAAGCCCAAAACCTCCATATGAGATATACTGTGGACATCCACCTGTTGTGAAATGGATAAAAACCCAGAATCACTCCTACTTAGACAATTAACTCGTATCCAGGGTGGTCTAAAGCTCCCTGGTGGTCTCCAGCTCTCAAGAAAGACAAGAACACCCATTACTGACCCATGAACACACCAATCTTTGACCTGTAAGTCCTCAGACACTGTTTGGTGGAGATGCTGTTCCATGGGAAGGAACATCTCACCTCCTGACAGCTGGCTACTCTCATAGTGCAAGCTGGGGCCAAACCAGTACCACCACAAAAAGCAAAACCCAATCTTCCTACCAGTCCCAACCTACTGCTCCCCACGCTGGCATGGCTTGTCTTCATGGGGAGAACTGGATCAGTCACTGCTCATGGTTGACACTACCCTGCACTGAAAGTGATGAGCTCAGCTCCAGACTACTTCCCCCTCCGGTTCCCACCATGGCCATGTCAAGGTTGACCTCAAGGGGATGAGTCAGGAGGGGAACACATCGGTGAATTTGCCACAAGAAGTGGAGCTGTCACACACCTGGCTTTTCCCAGGCATCCTCTTTCTGCCCAGAAAGCACATCCAGATAAAAAGAGGGAAGCTGGCCAAGAACCTAGTACTGCTGGCCATCGATCCTGTGGCTTTGCCTTGCCTGCCTAGAAACCCAGTCACTATTTGTGTACACAAGCTGGTATTTCCACCTGGAGCTCCCACAGTTCTGTCCAGGAAGTGTTAAAGCAAAGCTCTGCTCCTCAGCCCTGCAAGCTCAGGGTGCCGGGTGACCAGAGGAGGGGACTGAGGACAGGACGAGATGCTCAGGTGAGAGAGGAGGCCACGGGGAGAGCATCTGGCACCAGAGGGATGAGGCTGAAGATACAGCAGCTCTTCAGTCTGATGTCCTCTGTGTCCAGCGAGGCCCACCTTGCCTCTTGGGAGGGTCACACGTGGTGTGGGAACACCACGAGTGTTAGGAGGCACTTGGGGAGCCCAGAGCCCAAACCCACCAGCCAACTTCCCTGTGGCACAGTGGAGAAGCCCCAGGGAATTTTCCACTGTGACATTAAAAGAAACACGACCATCTCGGTTCCTGGGACACTCTCTGTTTTCACTGCTCTGCTCTGGGATGTCTGCGCAGCATCAGAATTCCTTGCAGCCATGGCTTTATCATCACTACGCCCACAGTTCTGGTACAGAAGCTGAAGTTCTCTAGACTTCCCCCAAGTCAAAGTCACAGGTTACAGGGACACACCCAGGTCTGTCCCCAGGAACAATCACCCGTGCAGACACCAGTGGGGACTTCTGTCCCACCATGGGCACACACGGTCTGTAGGCTCTGCCCGAGACCAGAATCTCCCCAGCAAAACCAACGTTTGCTGTGCCTTAGTTTAAGAACAACTTAAGCCCAGGGTCAATAGAACGCTGCTCTCTCCTCCCTCTCACACTGCCTCACCACTCCTAGAGGCCATTCCAGGAAAGAGATGGGGAGCTTCACATCCTCATGATGCTAAAGAAGCCCAAGGCTCCCTCCAGATCTGCCTGGAGATGCCACAGGGCAGAAGGTAGAGGACTCGAAGCATCTTAGAGCAAACCAAAGCCCCAAACTGGCATTCTGTGGACCTGCCACAGAGATGTGGCCACCATCTCCATCTCCTTTCCTCATCTGAGCCCCTGGTACTAACAGCATCCCACCTTTCCACCCTGGACCTTGCCAGGAGAGATGACGACCCCTCCCTGGCCTTGTTGGGCCTCAATCACATCCCCCAGCATGGGGAAGGCCAGTGCCACGGCCAGCACCAGCTCTCCCACCACCTGGCCTTCGTGCATGTCCCCTTTTCCTCCCGTCCAGCACGGAACAGAGCCCCAGTCCCTGCGCTGATGCACATGGGGGCGGGAAAGATAATTGAAGAGAACCTGGGAAACCAACACCAAGGTTAAGAGTGCAGGGCATGCCAGATCTCAGCCCCTTCCCACCCATCTCTGCAGTTGTACACTCAGGTTTCTCACGCACGCTTTCCTCTGTCCTCCTCGTCCCCCTCCAGCACGGGAACCCGGGGCCAGCGCGGTGCTGCCGTAACAGCACCGAGCTCACCTGACCCCGTGCCATCACCCTCGGGCTGACGTGCACAGGGACACGGGGAAGAGGACGGAACTACAGCACAATATTTTGGGCTGGTTTTCCTACTTTTTTACCTTTTCCGTTTGGTCTCATCTGTTGCTCCGACGTGCAACCGCAAAAGGGCACACGCTAGTCCTGCCTCCTTCTGAGACTCCCTACGGCCCTTAGGTGCTGCTCGCCAAGGCACCACCCGGGAAAACACCTCGTTTATCCCAGGGGAAGTTCGCTGCCGAGCAGGGATGCGGAAAGTTGGGAGGCGGCGCTGGGCGGGGGCAGTGGCGGTACCGGCCCGCGCATCCCCCGCTCATCCCCCGTGCACAGCGCGGTCGGGGCCGGCCCCGCGCTGGGACCCGGGCCCCCCTCCGCCCCCCAGGCTGCCCGCGGGGAGATGCTGGGCACGGAGAGCCTGGGTGTTCATAATTTTTCATTTTTTTTGCCCCCTTCCTCCGAGCCCCCGGCGCCCCACGAACGGCGGCTGCCGGGAGGGCTCCGGCCCCGCACCC